>CM076582.1:1251988695-1252124296 GCA_034641835.2 Pinus albicaulis
GATTTTCCCCAGCGGAGTCACCATTATGTTGGGGTTCCCATGTTTTGGCAAGGTTGGCAATACCAAAAGATGAGACAACATCAAACCACTTTCAGACCTCAGGATCTAGCCCTCCTGGGTCCAGAAAGGGATCTCTCTATGATATGTCAAAGGTACATGAATTTGAAGCTCAAGGGTTAAGATGTTAGGCTAGTTATAGGCACAATTTTTTTTTGTTTGATTGTATGTTTGGTTGTGGGGAATCAGGAAAGAAGGGTCCAATATAAGACAAGGATGAGCAAAGAAGATTTTAGGCAAAGGAGAGATAATTCTAGAGAACATTCGAGACCATTGGGCAATGGAGTCAGGAAAGGATTTGCTTGCTAATCAATATGTAGGCTTTCAGTTCGGCTAGTCATCTAAAGAATTGGATCTTAAAGATGATAGTGTGGCATGAAATGGTAAGAGAGGAGGAAACAATAAAGATTTAGAACACAAAGTTAAAGACCTGAGATCAGAGAGAGACTTTGAACTCTCAATGCTTTAGGCCTCCAGCTTGAGGGATCTTTGAAAGGTTAAATTAATTGAAAAGGATCCTAGTGAGATAGAGATAGAATTCTAGACCTCCAAGTGTTCCCCATTCATTCAATTAAATCCTAACTAGAACATCTAAGAATAGATTCATTTAATTCATACATCAGCTAGTAGGCAATGACATCCACTACACTGGTTAAATTGACTGAAATCAATCCTTAGATCACACATATAGCAGAAAACATTGAAGAAGAGGAGAGCAGAAACATAGGGTACCTAACAAGGGTAAATCCTATGCCAATATTCTGATGCAAGCCCGCAGAAATGAAATGAAATGAATTAAAACACAGAGATAGGAAAACATCACCGCTGCTTTAGATCAGGATCCGAAGAAATGTGCTTGTCATATTAAAAAACAACACCAGTCAAGTAAAACATTACCAATAGCTTGATATTCAATCTGAAAACATCTTCCTCAACCTATCTTACAACTTTACACAGAGAACATGTCTGAAAGGAAACAACTTGCAATTCTCAGATAGCCGATCAAAAACCTTTACAATGAGTTCCTTCTCGAATTTTATAGCGGAAAGGTGAGCAGAGGAGGTAGGTGAAAGAATAAATGAAGCATTAAAACTCAGAAAGAAAGAGGGCCAAAGCCCATTCAGTTTTAAATCCTGTGCATTTATCCCTGGTACTCCTTTGGACGAAGGAGCAATCTTCTTCAGGCTCCCATTTACTTTGGTATGGCTCTGATGCACTCTGGTTGCAGTACTCTGTAGTACTCTGGTGAATATAAACAAAAATAAATCAATGATCCAAGTCTTCCATGCTGTGTAACTAATGCTTCTGATAGCGTAGGATTGTTGTCAGGGTGGGAAATTCTCTAGGAACACGGTATAGAGTAAAAGCTGCATGGGCACTCTGTCCTTTATGGGGAAAACATTCTGCTGATGTGAAAGCCCTGATATACATAAATTTTTGCGCGTTGTACCCTTTGTGTGCTCCATGATGTCTTCGATCTAGTGCTTTGATGGCCCTGCGAAGGTTTCGTAGAGTTTAACCCTGCTCTTTAAATGGTGATCATGTCAATCACCTTCCTAGGCTTTGCTTCGTTACTTCGAACTCTGCACATGGTCCTTTCTGTATTTTTTTGGCCGCTGTAATAAATACTGTGTAATCATGGCATCATTCACCACCTGATAACCCTGCAAAAGATGAAAACGTGTTAAGAAAACAATGCTGGGGACACTTTGATGGCCTGCGGGATGGTGATGCAACCGTGGAGGAATGACGAGAAATGCTATGGAAGACTTGCAGCGTGGTGGAAATAGTGGGAAATATAGTTGGAAGGTGGCACAGATGGAAAATAAAATGAAAAACCTTAAATATCAACCTTGGAATGGAATATATATGAAGGGATGGGCGAATATACGATGGAAACGCATGGAAAGATGACGTGGCAGTACAGGGTCAATGGCGGGGCGTGTGGTTAAATCTAGACCGTCCGATCTCAGGAGGAGATCAACGGTGGAGGACGCGTCAGAGGGCAGTGGAAAGTGGGCTAGGGGCATGATTGCTTCGGATTAACTTTCGTGCAAATTTGTGGTGCGCTGACCGTCAGATGACCCGCCCCAGATCGAACAGTGTATAACGATATCGCGTCGGATCTTTGGACGAACGATAATGCACGATGGAGGGCGGTTTATGAATAGTTCATGGAGCCACCTATCGTTTGATGAGTGCAATCACTATGAAATGGGGAAAACCACCCGCCCTTCAAAAGTGGTGCGATGGAAACCGACGGTTTCTGAATAGAGCGCAAACGGGGACCACCAGGACGGGTGTACTGTGAGCCGTCGGATCAACAGTTAAATGGACGGGGGATATGTGATTGGGGAGGCGAACGGGTAGAATGGTGGACACTATGGGACCACGACGACCGTTCAATTTGTACAGATCGACGGTTTTAACCGTTCTCGAAATACATTTGCAATAAGCGCCTTTCGCCTTGGCACCTGGTCTCGGCACTGGGTCACGTGGAGGGAAACGTTAAGGAGGTTGGCCTGAAGGGGGCTAAGACCCATATATGTCAACTTGTGGGTTTTTTAACCTTTATCAGTGCAATTTGAGGCCAGAAAGGGTAACGGTAAAGGGAATGAGGGGTTTTTTAGACCAAACAAGGCTATGGGTATGGTTTAAAAGATATTTTGGGATGGTTTAGAAGGATTAGGGGAGGGATTTTGGGGTGGAAAGGAGGCCTAGAAAACTTTAGGAAAGGGATGAAATGGAAAATCCTGCAGGGGTACAAAGGGCAAAGGAAAACCTTCAGGAGCATAATTCGTCATCATTAATGAGGCTTATTGACCTGAGAACAGAAAAGGAGAATAATCAACGGGCATGGAGCATGAAGAGGCTTCAAGGATGATGTGTTTTTAGGGGGAAATGCATTCCTTGAAGGCTCAGTAAACAACTTAGCCCCCTGCTTGCTTGTCAAGAAATTTATGGGGGGCTAACATAGTAGAAGTAGTTAATGGAGTTGTGTTCAGTTTAACTCAATTAGACACAGCTGAGCTAGTTGTATCTAGTCGAATTGATTGATACACTAGTGAGAGTGGTGTGAATTAATTAATAATTAATTCAATAATTATTAAGTCATTAATCAACTAAAGAATATATCAGTTAACTACAGTGCATGGACAGTTTCAGTGGAGACCAGTGGAGAGGTAGGTGAAAGAGCAGTGTGACTATCAGTTGTGACTATACTGGTGCATGAGTTTGCACCACACATTGATGGAGATGCCAATGAGGATTGCGTAGTGCAATCTAGGTGGATTAAAGTTCATTCAGAGCCCATATTCAGCAAGGATTGCGTAGTAGAGGCAGGCTATCAGGTGGCAGAGATCGGTGCATGGGATTTGCTAGATCGGACCTGATTAGTGT
Organism: Pinus albicaulis; assembly: GCA_034641835.2. Lineage (NCBI taxonomy): Eukaryota > Viridiplantae > Streptophyta > Pinopsida > Pinales > Pinaceae > Pinus > Pinus albicaulis. Next base: position 1,251,992,152 of record CM076582.1, read on the forward strand.
GTAGCAATTGGAGATTGTACTGAGAGCTTGTGAGGAGCTTTGTATGATGATTTTTACATGATATCTATGACATATAATATACATATATTTGGGGGTTTTCATCTTTAAGCTTTCCCATAAATTACTATGTTCATATGTGTGAATTTTTATGGTTCTAATGTGTGCATGCAATTGATTTAATTTCCACAAGTAATGATCAATAGTAGAAGAGATTCGGTATTGTGCATGAAGTCAAATAGTGTGTGATCAGGATAATATTGGATGTATAACACATTAGTTATATAATTTCTACATCATGAAGTACTTCACCTGTGAGGGAAGATTTTCTATACTATATGGGTATCATGTCAAAATTCTCATGCATTTCATAGGGGTAAAGCCACTCAATTTTCCCTATTAACTCTACAGGAGTATTCTTGAAAGTAGCCTCTTTCACTATGCTCTTATCAAAATCCTTATTTTACACCAGCTTGAGCAGAAGAGCATCACTTGAGAAACCTTCATGCAAGCATATGTCTTTTTGTCTTCTAGTAGCCAACCTACTAGCCGTAGTTCACCATCAGCACCATCAACACCATCTAAACATGTGGTTGGATCACCTAGCATAGTTTCAGTAAGGAGGAAGATTGAGGTCACTCAAACATACCAAAGAGGCAGAAGGCTTGTGTTTGCTTCTCATATTGAGGAAGGGGCCAAGCCCACATCAGTAGATCAAGGATTACATTTACAACATGAGACATCTTTGCATGATGAGGAGATCATCCATCATGACATTGACATAGTAGATTTGTGAAGAGCATGAAAACCTAGAGAGGATCATCAAAGAAAAATATGCTCAAATCAAAGAACTCAAGTACAACTTGGCAAGGCCTAATTTCATAATTTCCTTCCTAGAGTAAGAAAACAATCAGTTGAAGGAAAAACAATTATCTTTAGACAAAAGTCAGTTTGAAGCTAGTATGCATGATGTGAAAGGAAATGTAGTGGTTGACACTGAAGATTCAGAAAATAATGAAGAGTAGCTAATAGGGAATATGCCAAGGACCATGAGTCTCCAAAGAGCACTTCAGAAGGAAAAAGAGAAAAATTCACCAAATGAAGAGTTGACATTCGAAGAAAGGATAGCCATGGAAATCAATGAAAATAGGGAGTTTTGGCTTGAGAAAGTCAATATTCACTTGGAGAAGCTCCTTGACAAGGCTAACAGAGAAAAAAATATGCAAAAAGACATGGCTTATCACTACTACACAAGGAATAATACTTTCAATGTCAAGGTCAAATAATTGCAAGCAAAGTTAAAGGAAACCCTAAAAAGTCAAAAGGAGAAGGATAACTTGGAGATACTTGCTGATGCTTCCTTAGTAGCATAATACACCTTTTCAAGCATCTTTGGACCAAATTTTAGGATTTTTGGAGAAAGTTTTGATTTTTGTCAGTTTTTGGTCAAAATTGCAAATTTTGAAAATGAGTCACACTGGAAAAAGTGTAGCGTGGGCCGTGCTACTCTTTTGTTGGCGGGGTTCATTGGATGAAAACTAAGCATTATTGGATTCCTCTTGATGAGGACATCAATCCTAGTTAGCGGTGGAGCCATGTCAGCCACTAGGGTCAAAATGCCCAAAAACATGCAAAAAATCACCTTTCTACCATGTTTTTGGAAGCCACACTATGCTTTCTGAGTACTCTTAGGAGAATGAAGTTTTGGAGGGATAGAAGCCACCTTTTGGAGTGCTTGATGAGCCTAGCATGTACCATACATCTAGATATTTCCATAACAAATTTCAGGTCAACATTTGGACACCTGGAAGGCCTTCAAATTTCCATGTTCCCTAGCTTTCTATGCTTTCTCTAGGGACGCTACACTTTCTCTAGATTTCGCTATGCTTTCTCCAGAAGGTATTTTTCACAGACAGTTTGACCTAGTTTGACTTTTTACCTATGTAATTGATGAATGATGATGATTTTGTGATTTCATGAGGTGTAATTGAGCTGGTAAATAGTGAAATAGGGTAGATACATGCTTGTTAATGTAATTTTGGCCAAATGTATCTAGTTTCATAGGATGAGGCGAATCACTTGACCTCCACTAGACATTAGGGTGTGTTGATAATATCATGTAATCAACTCCAAAACTGATGGATTCAACCCCTGAGAGAGGAGAGATGTTTTTTTAGTTTATATTTATCATTTTCAGAAGAATTTGACTGATTGGACATCAGTGGATTGTAACTATTGTAACTTGTACTTTCACTTTCATATTTAGAAATCAAAGGATGCAGTTGCAGTTATTATCTAGGAATTATGTGAAGTGAGTTTGTGATCATGTGTTTTCTCTGTTATAGTTTTTATTGAATGATATATAGCTCCACTTTGATATCTTTTATCTTTAATGGCTTTCCTTATAGTTCATAGGCATAATTATATTGATTTAGCTCCGTTTATATGGAAATGTCATTTTCTGTTTCATGCTTCCAATTTAATGAATTCATGAATGAACATGTTCATTAAATCCCTCTACCTTTTCAGAATCACCACCATACCTAAAAAACCCTAAAGCCATCATAGATCCACTTCTACCTTTCTCCTTTATATTTTTGCAGCTGTAAACCCTTTTGATACCTAGACCTAGCTACTTGGATTCATCCTTGATCCATCATCAAACAATAAAATACTCAAAACCTACCTGAGCCTATCATATATATCCTAATATATTTCATGTCATATTCAAACCTTGACTGTGATCTCATTGAGAGATCCCTCTCAGCTAGGTAGGGCTAGCTACTAGGTCAAAGTGGTATGTGGTTACCTTTTTCAGTCTCCTTTTTAGCCTTCGAAGAATTGGTGGAGTGCTAACATTTTGGCGCTGTTGCCAGGGAATGAAGTGACAGATATTCCCTGGGTGTACTATTAATTTTTGTCGACATATAGGCCTATGAGTGATAGGCCCTAGTGTTCGTGAACGCTGATTCAAAGTTGCATAGATTCGAGGTGTAGAAAGCAATAATACACAAGATTGAATCCTGATCCACATCTAGATTCTCCAGTTGAAGATCCAGAGAAACTCATCAGAAAGCAGAGATCTCAAAACTCCGATATTTAGTCGGGTCCATCTTCATTGGTAAGATCTACATCATTTCTTGCAAAAATATTATCCCTTGAAGATATTCCATTCGATTTGAAATTTGAATTATCTCTATTTAGATCAAAGTCAGAAACTTCCTTGTTTGAAATATTGTTTGATCCCTTGAGGTTGTTTGAAGTTAAATCATTATGTAAAATAGTATTTAATTCTCTAAATCTTGAAGATAGTATATTATCTAAAGAATCCAAACTGAGTTAGATTTTGATAGGAAGGTCTATAGTCAGTTTGATAAACTTGAAAAATTAGCCAACCAGATCCAATATACATCTGAGAAAGCTATCATCCAGTATAAAAAAGAGTATTTGTTTACTACAAAAACATCTCAATCAGTTAATGTCACCTCTTCCATCCCTTCTACATCATTTCCTCCTCATAAACCTTCATAGTCTACCCCTCCCATTGTCACTTCTACACCACACTCAACAGGGTTCATGGCAAGATTTGCACCTCTAGTTTTACCTACTCAACTTGCAGCCTTACCATAAGGCTATGGTCAAAGAATTCCTCTCTTTGATGAAACCTCATAGATTAGTGCCAGACAACACCTAGTGAAAGTTACCGATTTCATTGATTTAGAAGAGATTGATGCCGATGATGCAAAAATGAGGATCATTGCCCAAAGCTTCTCCAAGGATGTAAAAACATGGTTCAATTCTTTGACTGCCCATTCTAGAGAAAATTCAGAGCAGTTAAATGATGCATTTATAACTAGATGGGAATTGAACAAAAATCCACTTTAGATTCTTTCTGAAAATGACAACTCAAAAAGAAATCCTACTGAGTCTGTTTAGGATTTTACTGCTCGCTTTAATCGGGTATATAAATCAATCCACAATGGTATCAAGCCTCCTTTAGGTTTGGATCTCTTGCACTATCCAAATGCTTTCAATCCGGATGTGGCACATAATCTTTGAGAAAGAAGTCTTGCAACACTTGAGGAGATGCAGAAAAAAATGGTTAGTGTTGAAGCAAATTTGACAATAAAAAAGTCAAATACCAAAGGTGAAATAAAGGTGACAATCAAGGAAGAACCATCCACATCCTATGATGCCAAATTGGATAATCTGATCAGGACTATGGAGAGAATGGTGTATATAATTTCTATCACTGAAAGGCAACTAGAAACATAGCTTCAGAATCCTAATTTCTGAGGTCAGCAACAACAACCTCAATTTAGGATTAAAAAAAGGGAAAAAAGATCTCCAGAGCAGCCAACAAAAAAAAAAAATCCACACTCCTTTGCAGTAGAATTATGCTCAAGGGGTTGAAGAGGAAGAAGAGATTGTAGAAGAGAATAATTTATTCATAGAAGATGTAAAGGCTATATTCCTTACAAAGGATGAAGAATACATTGAAAAAATAGATTTATCAAAAGATGAGGACTATATGCTTGAAAATGATGATGAGTTGGAGGTCCTGTTGTAGCTGCTAGAGATAGCCTTGAGTTGCAAAAGACCAGTACCTAAGAAATCTTAAAATTAGAGGTTAAAATTAGATAACCATAGCGTTTCCTATGATAAAATATGGAATAAGAGAATAATTATGGGTGAAAATGTGAAGCTGGGTTACACTTTTTTCCCTTTTTTGAGAAAAAAATTTCATTTTTTTCGGTTCTTCAACTTTCTGCAAACTATAACAATTTTTCTGTGTAGAATTTCATTTTGCGATAAAAATAAAAGTTGTGAGAAATTTTGTTAGCTTTCTATTACTTATTTTTTGAAATTTGTTTATGCATATTTGATATGTCAACTTAGCGTTTCTTTGAGTGTGTGTTTCTTAACAATCAAAGGATTCATAAGAAGTCATGTTATGACACAATGTTGTATTCATTGAAAATTTGTGTTTTTGAAAAAAAAAAATGTGTTACAACAATATAGACAGAGTCTACTTTGTTTTCTTCATATTTACAAAGCCAATGGATGCATATCATAATTACTAAAATTTTTTGAACTGGTCCAATACGAAAAACTGCGTATTTTGGATATGTTTCGCGTCGCAAGAAATTTCTTAACATATAAGTTATAAAATAAAAATATAAAAGCTACCCATTAGAGACGACGAACCAATGTAATGCCCCATAATTTTTTCAATTTTTTTTACAATGTATTTTGGGAGATACAAAATTTTGATTTCACTAAATCACAATGACCCTCAGAAATTGTTTGCACCCATTTTATTAGAAAAATAATTAAAATTATTAAACGTTTATGAAATTCCATAAAAGTTATATTTCCTGAAAGTAGATTCAATTCTGAAAATGCTTGTCTTGGTTATGACAGTTAATTAACAACCTTTCATGGAGTTTAATCAGTCCAAAGTTGCAGAACCGTATTCAGAGCCTAGTTTTTGCGTAATTGATGACGCGTTAGTTCGGCCGAACTATGTTTTCCGCTTAAGACTCATTAAATCTAATGTCTTAATAGTTCGGTCGAAATTTTGATCAAAAGTTCGGCCGAACTATTGTATAACTCTCCGTCGGCCGGAGACTTTTGCAGAGCCCCCTACTAAAACACATTTCGCGTCAATATAAATTGTCGCGAAATGATTCACAATTTTCACACATTTCGCACACTTCTTCTCAGTTTACAAAGATCTTGGTTTGGGTTCAAAAAATTTTCTTCAAAGTTTGGATTTAAGAGCATTTCTTGGTTGATTTTACAATTTTGGGTTTAAAGAATTTTTTTGGAGGACATTTCTTAGAGGCGGCGTGATTTTGGAAAAAATTGTAAAAAATTTCTTGGACGTACATTCAAAAGACATTTCTTGGAGGTATGTACGTGTTTTGAGTTGAAGTAAATCTTTTGAGCTTTGTTTCATTTTTATAAGACATTTTTCTCTCAAATTTTTTAAAGTGTTTTGGATTGGAATATATATTTTTTGCAAAAAATTTACACTGAATTTTTTTAAATTAAATCTTTTGTAATATTTTTTGTAATTGAGTTATTGTCCAATTTTTTGAAGGAAATTTTTTGAACTTCATACCCTATTATCATGGGAAATCGAAGAACTTGTGCGAGAAAATATGATCGAAAAAGAGACCCTGAGACACGTAGAGAAGAGACTAGACAATCTCGCAAAAGAAAGTTAGAAGTCCTCTCAAATATTGAAGAGGAAAATCAACCTCAAGCAGAAATTGAAGCAGGTATGTAAATGTAAATATTATGATCTATTGATATATTTAAAATTTTCCTTATGTAAAATGTGAAGCTTAATTTTTATTTGATGAACTAATTTGAAAAATATTTTGTTTAATGTAAACAGACAGAGATATTCTTCAAAATATTGAAGAAGAAAATCAACCTCAAGAAGAAATTGAAGCAGGTATGTAAATGTAAATATTATGATCTATTGATATATTTAAAATTTTCCTAATGTAAAATGTGAAGCTTAATTTTTATTTGATGAACTAATTTGAAAAATATTTTGTTTAATGTAAACAGACAGAGATATTCCTCAAAATATTGAAGAATAAAATCAACCTCAAGTAGAAATTGAAGCATGTATGTAAATGTAAATATTATGATCTATTGATATATTTAAAATTTTCCTAATGTAAAATGTGAAGCTTAATTTTTATTTGATGAACTAGTTTGAAAAATATTTTGTTTAATATAAACAGACAGAGATACTCCTCAAAATATTGAAGAAGAAAATCAACCTCAAGCATAAATTGAAGCAGGTATGTAAATGTATATATTATGATCTATTGATATATTTAAAAATTTCCTAATATTTATTGACATATTTATTAATTTAGTGATTTATTGAATATGTAGTATTTTTTCGAATATGTACAGATGAAATCACTATCGATAATGAGATGTTAGAAAATGTTGACACTCACATATATGGAGATAAAAAACCTGACCATGTTATACGATATCGTGTCAACCGCATTTTTGAAAAGTATTTCTTAAATGAGCGAGTGACAGTTCAGGCTCAAATGTTGAAAGGTATCCTATCATCAAGGAAATTAAAAGAAGCGACGACACTATTGGGTATTCGAAAATCAACCAAAGATAAAAAAATGAAGGAAGAGGTGATAAAAAATATGAGTAGTGCTATAAAGTCAATTAAGAGATCTAGAGATAAAGATGTTTCAAATTTACGTAGAGGAATACAGATGGTAATGGTTTCACCAAGTACTCAAGAGAATCGTTTGATAACATCTATGGCACGAGCACTGTGAACCTCGCGAAAAACTCTGCACAAACATCGAAAATTTCGACTGCAAATAGATGTAAATGATGAACTCTCTTGTTGGAGAGCTATTTGTAGGCAACCATACAAAGATAGAATTGGATAAAATGTTAAAAATGAATATTGGAAGAACAATTCGTGTGTTTCACCAACTGCAAGACATGTAATGCGAAGAAGAATAGCACGAAATCAGTATGAAGAACATGAAAAACATCTCTTGGAAACCACTCAGATAGAGTTATTCAACAAGTTCAAAGAAGAGAATCGTCAAATTCATGTTTCACTCAGTGCTTTTGTTCAACAAAAACCATGGTATGTAAAACCTATCACCGTACGTGACACTTGTTGTTGCCGTTATCATGTGGAATTTGAGTTATATTATGACACATTCCTTGATTTTGGTAGAACATTATGGGAGGATTCACCTCCTCCTTCCACTATCCGTGAATTCATATCTGAAATTCTATGTGAAAGAGAAAGCGATGAACTATTTTACAAAAATAAATGTGTTGGTGGTAAAAAATGTGATGATTGTGGAAATTTGACTAAATTTCAAAACAAATATCGTATTGATATAAATGATAAATCATTGTCCAACATGAAAGTGAAATGGAAGAGATATGAATATATCGGTACATCGATTCAAGGTGCAAATAGTGTTAAAAGAATCGAATTACGAGAAGACGAAATTTTTCTGATAGACTTTTTGAGAAAGTTTGAGGCAGAAATTTACAAATACACCAAGCATTCCTATAGAGCTCGATGGAAAGACTTGCAATTCAAAAAATCTTGTGAATTTTTTCCACCAGGGACCATTTTGTCAGTGATTGATTTTGCAAAAAACTACACATTTGTTCCACAAAAGGAAATTCAGAGTGAATACTATCATTCTGACCAAGTCTCCATGCTCGTCCATATTCTATATAGACATGCTGAACAAAATTTCGATCATATAGAAAGCACAAGTGAAAATCGACATATCATTAAAGAATATCATTTTTATATCAGTGACGATCGTACACATGATACATGTTTTGTACAACATTGTTTTGGAAGAATTTATGATTCATTGAAAAATCGTGGAATAACATTCAATGAACATTGAATATGGTCAGACGGATGCGCAGGTCAATTCAAATCTGCACGATCATTTTTTTGGTTGTGTCGTCTTCATAAGAAAACCTCCATTAAACATTGTTGGAATTTCTTTGAGACTGGCCATGGAAAAGGAGAACATGACGGTGCAGGAGCATGCATAAAATGAGTACTTCAAAGATATCAAATGAACCACTCTGCACACCGACTTGTGAACGCTGAAGAAGTTGTTCAATGGTGCATCACTGCTCTAAGCCATGAGAAAAACCCATCAAGAGAAGTGCAAAGGTACATTCAATTTAATTTATATTGGAAATCTAATTTTAAACATTGTACATTTATCATGCAATGATTATTTTTAATTGTATTTTGATATCATATTTACAAATTCTTTTTCTAATTTTCCATATAAAGGTTTTTCTGGCATATTGGAATCAAAGACGTAGATAGATCAATTAGAAATGATGTTGAAAGAATAAAAGGGACTCGAAAATTGCATTCAATTCAAACAAAGTTGTCCAAAAATGTGTTTGCATTGGATAAAAGAAAATATTCTTGTTTTTGTGATGTTTGCATAGACAACACAAAATCCAATGACGTTTGTGAAAACAAAATGTATGTGAACGATTGGAAACATACAGAGCTAAATACAAAGGGAAAAATGTCTGTTTCAATGTTTGAAGAAATGAAATCAGAGGAAACTACAATATCATCCAATGGTGATTGAGTTTCTGATCTTGTTAGAGAAGGTAACATTTGAATTACTTTCTAATGATTTAAAGATCTATAAATAAATTTAAATATGCATAATTAAATGTTAAATTTTTATTTTATTGTGCAGGAGATGTTTTTGATGTAATTGCACCTATTGACAATGATGAAAATGTGAAGTATTATTTGATGCGTTGCACTGAACGAAAAATGAAATTATTACAAGACTATAATGATCACATATTTCAGTATGACAGAGGGTCTATTATATTGAAAGGTTATTTTTTCAGAAAAACTAATCAAAGTGGAGACTTTGTTCACTTTGAAGACTATGAACCTGATTCCATAAGTTGTCAATATAGTCACTTGGTGTGTGCAGCACACATAAAGTTGATAGAAGTTCAATCAAAGAAAAAATCAAAAATTAAGAAATGGAAAATGTCAAAATCCGATCATGAACGGATTATTGAAGATGGAATTCCATTAGAATTTTTTTGAGTGAAGTGTCCAACAATTTATTATCTTTGGATTAAATATGTTTTAGAACTTCCAGTACTCAACTAAAAATTGAGCTGCTTATGTTATTTGTGGATTGCACATGTTACAAATTGTTTGGGTACAAGCACGTGCTCTAGTATCAACTGAAAGCAGTTTTTCTATACATGTGCATTGATGAAAAATGTTATATGTATTGGATATATATATATATTCTAGAATGAAATTAATTGTTCTTGTATATTAATTGTTCTTGTATATGTTTTTCAACCGTATGGTACAAATTATTTCACTTTATTTTGTAAGGTTAGATTTGGTCCCCATATGGCCTAGCCTCCAAGGGACGAGATAACAAGTGGTTGTCCCCACTTGCCCGAATCTCAGCTTTTAAGTACAATTTTACTGTTTATGGCAGGCATCTTACATGATGTCCTAGCCAAGGATAGATTCTCTTTGTTTCAAGTTTCCAGTAAAATTTGTCGCCGAATGACCTACTAGGATATTATAAATACTAGCTTTGTAAGATCATTTGGCATTCGGAAAAATTCGAAAGTCTTAGACCGTCAATCAATTTAAAGTATCATTCACCCTAGGGAGTGTAAAATATTCAATGTAGGTTGGTGACGATGCTCACTCCTAGCATGAAGCAGCTCCAATGACCAATTCTTTAATGAATTCCAATGCAGTAAACCAAAGTTGGTGACCCACTTGGTTTTTCACCCAAGAAATTCCAAGGTACTCTTCTTACCTTTGGCCCCCAAAGCTACAATGTAATTATAGGAAGGTGAAGAATTTTTTTTTCACTGATAGGAATTTGGTCACATCCCTTATCTCCCCTTATCAAAAAGTTCCTATCTACTACATTATCCAGCATGTACTCAAGATCACTATTTCATAATTAGAATATCACAATATCATAAGTTCTCACAAAAATACATGGAATGCCATTACGACACTCATCTAACAATGGGGAGCTCAAAACCTAGAAAGATCCTCGTCCCCTTAATAATAATGTGTTTAATTTAGTCTTTTAGGTGAGGATTAGGTGTGAATCTTGTTTTCACATACAAAAATAATTAATTGTTTAATTCCATAAATTTGATTATTCACCAAAATACATGTCATATCCACTATTTGTTTCTCCTACAAATTCCCATTATTTTATTAAAATATATGATTTTATCTCACCCAACTATCACATGTTCCTAAATTTACTCCTAATTGTTCCCTATGCCCTAAATCTACTCCTAATTGTTCCCTATGCTGCTTTTCCCTTACTTATTTTTAGAAAGTTATTTTCCTAGATCCATCATAACTATGGATTTATCAAGCGCCAAGAGGGATCAAATATCTAGAGGTGCAAACCTCTTTTTTGAGTGAAAAACTTGAAGAAAGGTTTGCACCTCAAGAGATTTGATCCCTCTCAGCGCTTGATAGATCCATAGTTAAGATGGATCTAAGTTGGTTTCAGTCCTGTGCAACCAAGGAAAAACTATTGATAATATGAAAAACATATGATTAATTTTATCAATAATATGTAAATACATCTAATATTAATATAACCATTTTAAATATGCTAAATATGTTTGAGATTTATCAAGTCATTTTAATTTTAAATTTTCTTAGTTACCTCAATTTGTTGAGATCATAAATATTGTAGAATAACTTTAATAATGGAAAATGATCAAATAAAATTTTTGAATGCAAAGTGACAATGTAATAATATTGAATGATAGAATGTGAATAATTAGAATGTAATCAATTACAAATAGCAATTAGAATGTAATCAATTACAAATAGCATTTATTGTGATTAATCTTAAACTATTTTCTTCTTCTATTCTTATTGTCACCCTTATTAGTTTTGTCATCTTTCCATATCGATTATATTAAAAAGAAAGTAAAAATCATAAATCATAAACCATTTAAATATTTAGCTCGAACTCTTGTAGTAAACACCATACCTTATCTCTCTTGCTCTCCAATATTATTAGGTTTAATTATTATAACACAAAAATCGTTCTACATTGTCAATAATTTTTTGTGCTTACATTGAAATCAATGAACACTATTAATCCAATGACTTTACAAGTAATGTACCATCATACATGCAATTATATCAATCAGAAATCAGCATATACAATGAAATCAATGGGGATTGTCTTGTTACAAGTAACATTTCAATTTACCACATGTGCAAATGTAGGTTCACATTCTATCATTCATGTAGTTTTAAAAACTTCACATGCCATGCCAATTATAATTCAACTATCCAAAAAAAACATTTAACATTAAATATCACATGCCAAATGTAATTCAGATGATAACATTACTTCACATTCACATGCCAAAAGTACTAAAACTATCCAAAAATTAAATAAAACAAATTATATAATAACATTGTAAGAAAATATGCCCAAAAATTGTAAATCTCACTTGAGTATCAAACTGTATCATGTTTAACAAATTTTAAAACTATCTAAATTTTGAAATCAAATCTACTGTAAATCATGTCCATCAAATGGAGGATCTAGCATCTGGGTCTCAGTCCGCGCCCTATCCTATGAATAGGAAACCTACATACACAATGCACATGTACTTGAACATTAAAATTTGAAGTTTTAAAAATGAATGAAAATATATATATCTAGAACTTCATGTAAAAAACAAAATATAACAAAAAAATCATTCTATACCTCATAAGGTTCCCTCTCCATTTGATGAACAGGTTCTCCCATACGAACATTTTCAGTGGTAAACTGTACAATATATATGTATAGTTATATATATATATATATATATATATATATATATATATATATATATATATATATATATATATATATATATATATATATATATATATAATTTATATAAATTAAAAACTTTCAAATGAAAATGCACGTGTACATATATAAACTTATTTTCAATAATATTAAAAAAGTAACTAAAGACAACTTGATTTCAAATGCTATGGATGTTTCCTATCTCCATCGCTAGAGTCTCGGATTAAAGAAATCTTCTATAGGAACCCTAAATTCAAAATTTTAAATAACTCAAAATATAGATCTCTCTCTCTCTCTCTCTCTCTCTCTCTCTCTCTCTCTATATATATATATATATATATATATATATATATATATATATATATATATATATATATATCTCAATTTTTAATGGAACTTTTTGAGGTAGAATATATATATATATATATATATATATATATATATATATATCTCAATTTTAATGGATCTTTTTGAGGTGATATATATATATATATATATATATATATATATATATATATATATATATATATATATATAACTTTTAAACATAAATTTTGAACTTGTGAAAAATTGTCCATACTTGTGGCTCATCTCCCAATGAAGTAGAAGGTATATCTCCTAAAGAAGAATAAGGTACCACCATCCCAAAAACATCAGACGGAATTGGTACCTATTAAAACATTTTATCAAATTATATATATACATACATGTATATGTGTGGCAACAATTATTTATTAAAGAGTCACTTAAAAAACACTAACATACATGTGCCAACATATCATGATGGTCAGACCCATCTGCATCATTTGAACCGGAGGTCCCGAACGTAATATTAACATTTTCATCACGCATCATGTCTGAGAACTGCAAATGGTGTTTTAACATATAATCATACATTAAATTAGATTAATGTACACATACAAATAAATGTATACATGTAAATAGACATGTATTTATTACAAATTGTACACATGTATATGTAAAAATAATTTCAAACCCTAAGGTCACTAACAAATACGGTTCAGGTGCCCTCTTCCTCATGAAAAATTAGGTCTTGCAGACCATTGCGACAATTTATTGCATATGTTCGGAGATCTTCAACATTCATGTTGTAAATATCCTCATCTGTATAATAAACAAAATTGGCACATGCATTTTCACGTGCTCTTTTTCTATTTAAACAAAGATCGACTCCACTCAATCCGCTATGAACATTGTCGATCATAACATCCCTTCCTTCTCGACTTATTTGATAAGTCGCATCCATCTATGATCGCAGATTTTCGACTCGAAACGGTCGACTCACCAATGGCGGGTCAGGGTGAGGCAACTCCACATCTCGCTTAGCGCCCTTACGGTCATATAATCGACCTTTCCCTGGGCCAAAATATTCTGAAGGAAGGTCATTGTAGTTGGGTTTCATACCCAAATTTTTTTTTGCATAAAACATTTGTGCAAAATAAATAGGAACGTCATCGTTCCATGGAAGCCTTCCAAAGGCTGCAAGATGTTGATCATACAAATAACGAGCTTTGTTTGGGTGCTTGAAATACTGTACCTTCAACATTTTTCTTTTTGGCCCTTCCTTATAATTAAACATTGACTTGGCCTTTGCTCTTGTAACTTTTTGTTTTATGTCCTGCCATTTATCGGGACCCATCACTGTTTCTTTTCTCTTTCTCATCAGTTCTACAAATGAATCAGTCGTTGGCCCCAAATTTCTATACACATTTACCATTTCACCCAATGAATGTGTAGCTATTTCAAGGCTTTGTCTACTCTCAGCAGGTAGACACAAAGCCATGAGATCTCCTTGCAATTTTGCATGAAGGCTTTCACACCTTTGTAAGGTGCATTGCGCCATGTTGGTTTCCCATGGTATATCAGTAATCTCAGCTGGATAATTTGTGCTGGGTTGACAACCTTCTTCTTGAATGTAGCGAGCTTCCCTGCGTCTATTTTGACCACTAGCTCAAACATTTTCGGCCTCTGCATCAATAGATATAAAATTTCGTATATTAGAAAAAACACGTGTAAAAAAAGTTGTACAAATTTAATGAAAAAATACTGAAATTGATGGCAACCTTGATGTTGTTGGTTAACATATTCTCCAACATGACCCTACTGAGAACCAGACCCAGAATGACGCTACTGAGAACCAAACCCACAGTGACCCTATTGAGAACAAGCAGTCATTGATTGGCCTTTAGGGGAATAAATATCACCCCCTTTCCGCAACCTGCTACCACTCATACCTCGACCGTTTGAACCTTGGCCACGCTCCATTGATGGAGTAGAAAGCCTTCTCCTCTTGCCTCCTAAAAATTAAAATATGAAACTTGTTAACAACTAATTTCACTCACAAAGTTAGTAAAAAAATCAATTCCATATGTACACACATGTGTGTAGATTTAAGATTATATTTAAATACCCTGAACATCCTCCGATCCCCGAGACTCCATATGGGATTCGGTTGATCATGCGTCGTTCATCCTCCATGACATATATCTATTATTCGACATTTACACAAAATAGATTTCAAAAAATTATTTGTAATTTAGTACACAAATTATGTAGAACACAACTTTCAAAGCTTAATTGATCATGTGTGAAACTAATTTTAATCGAAAAAGAAATTATAAAAATGATAAGTTCACCAAATTGTGCTTTACAATGTGGGGAGCACACTTGGTATAAAATTTACCACTTATACACTTTACTTTGTGGGAGAAATGACACATGTACATACTTTACCTTAAATTTGTTGTGTTTTATGGATATTAAAATGAAGAACTTATATTTAGATCCATTCCAGAGATTGACTGTAGGGGAATTTACTAGATATGTCACCTTTTATAAAAGATGAGATCCAGAGGCTACCTGGCCCTTTACAGACTCTCCCTATAGAACTTGTAGAAGTAAACACTAGAGGCATTAACAATATCAAATAATTTTTTCATGCTCAGACATGGGAATGTGTCTCTTTCCCTACACAAAAAAATAGTTCAAGGTAGTTAATCTTCATAGACACGTCATCAAGCAGGTCAATGTGATCATCCCCAACTTACTTTTCATGAAATTAGGCTTGGAATCCTCTACAACCTGGTGGATTGATTTGAATGGGAATTAGGACAAGGCCTTTACAAAATACATGTTAGTGAATAATACTTACTAGGTTATGCCAACAAATAAAGTGGGAGAAATGTTTTCTCCTCGAGGTTGTCCCCGATTGCGGTGTGTAATACCAACTTCACCCATTTCCTAACGGGTTTTTCTCTCTTAGGTTACAAATGTCTTCCACCTTATTAGTTATATATTTTTCAATTTCCCGTGGATTCCTTGAATTTTTCTTCCTACCATATCCCTCTCTCACTCCCCAAATTATTGTCATCAAACATGCCCCCTTGAGGATCTGGAGCAATGTTTGCACCATACTAGAAGCTGTCATTCTTTGCTAATTGAAATTGGAGTCATGTATACCAGATTTCTTTAGCAGTGGCTCTTACTTGGATAATATCCTGAGATAGTTTGACATGATGGTCATATGAGGTTGGAAGCTACTTGGTGTAATTTTCCTTAAATCTTCAAAAAAAACAGAGCAAAAATGTCATTTTCGATCATTTTTTATTAGCTTATGCATACAGCAAATGTTATCACAATTGCAACACAATAATTTTCCATGAGCATGAATTATGAATGTCGCACACCAAATTGCAAGGAAATTTGCAATCATTTTAGGCAAAATAAGGCTATGACATTAAGGTCCATGCTAGAAAAAATTATGCAAATAAGGTTGCTAATTCTTGATACTTACCATGCGTTTCAAAGCCATAACGAAGGTTGGCTTTGAGAGTGTCCTCTCAAAGCCCTATCTTGAGATGAAATTTAATTCAATGTCTCTTAGAGATGCAAGGTGGAATTGATAGAACTATTTGATTTCTTTACCATAGATGGATCAAGACGTGTAGTTTAACTACGAAGCGGATTGAAGACGAAGAGATTTTGAATTTTGTTCTCCTTTGAAGGTTTTTATCTAGTTTTGTTTCTTAAACCATCATTTCCATAGGACATTTTTTGGTGAATAGATTCTTGACCTTGATGAGAGAGGATATGATACCTTGAAGAGGCTACATATTTTTGGTGATGTCACTAATTTGTTTCTCTATTATCATGTTTTTTAAACATCTCGCTTAGGGCGAGGCAACTCCACATATATTGTACAATTTATGGAATGAGAAAACAATATGTAGAAATATTCACTTTGTTTTTATAATTGGATAGAAGAATGACTTAAAATGACCTTGTATGTCTTCTCATTTTAGAGATCAATTTTTTACGAAGGATTTAAGTATCCACCTTTCAAGAATCACTAGAAGAGGTTGATAAAGAATATAGGAAGACAAAAAACTAACCAGTGGTGTACTAAATGTATTTCTTGGGAGGTAGATTGGCATATGGACTTTTGGTAGCTAAAAATTTTCAAATAAATGAATGTATTTGAAAACCAAACCTCTAGTTTATTTTGGTTTAGACAAGGTCTAGAATTTGAAAACTGAATTCCCTCTTTCTTCCCCTTACATGTCCAATGGTCGAAATCTGGATTGAGGGAAAAAAATTTCCTAAATAAAAATTTTGCATTTTATTTGTTTTACACATGAGTTTTTAAAAGCTAATTAACTCATAAATTTCCCACAAAATACACTTAAATCTTGACACAAACCCCTTCCCAATTGGCTAACTTTAGAGGATCCTAAACACATTTTTATTTAGCTAATGAGGGAGATAGCCCAATAAAACTAGTTTGTCCATATTCAAATCGAGTTGGTATCAAAGTACAATTTAGCTCATTTGATTCAAGGTTAGTTAGAAGAATTAGCTATTGGTTTCTGTCTTCAATTTCCTCTCAAATGAATGTGTACGTGCTTTTGAAAGACACACTAGAGGAATAAGGTCCAAATTTTTGATGAAAATGTGCTATGAAATTAAAGGGTTAAGGGCAACCATGTACAAGGCATAGTTAATACAAGGCATAGCTGAGCCAAATGTTTTGTCAATTTGTGTTTGGTTGATGGTTTTGTACACCAATATGTAAGAGTACATGGAGATATTCACATGATGTCAATTTTTTTTCTTTGAAGGAGAAAAATGATATGTCAGCAAGCTATGTTTCTTGCATGACATGCTTTCAGTTTGATGGTTTTCTTTGTGACAAGACGTCACAAGATTTTGGGAAGGTCCACTCTTGAGCGAGAGCCTCATGATTACAACCTAATCATGAGAATCAAATGGGAGTGAATCCTTATTTTGAAAACAAATAGCATTCAAACTACCTACGACTCAAACCATTATTTTGAAATTTGAAATATCATGGTGTGTTGTTTCAATGCCTAAATCCACAACCCTAACATAAATTGTTTTATTCTTTTTTTGCAGGATTTAGTTGGTTATATTAAAAGTCAGTTGTATTTAAAATTCTTGGCTTAGTGACATGAACCAAACATATTTTACATATTAAATGAGGAATTTCGCTCTCCCAATCATTTCTAAATCACCCATATCACCAAGAAAACATGTTTTAAAAGAACATACTTTGGTATGGGAAAGACCCTAGGTTTCAAATATTATAAGAATGTATAATATTATAAGGCTTGGATAAGTATATTATTTGTCATATTATATTTTGATCCTTATAGAGTGAAAAAACTGAAAGAAACAAATTGTAGGGTCATTTTAATGGTGGATTGAGAATTGGGGTCTAAAACCTTTTGGACTCATTTCGAGGTGTTAAATGACATTTATGGGATTGAAACGATTATCCCTTGTGCCAAAATCTTTACCATTATTCTACACTTAAAGACATATCCAATGGTGCAAGAAAAACATCAAATTAATTTCATTCACAATTTATGCCTTTAGTAAGTTCACCTATCATGTTGACCAAGTCATGGTACGAGAGAATGACATTTTAGCCCCATTCCTCATGCATGAAAATCTAGCTACATGTGGAATTTTAACAAGACTCTAAAAGGTCTAAAATCACAAACCTCATTAATGGTTGATAGAGTCATATCTTACACCTAATTGGCTATCACGCTATGTTAAATACTTGGCCACTAGGAGGAATAAGAGTTCCATTTTGTGTTATTGTATTTTGTTCCATAGTTGAAAATACAACTAGGAGTGTGAAAAGTTAGAGAGAAAAATGTATGAAGTTAAGTTTTTATAGCAACCTTGCACGCTAAAAGTCTTAGCTAACTCTAGAGAGATTACCTCTTTCTTTGTACTCACATTATTTCCATACCAGAAAAGAGACAGTAGAGCATGTTTACATTTTTGTGTTCTTTTTCTCCGATAAGGATTTCCTAGGGAAACAAGAGTCTAGAGTATCATTACTTTTTAGGGTTTCTTGTCTCCCATAAGGATTCATAGGAAAATAATTGTATTGATTGTCTAGAGATATATGTATGTGCATGTTTCATTATATTCTCTATTTCTTACATTGTGTTTCATTATATTTTATATTTCTTACATTTCTTCCCTCCTATTTTCTTTCCACTCAAGGTTTATAAAATAACATGAGAAGCAACATGAGACTTGGAACAATCATTTTCATTAATTATATGGAAGGCAAGAAGGATTATATACCCTTAAGCTTAAACTTATGTAGTTTGTCAATTTTTATCATATATTTTTTGGTAAGGGTAAATGTTTCTTATCTATAGTACAAGTCATGAGTTCCCCAATTTTACCTTATATGTAAAGCATGATTCTAGGATTACTACAATTTGTACTTGTTTTTTTATTGTGATGATACCCTGTCTCAATCTAGACATAAGTGATGATGGTCTTCTCCAAATAAACTCATCTATCCTCATTAAATTTATACAAACATTTCAAATTCATATTTTCTTTCATAAAATTCTAGGAATATTAGAAGAATCAGTAAAAAGTGAGATAACCATCTCAATATGCCCCCCATAATTCATTTTATAAAGGATAAATTTGTAAAATCCCTTTCGGTAACAATGGCCTCATTTTCTAACCTCAAATAAATTCCTCGACAATTGGAGGAATGTTAGATAAATTACATGTAATTTGTTCCATATAAATTAATGTAGATAGGAAACAATTAGTTTCATTTCAAAAATGAATAGTGGCCCAAAACTATGGATGGTTGAAATAAATTTAATTTAATAAAAAATACAAAGATTGGCTAATTAAATGCATATGTATGTATTATTAAAGCTATATTTATTTATGAATGATAAAAAAACATTGTTTCAACATTGATAAACAATTATGGTAATCCAACAATTCTCACTTAGATGTGAAGGTGATGGTCACACCAAAAAATTGAGTAGAATCAAAGATGCAACATGTGGTGCTTCTCAAGGGATAATTGTATACAATGGAATGGAATGGTGCTTAATATGGGGAAGGGAATGAAATATATGGTTATGCTTCACCGCATAAAGACCCTACAATTGTATACAATGTAATATAATTGTCATTGGGTGGAACATACAAGGAGCTATATCATTTATTTGATACCTAACCTTGATTCATTTCTATTTGATTAGAAAATGACAATAACCCACAAACATATTTGTGCAAAGATTTAGAAGGACCAATATTCAATCAATATTAGGAAGGAGTGGATGCATAGGCAAGGAATGACCAATGAATAATACATAAACACACAAAAACACACACACATAGATAGAGAGACGAATATTCTGATGGTCAAATTAAATTAGGATTTTATATATGTGGATGAATACGAATATGAGCATAGATGGAGATAGTCTAATTAAGAAAGTGTTTCTAATCCATTTTCATGCCATTTTAAGAACTTCCATTGAAACAAAAACATGTACAAACATATCCATGTGGTTTCTTGTCTTCTTTAAGTTCACACCCTTTCCACCCATGTTATCTATTTTTAACTTCAGAATAAACCAAGTGTATGTATCCATGGGGTCTACACTTAATCAACCTATTTCATAGCACTTGAGTTCATGTGATATTAAAGAATACATTATTTTTTACTAGAGAAATCAATAATTGGGCCAATCTCATACTCATGTGATGTGAGGTTGTTTTCCATCGCTACTATTATAACCCCTAGTTGAACCTTTCCACTCCTAGCATGTGGAAATTAGTACACTTAGGAGATTTGAACCTAGAAAGTCATGGTACATGACACTTCATTTCCATGATGATCTCCAATTTAGCTTCCCTAGGGGGATGATATTAGACAACACCTTTATTAACACTAAATATTAATGAAAACCTCCCAAAATCCTTTTGTTTAACCTCCCTACCAAACATATTGTACATATTAAATGAGGATTTTTTCTCTCCCAATCATTTCTAAATCACCCATATCACCAAGAAAACATGTTTTAAAAGAACATACTTTGGTATGGGAAAGACCTTAGGTTTCAAATATTATAAGATCGTGTAATATTATAAGATTGGATAATTATATTATTTGTCATATTATATTTTGATGCTTATAGAGTGAAAAAACTGAAAGAATCAACTTGTAGGGTCATTTTAATGGTGGGTGGAGAATTGGGGTCTAAAACCTTTTGGATTCATTTTGAGGTATTAAATGACATTTCTGGGGGTCAAACGATTATCCCTTGTGCCAAAATCTTGACCATTATTCTACACTTAAAGACATATCCAATGGTGCAAGAAAAACATCAAATGAAGTTCATTCAAAATTTATGCCTTTAGTAAGTTGACCTATCATGTTGACCAGGTCATGGTACGAGAGAATGACATTTTAGCCCCATTACTCATGCATGGCAAGCTAACTACATGTGGAATTTTAACAAGACTCTAAAAGGTCTAAAATCACAAACCTCGTTAATGGTTGACAGAGTCATATCTTACACCTAATTGGCTATCACGCTATGTTAAATGCTTGGCCACTAAGAGGAATAAGAGTTCCATTTTGTGTTATTGTATTTTGTTCCATAGTTGAAAATACAACTAGGAGTGTGAAGTTAGAGAGAAAAATGTATGAAGTTAAGTTTTTATAGCAACCTTACACGCTAAAAGTCTTAGCTAAATCAAGAGAGATTACCTCTTTCTTTGTACTCACATATTTTTCATACCAGAAAAGAGAGAGTAGAACATGTTTACATTTTAGTGTTGTTTTTCTCCCATAAGGATTTCCTAGGGAAACAAGAGTCTAGAGCATCATTACTTTTTAGGGTTGCTTGTCTCCCATAAGGATTCATAGGAAAATAATTGTGTTGATTGTCTAGAGATATATGTATGTGCGTGTTTCATTATGTTCTCTATTTCTTACATTGTGTTTCATTATGTTTTATATTTCTTACATTTCTGCCCTCCTATTTTCTTTCCACTCAACGTTTATAAAATAACATGAGAAGCAACATGAGACTTGGAACAATCATTTTAATTATCTATATGGAAGGCAAGAAGGATTATATACCCTTAAGCTTAAACTTATGTAGTCTGTCAAATTTTATCATATATTTTTTGGTAAGGGTAAATGTTTTTTATCTATATTACAAGTCATGAGTTCCCCAATTTTACCTTATGTAAAGCATGATTCTAGGATTACTACAATTTGTACTTGGTTTTTTATTGTGATGATGCCCTGTCTCAATCACTTGGCCATCTCTTTATGGGTAATTAAATCTTTATAACAATACTTAAAAGTAATATTTATCTATTTGTATTATGTGAAATGTAAAAAATGGTATACTATTTTTCATAAAATTGGGTTGAGTAAATATCATATATTTCGATGAAAGTTGATTATATGACACGTTTTCTTTAAAAGGATATAACAATTTTGTTAAGGTATGAATTTGAAATTTTGTGTGGCTCTCTATCAAAATTATATGTCACATTTTATATACTAAAATTCTAAATATTTTTTTTCAAGTTTGGATATTGTTATTCTTTTCTATAATTTAACATTAGATATAAGTTTAAATTGAAAGCTACTTAGATGAAATATAGCTTAGATATGGCATTTGCAAATTATTATCTATTTATTAAACTAAAGGACATAATTATTACACATGTTTAATTTACATTCAAATGCTTCTTTGATTTATCTCCTATAGCTTAATGTAATGCTAGATATATAATTTAAAAATTAAGTTGAAGGCCCATGAGATAAATGACTTCTATGTGACATTTTATTGAATCATCTATTTGTTGTGTTATATGAAGATAATTGGTACGGATATCTAATTTGCATTACTAATATGTCATGCTTCTTTAATTTATCTTTTATAGATGACCGGAGCGCATCCCTTTTTAATCTATCCCTTTTGACTTTGGATATGTGGGCAATATTCATCCACATATTTTTCTATCATAAAGTAGTGAGTAAAATTGTAAATTCCATTTGTGTCAATGTTAAGGTTAAGCACATGGATTAAAGTTTTATATATTAGATGAGGAGGCTATGTATTACATATGGTCGTGAATGAGATTTTGGACTCTTTAGATATATTATATATTAGATGAGGAGGCTATGTATTACATATGGTCTTGAATGAGCTTTTGGACTCTTTAGATATATCTAAAGAGTCCAAAAGCTCATTCACGACCATATGTAATACATAGCCTCCTCATCTAATATATATCTAAAGAGTCCAAATGCTCATTCAAGACCATATGTAATACATAGCCTCCTCATCTAACTTAGCCAGGGATTTGCAATACTATATTTGAGTTGGCTTGATCCATTTCAAGATATTATAATTTTTTAGATTATTATTTCTATAGATTTTGATTATGGTAGTAAAATGTTACAAAAAACCAAAAACTGTACAAATAATATTATTCTATATATATGTAAAAAGGACATGGTAGAGAAGATCAAACAATATTAAACTTTTCATAAATAGTTTAGATAAAAATACATTTTCTAATTTTGATTGTAAATTCTAAGGCTTAAAGCAATAATTTTTCTAATAATTTTTTTTAATTAATAAATTAAAAAAAAAAACATTTTCAATCAAAATCACATACAACACATAATAAAAATAATTTAAAAACAATTTAAAACTTCATACACTATATGACATTAGTATGACAAACAACATAAAAATATACAAGCAAAAAATACATACAATGCATCCATTACATTGGAGTCTTCAGAACATACAATGCATACATTAAATTTGACAGAATTATTCACAACACAATTGGTGTCAGTTGTTCATAAAAAATTGTTGAATATGAATGTGCAAATAAGGAGGTTGAAATGAGGAGGTTTCACATTGGCTTTGCAGAATTGAGAATTTAAAAACTGTTTTTGCAGGTATTACTTATCAACATATATATCATGAAAAGAATACTATTGTACATGAATTGTCAAAGCAGGGGCTGAAGGATGTTTTTGGAAAGAAATATGAAACCAATGCAAAGGCGAAGAATATGCTAAATACATACTCTCAGCTGTGCAGCGAGAGAAGCAGATACATATCAATGTCATGGTCTTGGCATTAGTGATCTTCCTTTGTGTTTAGTGATTAGTGAATTTGGGATTTTTCTCTGATTTCTAAGTGGATGTTGAAACATGTGCTTAGCATGAAATACTAATGACAGTTTAGCAGGAAAAAATTCTGAGCATTGTGAATCGCTTGGGGAAGAAATTCTACTTGCCTCTCAGCCTGAAGGCAAGAGAGATTTTGTTGATACTAAGCCAATCCTCGGTATAGACTCATTTAAGAGCATGTTTTTAATTGAAAAAAAAATGGTTGACCTACTTGGGCGTACATTGAAAAGAACTATCTGCAACTAATGAAGAGATTTTGTAAATTTTTTAAAGTGCAGAGTTTAAGGGGCAGAAAAATCTAGTATATATTACATCCAGGAATGCCACAATTATACAATAAGTGTAACTCTTTGTTCGAACTGACGTGAATTATGTGATGTCATGGTCTTGGCAGTAATTTTATGAAGGCATTTAAACTTTGTTCTAAATAATCAAATAGAACTCTACTCTCAGAAAAATATAGGCGTATCCTATGAAAATAAGCAAACGTTATTCAAGATGGAAATATCACTGAATATTTTCATCCTTCCTTATTTGATTAAGAGGCTACAGGATCCTTTTGTTGGCCTGACAAGTAATTTCCAATAGAACGCACACTCATGATGTGTTTTTTCCACAACATTTTGGGTGAAGAGGGATGTGATTACATCTCTATTTTTTACCCTGGGGATGCAGACTCGATGGTTTGCTTGCAGTGGGCTAGAACTTCTTAGCAGATATGACAGCTAAAAGTTTTGGGTTGTTTTCTCTTGGTGTGCAATTTCACAACATTTTTTTGTGATGGTGGCTGCGCAACTTCAAATTTACTGCTTGGTATTCTCGCCTGATGGAGTGCTACAGCGGGCTGGACATGACACACAATTGTCAAAAGACTCTTACCTAGGTGGTGCTACTTTATAGTTTTTTTACAGTTTATTATGCTGTGTATTTTTCATTTGTTGGTGCATCCATATGGTTCTTATACTGTCTGGGCTAAGATTGGCTCCGTGAACCATAGATGCATCTCTTATGGTTATTATTTTCTTCTGAATGGTTTCTTGTTGGATCACTAAATGGAGATAGCAGCAGTCTTCTGCAATGTTATTATGAACAACATGTTTTTATCCAAGAACAGAGTAAAAGATAGAATCTGGTTATGCACAGGTTTATCTCTCTCTATGTAAACTGATTTTTGCATACAAACTCTTGCAAACGTAAAAGAATAATAGAAAAGAGTGATTAAAAAATATTTTTGGTTTTTTTTAAGGTTTATTCAAGTGTTTTATATGCAGAAGAACAAGAAATAAATCAGTAAAATACAATGCAAAAATGAACAGATTAAAAAAGAGCATTACACAAAATAGTGAAAGACAAATTGCTCTAATTCCCTTTTCATTCCTACTAAAAACTTCTGTGCAAAACAAGAATATTTCTGTTCAATAGCCATACCTGATATCCGACGAATCGACCAGCAAACACTCTCGGCCGAGAGGTGCGACGCGCGAACAGAGTAGCACACAGTCGCAAACAACGCGGGAACAATCAAATCGGTAAACAATCCTACATCACGGGCGATATATTTATAAACAATAGTTCGGCCGAAATCATAGTTCGGCCAAACTTTTTCAGCAGTTCGGCCGAAATTTTGTTGCCGGTTTTCCAATCTCTGGCAAAATTTTTGTTTTCCCGCGCCATCATTGTTTCGTTAATCTAAAAGGAATCATGAGTTCGGCCTAAATTTATAAGAAAGTTCGGCCAAACTCTTACAAAGTTCGGCCGAAATTTTGAAAATGTTCGGCCAAACTATTGTTGAAAAAAAATTTTGGCCCCCGATTCTCACAAAAGTGTAATCTAGCTTCACGTTTCTACCCTAATGGTTTTGGTGGTTCAAGGATGGAGAAGACCTTGGAGTCAATTCATGTGAATTCCCTATACTGTGAGAGGGATCAGGAGGATGTGAGGCTTGATGGCTTTCTAATGGGCCAAGTATAAAAAAATGAGCATAATATTTAAAAATATGTAGAGGCATTGAGAAAGAATGGAGAAGGAACCCACAAGATATAGGCTTAAGAGGATTAAGAATCTGTCCCCTCGTGAACTCGGAGGAAGTGAATGTGAATGAGATATGGACAACAATAGAGGTTCGTGGAGTGCGAATTAAGGGAGTGCAGCAAGCTTAATACATGAGAGTTAACACCTAAGTTTTATACTGACACGAATTCATGAATAAAATTGCAGACCACTGGCAGCTACATTACATGAACCATCAAACCAACATAGCATGAAATATGATTATGCATAAAAAAGGAGATTACTGATAACAAAAGGAAACAAACGCATACTAATTATTTCTCCATCTGGAATCCAAATAATAGCTTTGTATCATATGAAGTTTAAACAACTCTCCCAAATATGTATCTCAGAGCATAGGGAGCCTAATCATACAAAACTATAGCAAAATTCTTCAAAATTCTAGAACCTTTCTTTCATCTTAGAACTCAATACATATAGATTTTTCCTTGAGGGTTTACGATCGAATATTATTTCATGATCGACCCACATAGGTGAAAACCAAAATATCCTAACAAAATAGTAGAGTGTGCTTCAAGTATGCACTCCTGTAACAGATAATCAAAACAAAATTGGGTAAAATCGGGATTTTACCAGAAAAAAATCACTATCTAATAGTAAAAGAAACAAAATAGTTGGCCAGGGAGGCCAAATTCTAGAATCTTCAAAAAGAGTGGCGAGAAGTGGCTGAGAACAGGTGGGCGGTCTAGCCTTCATCATATGATTACATCTGCTACTTGGAGTCCCCCACTCTCTAACTCTCATGCTTTCCACTTCCCACTGCAGAATTGCTAGTTGTGTTGTGCGTGCTTGGCTCTTTAGCAGAGGTTTCCTGATCAAATTGAATAAACCATAACTACATGATCCACCCAAAAGCCCATGTTGTGTTTGAATTGCAAACCAGAAACCGGATTTCAGAGGGGGGCATGGATGGTTTGTGGTATTGGATGGGGGGTTCGAAATCACTACAACCTACCATGTAGCACCAGAGGCGGTATTAGAAACTGGCCATTTCGAACCCCCCCCCCCCCCCCAGCATTAGCCGTTGAAAGCTGGAGGGGGTGTGAAATATATTATGATCCATTGGATGCATTGATGTGGAGTGGAGCTGAAGGCAGGATGGTGAAAGCAGAAGTGGAGTTAGCGAGTCTCATTATCACTGACAAGAGAGGAACAAAGGCCACGAGAAGGATATTGATGACATGGAAAGCTGGTGGGACCCAAACTCATATCACATATCACAGATCATAGGTCTTTCTTATGAGAAACTTAGGGTAAAAAGTAATAATTTTGATGTGCGAAGTGCGATGGGTAGAGGAGTGACGTGGCACGGACGGAGGTGGTACTGCCCGCAGATTGCATATCGCAAGTTTTTCATGGGACCAAGTAGAGGTTAAACATTATGTTTTTTGAAGTGCGAAGTGTGGGGTGGGGGGGGGGGAGGTGACGTGGTATGGACGTAGGTGGGACCGCGTCCGTAGATCACATATCACAAGTTTATCATGGGAGCAAGCATAGGTTAAACGTTATTTTTTGCGAAGTGTGAAGTGTGGGGGCGAGGAAGGTGACATGGCATGGATAGGGGTGGGACCGTGCCCGCAAATCGCATATCGGAAAGTTTATATGGTAAACAGAGGGTGGTAAATGTTAAAAGGTGCGATGTGAGAAGTGTGATGGCGGGGAAGGTGACGTGGCATAGACGGAGGCGGGACCACGCCCGAAGATTGCATATCACAAAGTTTATATGGAAACAGAGGGTGGTAAATGTTAATAGGCATGATGTGCGAAGTGCGTTGGTAGGGAAGGTGACATGGCATGAACGAAGGTAGGGCCACACCGACAGATTGCATGTTGCAAGTTTTATATGGGAGCAGGTGGAGGTTAAATGTTAAAATTTGTGAAGTGCAAAGTGCAGCGAGGTAAATGTTGAAAGTTGCAGGGAGTGATGTGTTACCTACTCCAACTCTTCATTTTCTTGAATTTGATGTTGCCTTATCCATCCAAAAGAATCACAAGCCAACATTGGCTCCATTGGGGATGATGCACTCATTCGATTGCGTTGATAATTCAAATACCACCTCCTTTTGTTCTTCTTGATGTGCATGGTGTTATCACTCCACCATATTCCCAGGGCTGAGGAAGGAATCCCAACGGAGGTAACCACAAACCAAGATTTTGACTTGGTATCTAGCCCTACCAAGTTGGAGAGGGCTCTCTCCACAAAAATCATAGCCAAGAGGGCTGGATGAAAAAGGTTTTAGGTTGGCTAAGAAGTGTAGAAGGTTTTGATTTTTTTTTATTGGGGTTGGGCTCACTGGATGAGGATTAGGTCAAGGGGACTAGGTTAGGGCAAATGATATGGAATTGTAGTCCATTCGATGGGGAAAGATAGGTAGAAGGATCAACACTGAAAGGTGATTTGGTGATATGGTTTATGACTGATGAGGAGCTAGGAAGAGCATAGGAGATGTATTCTTCCTAAACTGAAGAAAATGGACAAATCCTGAAAATTTTCCAAAAACAGAGCATGAAAAAATATGTATTTTGCGTATCAACTTGAAATTTATCATATAATAGAAATGAAAAGTTTATGAACTTACAAAACATTCATACAAATGATAACAGAGAAAAAACTATCCCAAACATTCATACCACATGAATCCCAAGGAAATAGCTGCAATTATTCATCAATTTCCAGGCCAAACTGGTTCTTGATTAATACACTAGCATCCAAACTGATTCCAACCCTTGACTCCTCTGAATAACTGAGCTAAATAGACCTAAAAACCACCTTCGCTAATCCATAGGGGTAGAATTCATGAGATGAGGGAGATGCTACACAAAAATATGGATTGATAGCTAGAGTATAGGATGAGAAAAGTGACTCATTCCTATCTTTAATGAACTGATTCATTACACCTCAACTGGTTGACTTACCTAATGTATTTACCCTAGATAAAAGTGAAAACATGATATTTACATTCATCTTGACCATTTACATAAGTAAATTCCTCATTTGCTAAAGTAAAAGTCAAACTAGAGTGAAACTTCAAAAATTTCCAAAGACTGTGTAAAAATGCAATTTCCTTGTCAAACGCGCAGTGTCCAGGTAGAAACATTGACCTCTATTCAAGGCTGTTCTGAGTGCCTTCGTGGTGTCAAAATCAGCTCCATGATAGCTGATTGGAAAGCCCTTTGAGTCTATTTTCCAAAAATACATCCATTATTCAAAATGGTGCTCATTTTCCTTGTCAAAAACCTGCTCTCCCAAGACTGGTAAACGCACAACAACTAGGAAGATTTGGAGGCAGAAACATGAAATTTTGATGGTTTTTTGAGCTTTTGATGGACTAGTTCTCCAAAAAATTTGAAAATTTATAGGTTTTATGTCCTCATCAATATGAACCTGTTGGTGGTGGCCATTTGTAATTTGAGGTCCCAAAAAAGAGCATAGCATTCAAGTCACTACGCCCTAGGAAAATTTTATGTGTGCAAAAATACTCAAAAACGTAGAAATGAACAAAAATGCAAAGTGTGCCAAAATTTTGTCAAAATTGTGAGGGTACTTTCTCATAAAGTGTTTGAGGCATGGATTGACACCTCAAAAATTATGTCTGACTTCTCTTTCTCTCCTTGCTTGGTCAAATATTCAATTTTAGCATTGGCTCTTTTGAGCTTGGCCAATGAAATTCTCTCTTTCCGTGCATGAAGTTTGACCCCTGTCCTCAAAAAGTCATTGTCCTTGCTGGCCTTCTCTAGCAACTTCTCCAAATTTAGATTGTCTCTATCAAGCCATGGTTCCCTGTTCTTGCTGATTTCTAGGGCAAGATGCTCATTTAAGGTAAGATGGTTTGCTAGGTCAAATTTCCTTTGTTTCTCTAGGGATAGAGCACTTTTCATCCCTCTAGTAATTCATCTCTATCTTGGAGGCTGATCCTCCTCATCATCAGGTTCAACAAACCTTTCCAATGTTTCCTCAAGTAAGGCTTTAGCCTTTTCTATCTCTCTTTTTGCTTTGATACACTTCACCTCATTGATGGCCTGCTTGGTTTTTAGCTGTTGATTTTCTTGCTCAAGGAAGTCAATCACATAATTAGACCTATCAATTTTAGTATGAAGTTCATTAATCTTTTCCTTTTTGCATTTAATTTCTACATTTGTGATTTTGTCTTCATCTTCTTCATCTAAGTCAATCAACTGAAATTCTTTCTCTGTCTCATGATTGACCTCCTCATCATGAATGAATGGCTCTATCACTTGTTTCTTAACTTTATCTACCTGCTGTGTTGATGAAGAAGGCATGGCCCCTTTCACTCCAAATGAAGAAAAAACATGCCTATAGCCTCTCTGGTAAGTTTTGGGAAATGGCTCAACCTCAGCCAAACTATCCCATGTTGCCTCAATATCTTCCTCACTGCTTGATGACTCTGAATCATGATGTGATGATGACGTACGGTTATAGAAAGGTGAAGAAGAAGGCTCAATATGAGGTGAATGAGACTGACCTAGTAATGATGTATGAACAACAGGCTGAGATGGAGGGATAGATGCGGGAGGATGAGATGATGAAGGGGCATTCTGGTCATGCTAACTAGGTGGGGTAGTTAAAATCTCATTGGATATGAAGGTTTTCCATGAAATGTTCAATTGATCAAGCTGAGACATGACTACATTTTGATGAGGGAGTGGTGGAAAAGACTTTGCATTTGATGACCATAATCTATTTTTTGGGAAATATATGCCATTTTTTCAATGCTACGGGAGAGATAATAGGGTATGTAAAGCATTCTGACTCTAGTGAAGTGCATGAACGATGAATGAAACGACCCATCATGGGCTCATGCCACACATTTTCACTATATTTTTCTACCTATGACCTTACCACTCTGTTTTGACTTACCTAACTTTTCTACTTCCACCTTGGATTGCCAAATAGCCTAGCTTTTTCCCCTGTTCACCAAGTGCCTCAAGCATTGGTGATTTCAAGCTAACTTTCTAGGCTCGTTAGATAAATCAAGATCAATAGTTTTGGGTCTGCAATGCATAAGTGTTTCAAAAGCTCTATTTTACACCTGAAAGACCCTAAGTCAAGTTTTCAGCCAAAGGCCAAGTCTAAAAGGCCTCCCACTAGGTCACCTAAGGTTTCACAGGTCATAGGATTGTTTTGGTGTTCTAAATATTTGTTTTTCCTGTGCCAAGAGGCTGCAATCAAAGAGGAATAAGGTTATCATATTATTGTCCAAATGGATTAGAAAATATTCCAAGGAAGGCCTCCTTGGTCAAAGCACAACTTCTGTAAAAAGACAGCTGCCCATATTAAACATTTCTACAGTAATATTGATTGAGATGGCTATTAGCAGAAAAGAAGTAAGGTAAGAGGCTAAATCATCACAAAGGAAATTCACAACAAAGGAGAGACAACATGCCCATGTTCAAAGAAAATCAAGGTTTTTATGACTGATTGGCTAAAAAGTGTTGCCAAGCAAGGAGCCAATGCAAAGGATCACAAGGACAGAGGCCATTAGCCCAACCAAGTATGAATTGAAGGTTTCTAGAAATTATAAATGAAGAAGGGAAAAATCCCTAAAGCCTAAGATTTGAGAAGGTAGGCAAAGAAGGGAAATGAAGACCATAAATATCCATGATGACAGCAGGCAGAAGTTTGAAAAATTATATCAGGAGATCACCTCCATGGTTTATCAAGGCAACAATACTTCACTGCATCAAAGGGAGGGAAATACAAAGAGTATCAGTGTGAGGGAGACTAAGCCTTCAAGTGCAGTCAGTTGCCCTCAAAATGGTCAAAGGGAAAGAAATCATAAGGTCAAGTGTCAAAATGGATCACCAAGCCAATTATGAGTTTGTCGTTGAGTAATTAAAATTGTCAAATTCCAAGAATGACAAAGGAGACAAAAAAAAATTTTGACATGGCACCTGCAACAAACAGAAGTGGCCAAAGGGAGATATTGACAAACATGGTTGTAAATACTGTGGTGACTGTGCAAGGAAAATCTATAATACCTTTGGAAAATCAGTGAGAGGGGAAGAAACTAGGTTTTAAAGATCATCCACACTCAGATATCTCAAAGGAGTTAAAGACATGAGTTCCAAACTTGATAATGCAGGAAATAAACATTTTGACACTGATAGGGTAAAGGCAAGTCCCTCAAACATTTTTTTAAAGAACTCACCCTTACTAAATGAGTTTAAAGGGATCTGTTAGTTTTCAAATGAAAGAGAGGGAAAGTTTTGAGGTTTAAGCTATGATATAATAGATGAGAACAGAGTGTTAAAGCATCAAACAGGTTAAGGAAATAAAATTCATTATATCAGTTACCTAAGAACAACAAAGAAGAAAGACTGAGATGAGAAAGGATAATTTTTGTGTTTAAGTCACCTCCTACAAAAGAAAAAGAGATATCAGTGATAAAGTGACAAAATAAAACTCAAAACATTAGCAAGATTGGGTTTCCAGTTTTATTTTATTAATTCCAAGGGTATAAAAGCATCTCATTCATCACTAAACTCCATTTGTCACTTGTAAAAAAGGAGTGAGAAGCCTTCAAGAGAAATTCCTGAGTTTCTGGCAGACTTTAGGCAGGAAGAACCCGACGCTATGCTCCTAGAAAACCTCACTACGTGCCTGTGTGTCCATCCTTTAGAAAGTATAACAGTGCTTTACGCACCTGTGAAAGGTCGTTATTCATTTTCCAGCTGGTAGACCTAGCAGGATACTCGTGCACAGAACCGTGTGCAGTGCAGCTTGACAAGCCCAAGTTGCTACGTGCGAGGACGTGTAGAATCCCGACATCTCATGCATCTCTATCGGTGCTACGCTCCTGTCCATTCAACCCTGCATGAAGACCATCTACCGGTGCTACGCTCTCGTGTAGCTCTGCTCGGGCGCTATGCGCAGGGCCATACCAGGCCAAACTGACAGTGTGCAGCTCTATCGGTGCTACGCGCTTTTTCGTTCAGACGCTGCATGAAGGCCGCCCGACTGGCCTAGGCACTACGCATAGGGGCGTTCAGGTCGACCCGAAAATGCATGTAGGGGCTCAAATGTTACGCTCCTGTGCTACGCATTTAGCTATGGAGCCTTTGAAGCTGGTGCAAGCCTCAAAATGCCTCAAAGTGCCTCAAAAACTCTGCTTGGTGCCTCATGAAGATTGTTATAAGAGGTATTTATATGCTCTTCCCCCTCTCATGTTGTTTTGAAAGGTGAAATTTAGAGAGAAATGTAAAGAACCCTAAAGGAAGAGAAAACCTAATCCCCTGCTAACAACACTCTTGTTTAAAGGGAACCCGTCCATCTACATACTAAAGGTACAATGAGGCCCAAATTGTCCTTCTTCACTCATCTTTCCCCTTCACTTTC
Organism: Pinus albicaulis; assembly: GCA_034641835.2. Taxonomy (NCBI): domain Eukaryota; kingdom Viridiplantae; phylum Streptophyta; class Pinopsida; order Pinales; family Pinaceae; genus Pinus; species Pinus albicaulis. Next base: position 1,252,025,567 of record CM076582.1, read on the forward strand.
AAATTACTACCTTTTTCATTATCATCTCACTTTCCCTCTCCATATCATTTCATAAATAGTTTCAGGGTTTTGATTTCAAAGAAAGAGTAAAAGATAAAATGTCTAGAGAAGGCAATAGTGACAGTGGCAAGGGTGGAAAAATACCTAGGGGACATCAAAGAAAGGGTGGAAGAGTAAATAGGTTTGAACCTTTGAACACCAAGGAGTTGACAACCTCCCCTACAACAGTTGCATATTTTTAAGAGGTGGGTTGTTTTGATTTCTATGAGAGAGTACAAAGAGTCCAAAGTCACCCTGAGTTGACCAGACTTTTAATCCTCAACCTCCATGACCATCAGGTGCATCTAGCTGGGGTAAATTTTGACCTAACCACCAATACAATTGCTATGGCCATTGGGATACCTTGTATGGGAGAAAAATGGTTCAAGCAGGTGAATTTGGACTTGAGCCATTATCAACCTTTCTTGAAACCAAGATACCAAGCTAATTGCAAAACTATTTTTCCGTTTTCCCATTTGTTGTAGAGATATTCCCCCTTAATGAAAGTCATCATGAAGTATTTTACATGCGAGGGGAGGTTTTCTAAACTTTATTCCTACCACATAAGACTTCTTATGCATTTCACTAGGGCCAAGCTTCTACATTTTCCCTATTACCTTTATAGAAGTATTTATAAAATGTCATACATTGTGCAAAAGAGGCCTCCTTCACAAAAAATGCAGAGTCTTTTTCACCATTCTCTTATCAAGATGATTTTGTTGCATCAATTATAGCAACAGGGTATCCCATGGGAAGTGTTCATCGCCCATGATGTTTTCAAAAATCTATAGCCTCTTCGTTTGCAAAGTTTACCCTCATCATCTCATCCACCTTCCTCCATTCCTCCATCACCTCCCACTGACCATGATTCATCCTCTCCACACTAATCCTCTCCTCAAGAAAAATTCTATCCCTCACCTTCTCCTAAAGCATCAAAACAAGAGGAGAATTATGAAGAAAAAGAGGAAAATGTAAGTCATGAGGAAGAAAATGATGATGAGAAGGATGACGATGAAAATCAAGAGATATAGGCAGATTATGAAGAAAACGGTAGTGGGAAAAATAGTGAAGAGGAAGGAGAGACAAATGAAGAAGGAAAATATGATGAAAAGGCAGATTATGAAGAGAAAAGCAGTGATAATGGGGATAAAGAAGAAGAGACAGAGGCATAATTGAAGAAAATGGCAATGAACATGATAGTGATGAATATGAAAATAGTGAGCATGACAATGGGCAAAACAATGACAATGATGAAGAGGGCAGCCAAGAACATAATGTAGGAGACATAAATGCAGAGATCATTGATGAAAATAAAATCATTCTTGAGCTCAGTCATGGTAAGAGAATTATAGTAAACGAATTTGAGTTTTTCCCTCTCACATATAAAAAAGGATCAAGGCTTGTGTTTTCTGCCTCCAAAAGGAAAGGGACCATGCCCTCCTCCTCAACTCAACCATTAGACAAAGGGAAACAAATGGTAAAGGAAGAAGAAGAAGATCATGAGGTTGACAGGGAGTTTGAGATAATTCAGGTGGATAGTGATGACGAGAATGAAGCAAGAATCACAAACTTGCTCCTCCAAGATAGAAATGCACAAATCAAAGACCTCCAAGCACATTTGGATAGGGCCAAGAGTGTGAATGATGCCCTTGACTTGGAGAACAGGCAGCTAGGAGCTCAAATTGAAATCTATGAAGCTAGAGCCCTCAAGGCCAAAAAACAAGCCCAAAAGGCACAGGTGAGACTAGAAGAGTTCATGGGTGCCTATGAAGAGAGTGAATATGAGGAAGAACAATCTAGGAAGAGAACTAGAACCATGAGATTGAAGAAGGCATTGGCCAAACAATGGGAGCAAGAATCAGCCCTAGCGGAACAAATCCCTTTAGATGAGATTTTGGCCATGGAGATAGCATATGACTGGGAGCCTTGGCTGGATAGAACCAACATACAATTGGAGGCTAAATTGAAGAAATTAAATTAAGATCTTGACCTCCAAAGAAGGATGACTAAACATTATGCCCAGAGAAACCAAATTGCAAGGGCTAAACTAAAAGGGGCTCAAACCAAGATCCAAGCAATAAAAGAGGAAAAAGGCCAAGATGTACTTGGAATTTTGGCACAAGCTTCTCTATATGTCTCTCAAAACCCATGAGGCACACATCCACCAAATTTGGGGGAATTTTGAGAAGTTTTTGTTTTTTGCTAATTTTGAGGGCCAAGGGGGTAGCACCCATGGTGCTACGATTTTTATAAAAGCATATTCAGGAGAAGAGGATTACATTTTTGGAATCCTCAACTTGAGTATGGCATTCTCACAAAGTTTCAGGTCAATTGGAGTTGTTTTGGTCATCCAAAAGGGTCAAAAACACCTTAATTTTCACCTTTCTGCCTAGTTTTCAGGACATGTGCTGCGATTTTACTAGTCTTGGATTTTTTTCTTTTGGAACATGCTGCAGAGTTCAATTCAAAGAACCAAGGGTATATCTAGAAATTATATTCAAAGGGATTTCTAACGAGCCTTCACGGAGCCTTTTCCAACACCGGGAAGACCTTCAAAACATTGTTGCAAGTTGACCCCGTTTTCTTGCTCCAGTGCTATGCCCTTGGCATGGAAATTCATCCTAAAACACAGTGCTACGCCCTTAGTAGAGGAAATGTCAGGAATTCATTCTTGTCAAGTTTTAGGAGGAATGGCAGATCCCAAATGTCAATTTATTTGCTAAAAATGCCCGAAAAGATATTTTGTGCCTTGGGCCTTGCAAGGTCTCAAGGAAAATAGTGACATTTCATATTAGCCAGTAGACTTCTAGAGACTCTATTAGGTTTTATCCTCCTTGATTTTTAAAAGGGAATTGAGGACTCATTGTTAATGTTATCATTTGATGAGTTTTGAAATCAATACATGGTTCTTTGAGGTTCAAGAGCAATTTGGTGTTATGGAGCTTGCGAATGATTTGCTTTGATTGATGATGATGAAAGCTTTCTTGTAGGATCACTGAGCTTGGTCAATGATGATGTGTCTCTAATTTTTTCATTTTTTCTTGTTTATCATTGTGTCCATCCTTCTATGTTGTAGTAGATCAGAAAAGTACAGGCTACGAAATGTTTTTTAAGGCACCTTAGTCCTTCCTGTTACTATTGTCTTTATGTTTTCCTCTGCTGGGTTAGTTTAAGGAATTATTAGCTGCTCCTTAGATCCACCTATGCTCGTTTATTTCATTAATGGTTTAATAAAGTGGTTTTTAAATATGTTTTATGGTTAGCCATGCTTACTTGATGCTATCTAAACTCTGTTTGTGAAATCTCTCTTTGATGATGTTACACCATTTTTTTGGTAATCTAACCTATTATCATTAGATAAACCCAAGTACACCATGTAAGACCAATTTACCCTAAGTAAAATTTCTTTCACCACATTTGTCTATATTGCATGGTCATATTTAACCCAAAACAAGGAAATCAATTAAATATATCATTATTTATTTGATTATTTCCTAAGAATAAGTTATTTAAATCATTATTTAAATAATATTCTTAGTTAAATTTGACTAAATCAAATATAAATAATTAAATAAACCATTATTTATTTAATTATATTTCCCTCATTTCCCTTAAATAATAAATAAATCATTTATTTATTTGTTATTTACAAATAAAGGAATTGACCCAAGTCAAAAACCCTTTTCCCTCCAACAAATATAATAAAATATTCCTAAAGGGTGTTTCTAGAATTTGATTAATAATATTTTATTCATGCACCAAGTTCTAGAACACCCAAATATTTTGTTATAAATAGAAGGGTTTTCCCCATTCATTAGTCACCTCCATTGCATTAGATCACTCTGGATCTACTCTTGGTCACCATTTTCCATTTTGTTTTGTGAACTCCCATTGAGTTCTATGTTTTTTTTTCTACACCCATAAGAGAGAGAAATGTTAGATATGAATCACTGAGGACTTTCAAGAACCCATCCCACTGAGGAGAACTGGAAGATACCTTTCTTGTTTTCCTCTCAGGTGCCCCATTCTTTATTATAATACAAAATTCTTTTAAATACATTCTTCTTGTCTTGTCCATTGGATTTATGGAGCCATGTTATATTTTATCTGCTTAATGTCTTTTGTGCATAGATCTGAATTTGTGCAGCAAGCTTAAAGATAATTTGCAGCCATAATCGATGTTAGGGCTATTTTTTATGCATAGCTAAAGTGATATTTTATGATGAAAGAATCATACTAACAGATGGATTACTTGCTAGTTTTAGCCAAAGAGGCCATGTTTTGATCATGCCCTTTGTTTATGCTTGATAAGTTTGCCTTAAAGTTCTTTATAGCTTGATTGATGATGTCTAGGAGTTCCATCTTCATTTATTAAAGTTATTTTTCATCTTATATTTTTTCAAACCTTCAAGGTGAAATCACTAAAGTTATATAGGTTTTCTTGCTTTCTATGTTTCACTGAATTGTTCATCTTAAATGTCTATTTGCTTAAGTATTGTCATTGAGTTAATGGTTTGCCCTATCTCATGATTATTATATTTTGCTTATCAGTATTTGAGACCTTCTTGTTTATGGGTATATGACAAAGGATACTTCACTGCCCTTTGCCATACGTTGATTCACCAACTTAATGTCCATCTCAATTCACACATAACCTTAAAGATCCATTGACCACACTATATTTTCCCTGTGATGCACTCTGACTCTTCGTTGAGATATCCATGACTTTCATCGACTCCATAGCCCAATTATTTGGTGACCTCTCATTCCACCTATCCTACTTGATTATCTTACCCAACCAAACAAACAAACCCTAAACTTCACAACTAGCCCAAAACCAACCATCTAAAGAAAACAAGTTCATATCCTTTGCATACAATAGAGAGAGCCCTCTCTAAGTCCAGAAAGGCTAGGTCCCAGGACTCCAAATAATGGTCTTATGTTACCTTGTGCATTTGGTCTACCAATCTACTAAATCACGGGACCCTAGAAAATCCATAGGAAAGTATAGGGAAGTATGACTTTCTGCTGACTGAATGTTGGCTACAAATTCCTGAAGCATGAGAAATTTTTATTCTTTCTCTAGCATATTGTCTCTCTTAGGCTCATACTCATCAAATTCATATTCTAAGTCATCTTTGAACAAAAAACATTCTTCAATATTGTTAAACATGACATCCATATTTTCTTCATGAAAGACAACAGTCTCTATTAGTTGATCTCCTTGCAGGAAATCATCATCAAAAATCAGTTTACTCACAACAACTTCCAGTATGGCTTCATCAGTCTCATGACTATTATCATTCAAACCCAGACTTTCATTTTCAACAATGGAAGATACTTCAATCACACATTCTCGACTGTGTGAACACTATAAGTGCTACAAATCTACATTTGCTTGGGTTGTAATATGACTTTTCAGGAGCTCATCTATCTCATCTTCAGATAAAGGAGAAAAAATAGTTTTAAAACAATGTACATTGATTTGGCGATTTTCATTTTTAGGATTGGGAATTGGCACTTCTCTTTCTTGGTCCCAATCTGTCTCATCTAAGGAGGGAGCTACTGATTCTTTTTTGTGATGAAAAGAGTTCTCATGCAAAGGCTCAAGGATCTCTTCATCCAAGGAGGATGTTGGTGTCCTGTGATTTGGCTGATTGGTAAACCAAATGACAAGGCAACATGTAAACCAATATTTAGAGCTCTAAGATCTAGCCCTCCTAGTCTCAGAGAGGGATCTCTCAATTGTTTTGCAAAGATATGACTTGCTTGCTTGTAAATGGTTGATTTTAGGCTAGTTATTAAGCTTGAGTTTGTTTGTTTGTTTGATGGGGCATGATGATTTAGGTAGCATAGATAGAAAAGAGAAATATCTAAGTTATTAGGCAATGGAGTCAAGAAGAAGTTTGTAACAATTTTGTAGATGAATTAGGGATATCAAAGGGAAAATCTAACTTGTCTATTAGATCAACAAAGTTTTCAGGAGAAATGAAATGAACATTAAGAGTTTAGAATGAAAAGTAGCACTAAGGGCAACTAATAATCCTTAATTATATATACTTCTCAACAAAGGGACTTAAAACATAATTTAAATATGAAAGAGTATTTATAGACAGGGCTCACCATGAATTCTACAAATCTCATTTCAGAAAACAACAATTTCAAGACAAACTTTCAAAATGAAATCTAAGAGTTGAGGAACACTCTATTTCATCAAAGATTTCACTTTCAAGGATAAGAAAACATTCAATATTCATAAACAACCGTATTCATAGAAGAGGGAACTCCTAAACATCTGTGATTACAACTATAAAGACCTTCAAAACAATTATTTGAGCAAGTACAAAGGGTATGATCAAAATAGACCTCTTTGGCAAACTTTGGACAATGGTACTTTAAAGGGAGACTTCAGAAATGGTTTTCAAATGGCAGCAAGTAGCAGGGAGAACCATAAATCATTCTTGAGGCCACTGTTTTGAACTATTTAGGAAATAAACAAGCATAAAGGTTGAAAAAAGTAGTCAAGCTACTTAATAAAACCTTTAGCAAATGAAAACATAAAGACAATGAAGAGTAAACAAGTCTAAGGTGCTTCTAGGAGAAATTTCTTAGCCTAAAAATTTTACTCTACTGCAAGCAAGAATTGATGAAAACAGAATGGAAATAGGAAAAACATTGACAATTTAGAATACTTCACCAGCAACCAAGCTCAGGGATCCAATGACAGAGCTTTCTCCATCCACAAACAGGTCAAAACATCCATAGTTTCCAGTACATCAATTTCTTTTCAATCTCAGCAGAACTATGTATTACTTCAAAGAGTTAAAAAAATGCCCACCCTACAATGAGTTCCAGTGCAGTATATATACTGTAAATGAGGAGGTGGAACCATCTATGGTTCAAAATGTCATTAATGACATAGTAAATGCACTCCTATCCTTAAAAAACATGCAAGGCATAAGGTAGGAATGTCTCTCAACTACTTCTCTAAGTATTAAATCTGTCTTTACTTCCTGAGGATGAAATATCTGAAAAGATTGACTTTGAGGCTCTTTTCTGCCTTTTAAAATAACTCTCTGACAGTTTATAAATTATCTTTTTGTGTAATAAATTCCAATTTTCCCTTTGAGGTATAAAGTAAGTGAAAAGGTGTCACTTTTGATTTATTAAGTGAATAACTGCTCCTTTGATGTACTCGAGGCTATCTTTAAGCCTAAGTCTTCTTGATTTAATCATAAAACTGCTCTTTGGGCTTAATCTTCCTTTACTTCATCATTAACTGTGTTTTAAGGCATGATGATGCCCTTGGCCTTCATAATGTAGCATTGTTGCCCTTTTTCCTTTTATGATTGATTCGAACCCTTAAACAGTGTGTTTAACCTTTAACCTTCATCTTTCAGGCATAATCCTTTATCTTCAATATCCTCTGTCCTTGTTGCTTTAAACCTTTTCTGATGTCTGGACTAACTTTTAATATTTTTTATTTAGTTCTCGGCCTTTAACCCTTCATCTTTAAACCTTTAATCTCTGTATCTTTGGCCCAATTTTCTCTTGGAATTTATAACGCATCGTTGTTGTTCCTTAACTCTTTATTCCTTTCACTGTGCTTTTCCTTTTGTTGTCGTGGACAGAGGACCTGAATGCATGGGGGTTTGATTTGAATAACAAATATTCATGCAATTTTGATTAAAAGACCTAGATTTACACCCTGGAAACTTCTTTTCTTCATTGATCAGTCTTCAAAAGATAATGATCTTCGACCCTATCCCTTCACAGATAGTGGGAAGGGTTTTTACCTTTAAAACCACCATCAAACCTGCACAAGACAAAAAAAACATTAATAAAACCATGTGGGGTTGGAAATATAGCTTCGGAGGCTGGCGGAGGAGGTTGTAGAGAGGCAGAATGTATGGAGGAAGGGTTTTAATGGTGGAGGGAAAAAAAATTATTTTAAATGGACTTTGGCGCGAAAATGGGCATAAGTGGTTTTGGAAAACCATTGGTGGTTTTCGCGTGGCAAACAGGTGGTAAGTGGTTTAGCTTGGAGGGAACACGATCCAGTTATATCGCGCCACACGTCCTCTGCAATACCACCTGTTTCACGCGGCTTTTGTTTGTTAAACCTTGGATGCAGAAATCGCGTGATATGTGATATCAACCATTGGATGAGAAGGGGTGGATCCAACGGTCGGGAGAGTAATGCGATGGGAAAGATGTGTGGGTAGGGAAATAGTGGAAGTTAGGTGGAAGCGAGTGATTGGATGAGGATTTTTTTTAGTGAATGGTAGGCCCTGGTGGAGTTGGGTTGTTAGGTTTGATGAGGACCATTAGATCTTATAAGATCTACGGCGTGGATTGATCGGCGGGGATAAATGGGTGGGAGGTTTGATGGTGAAGGGGAAGGACAGTGACCATTGGATGGTTAAGATGGACATCGGAGATCTATCGAGAAATAAAATAGGCACGGGGAAGAAGAAAAAATGGAAAAGGGGCTTAAGGAAAGGCATCGGGAAGTGGTCCTGTGGAAGATAAGGCGACCAGGAGCCAAGGAGAAGGGGCTTAATGCGTCGGGCAATTGGTTAAAGAAGAAAGATAAGGGGGAGGGAGAAAAAAGGGGATTCCGATGCGATGGAGGAGCTAATAACTGGGCACTGGGGCACAGTTCCGTGGGGGAATATGTGGCTAGGGGCTAAGGATAGGGTGCTAATCACATCGGCGGGTAAAAATTTGCAAAGGAAATGCAGGTTCAAAGAAGAAAAGCCGATGCGATGGGGTTTGGGCGCTTGGTCATAGCACTCAGATATATGGAGGAAAGGGGCCAAAGAGCATAAGCCCTCGGGGCTTATGCTTTTTAATTGAAAAAGACTTCTTTTTAGGAAAAAATTGGTTTTTAGGCCAATTTTTAAGAGTTTCGATAGGTGAAAAGGGGAATTTTAAAACCATAAAAGGGTTCTCTAATGATTTAAAAGGGGTTTTTATGGAAAATGGAGGATAAATGAGAAAGAAAAATAATGAACTGGGCTTATCAAATGATGGAAAAATGGCCTACATACAGTCTCTTTTTGTTCAGTAGTGTTTCTTGAGGATTTTGAATAAGGAACAGCTGCAGCAGTTTAGGGAACCACAGCTGCTAAGGAACAACAGCTTAAGGAAAAACACTTTAGGGAACATCACTATTTAAGGAACAACACTTTAGGGAACAACACTATTTAAGGAAAAATACTGCTAAGGAACAACGAGATAATCTTTTAGGAAAAATAGATGAAGATTTCAGTGGGCTAATGGATTTGAAATGGTGAAGGAACTGAGATTTCTAGAACTCATCATGTTCTTGCAATTTTGTTCTAGAAATCTCTGTTTTTTACATTTAGTCATATTTGGATAAATTCAAGATTATGGATGACTAACAGTGGCTCCATTTTGGGAGGAAAACTATCCTTTTAGGTGTCTAGAACCTTAATTTATAGATCTCTGGCTTTTAGTAGACCAGTGCCTTATCCATTAGGAAGATTTCTTCTTTTCTTGCTGATATTTCTCTGAAAAAGACAACCTTTATCAATTTGCAACATGAAATTTCTTCAAACAACATCTCTACCTACCCAATCTTACTTTTTCCTAGTGTTTTTTCTTCCCTTTTGAGTGTATTTGAACTAGCAAACTCCTTGACAATTTATTTTTGAAAACAAAAATAAATTATCTAATCCTACCCTTGTTTCTTCCAAGAGTCCAGATTAAGTAGTTGGACTCTTAGTTTATCTACCTAATGCTACTATCTGTCAAGATTAGGCTGTTTGACATATTTTATTCTCTATCTCTAAAACAGTAAATTTAAACATAGTCAAATTAGGATTATACTGTCTGATTTGCTATGGTATCTATGGCTATATATACAAGTTGCACATAGAATTTATTTGTAGAAAAATAAAACAAAATGGTGAAGGCTCAAGATTTGAACATTATAAACATCCTTCTAGTCCTTTTCTAGCTCTTGATTTTGATCTTTTGATTTTTTTTCTTCTTTTCCTGGTTCTGATTTTGAGCATGTTTGAACCATTTTTCTTCTATCCTAATCTACTCTACTAATAATCCAAGATTAAATTGTTTGGAAAATCTGATTCATTAACCTATTAGCAGTAAATTGAAAGTATGTTCATCTATGTTTAAGCTAGATGACTGAACAATATATTATTTCTTAATTTAGCAGTGGCACTTAGATTTTCTCACTTTCAGAAAATTCTCTCTCTTGGGTATGGGGTTGTACCTTTTTTGAAACTACCCTCTTTTATTTTTCTATTTTTTTGTGTTTTTTCTTCTTTTTTCAAATTGAAACAGAAATGTTATACATAGTGGAAAACATGAAAACTTTTATTTTTAAGACTCTTGGCAGAAATAGTGCTTGAGCATCCTAGCATTGACAGGACCTCCAAATAAATCTTCTCCATTCAGCTCTTGCAGAAGGAATGCATTATGACCTTTGATAGAATGAATAATGTAGGGCCCTTTCCATAGATTTTAAAATTTTCCATGTTTTCCCTTTTCTTCCCTTCTATAATCCCACTTTAGAACTACATTTCCAACTTGGAAATCATTTTCTTTAGTCCTCTTGTCAAATAATTTCTTGATACTTTCTTGGATTGTTTGTGTTCTTTTGTACACTTCCTCTCTAGTCTGCTAAAAATGAATGGTCTGATTTATCCTTCTTTGCATATCATTTTCTTCAGATTGTACTTCTTGGAGGAGTTTCATGACTGGAACTCCTAAAGAGGTTGGGAAGACTGCATCCATGCCATAAAATAGCTAATAGGGCGACATATTTATTGACTTTTTGATGGTTAGTCTATCAGCCCATAAAGCATGAACAAGCTTACTATGCCATGATTTCTGATTCTGCTCCAACAGTTTTTTGATAATATTGACAAGGATTTTGTTGGAGGATTCAGCTAATCCATTTCCTTGGGGATAGTAGGCAGTGGAATGACCTAATGTAATATGATATTTATAGCAAAATTCAACCATTTTCTTAGATTTGAAGGCAGCAACATTGTCTGTGATAATTTTTCTAGGACAACCAAATCTAGATAGTATGTTGGTTTCAAGGAACTTGATAATGATAGGCTCAGTAGCATTCCTAGAGAGTATGGCTTCTATCCACTTGGTAAAATAATCAGTGGCAATGAGGATCCACTTATGTTGGGCTGAGGATGATGGGTGAATTTCCCCAATGAAGTCCAAAACCCATTGTTGAAAAGGAGCCTCAACACTGATGGGATGTAAGGGTAAAGGTAGGATTTTTCTCTTGCCATAAAAAATTTGACACTTATGGAAAGTCATAACAAGTTTCTGAGTATCTGGGAAAAGGGTGGGCCAATAGTAACCAGATCTGAGGATTTTATTTGTTGTAGTCTTACAGTACAGATGTCCACCACATTCTCATTCATGCATCTCGTGCATGATTTTTCCTGCATCACTATCAAGCAAACATTTAAGTAATATTCCAACAAAATTCTTCCAATATAATACCCCATCTAATATGCAATAATTCAAAGCCTTCTGTTTCAAAAATCTACCTTTAGTTTTAGACAAAGAAGGAGGGGCATTTAGATAAAGCAGCACATATATGATGTCAGCATACCAAGGTGAATTCACAAACGTTTCTTCAATGAATGGGGCTGTGAATTCCTCTATTTCTTCTAAGAAATCAACCATGTTCATATCAAGTGCTTGGAATTTTGACTCAGCCATGAGTTTAGCTAATCCCTGCCCTTTGATCAGTTTGGTAGGCCTGATTTCTAAGTCATATTCTAGAATAATAGCAATCCTTTTTCCCCTTTTACCATCAGAGTCTTGACTTAGAATATCTTTGAAAACAGTATGTGGGACAAAAGCAATGATGTGAGAATGAAAAATGTAGACTCTAAAGTATTTCAATGCTTTTACCAAGGCTAAGGCTTGTTTCTCCGTGATGTTATACTTGTGTGGAGCATCTCTTAAGGCCCTACTAAAAAAGGATATAGGTTGTTCATGCCCCATGTCATTCTTTGTAGTAATAATGCAACTATTGTATGTTTAGATGCAAAAGAAAAGATATAAAAATCCTTGGTGAAATTAAGACTAATAAGAACTGTTGTTTGAGTTAATGCTTGTTTCACTAGTTCAAATGATTGTTTAGCCTGCATTGTCCATTTAACACCTACCTCTTTCTTAAGCATGTTTGTGATATTTCTCAATAGCTCAGCAAGGTTGAGGATGAATCTCCTTAAAAAATTTATCTTCCCAATGAAATATTGTAATTCTTTAAGGTTTCTAGGATGGTTGATCTTCAATATGCCATCAATTATTTTAGGGTCTACTTTGATTCCCTCTTCAGAAATAACATGGCCAAGAAGTTTTCCTTCCTGGAGGCCAAAAAGTGTCTTTTTGGGATTCAAATATAAGCCATATCTCCTACATTTCTCAAAAAATTTTCTTAAATGAATCAAGTGTTCTTCATCATTTTTAGAGAAAACAGTAATGTCATCAAGGTAAATGATTATAAAATAGCCTATGTCTTTTGAAAATGCTATGTCCATGGCCCTTTGGAAGGTGGCCCCTGCATTCATTAAACCAAATGGCATTTTGACATATATGAATGTACCCCAAGGTGTAGTAAAAGAAGTTTTATGTTGGTCACTTGGGAGTACTAAAACCTTATTGTAACATGAGAACCCATCCAACAGTGAAATTCTTTTAGTCCAACCACCCTTTGAAGTATATGATCCATTTTTGGCAAGGGATAGTTATATTTAAGGGAGGCTCTATTTAGATTTATGAAATCAATGCAGAGCCTAATTTCTCCATTCTTTTTCCTAACAGATACTAAGTTGGAAACCCATTATGAATACCTGATGGGAACTATGATTCCAGCATCATACATCTTCTTAATCTCTTTCTCAACTAAAGGCAATAAAACAGGGTTTATCCTTCTGAGTTTTTGTTTGAAAGGTTTCTGATTTTCCTTAAGAGGAATTTTGTGTTGAATGATGCTGGTATCATATGATTTTAGATCTTTGTATCCCCATGCAAACACATCTTTAAATTATTTGAAAAGTTCTATGTATCGTTTTTTGATATGAGATGGGAGAGTGCTGGATAATTTTATCATCTTGGGTTCTGCTGGGCTGCCTATGTTATGTTCTTCTATGTTTGTTTCTATAGGCTCCATCCTTGGTTCTTTGGCTACATCATTGAAATCAAAAAGTTGTTCTAATGGTGTAAGACCTCTTGGAATTGTATCATTCTTACATTGTAAAACTTCTAGGTCTTTCTGGTCCGTACTGTTAACTATTTTTTCCCTAAATGGATGTTCAAAATGGTTTATATCAGCAGAAAAGGACAGCGTTGTTTCAGGGTTCTGTTCTTCATTAAAAAAGTCTTCCTCATGGCTTAAAACAAGTGTTGGCATGGCAAAGTCATTCTTTTATTGCAAAAAATCATCTATGTGTTTGTCTCCTTCAAACACTTGCCAATAATCCTCATTGTCAGGTATTGTAGGTCTGTTTTTTACCTTTATATCAGATTGTTCATTTGTCTCCGATATTTGGCAATTACTAGCAGTAAAGGCAAGTTCATTTGCTAGATTATTTTGAGCTCTTAGGATGAAAATGAGTTCATATTTTTCAAAGGTTTTCAGGAGATCAAGGGCAGCGTTCCTATATTCTGATGCCAAAAAAACTGAAATCGGACCCCTAAGGAGAGATGGTCAACTATAGTCGTGGCTCTATCAACTTTCCCTTCTCAAACCCCGTTCTTTGCTCCACGTGGTCTTATTTCTCTTCTTAATTTGTTTATCAATTTCAAATAAATTGAAAAATAAATCTATTCACAACTTTCGAATGTTAAGTTCTATCTCCCAGCTTGTATATTTATCTCTGAACCTTTATAACCAAAGTTATACCTTTTGAATGTGTATTAATGCCGACGCTTTATTTTAACCAATTGACTATATAGTAAACCCTTGGCTCCGGCCCCACCTCTATAATCAATAGACCAATCAAACGCATGCACCGTACCTCGTTTATCTTTCGTGCATTTATAGCAAGCGACCACCGTCCGATGGCTCTTTCCCAGATCAGCAGCTCTCGGCAATATCGCTTGGCATCCTGGTACGAACGATAATGTGCGATGGCGTGCTTTGAACCGTGGTTTTCTGGGGGTCCACCTTGCCATGTGTCGACAGATCTATGGAATCGCTCCACGACCAGAAAATACCACCTACTTTGCAAAAGCGGTGTGATATGGGAAACCCGCCTTTGTAAATCCGCTCGTGGTTTTTGAACAGTGATTGACCACAGGTTTGAATCGGGTCACGCTATCCTCTGTGTTCACTAACTCAGGTCTATCCTCGGGTCCGGATTCTAATTAACAATGAACATATTATCTCTTTATTTAGCGGGGTTTTCCTATTTAAACTGTGTTCGCGACCGTGGATCCTCTACACAGGCCTCACCTACGCGGGTTCAATTCAAAAGGTTGTTCGGGTAAATTTTGAGGAAAAAATAGACAGAGATATGTGGAAATTGTATAAAAGTTCAATTATGCATGCACAGAGCTCAATCACCTCACAATCAAACAATTTCTTCACAATTAAGGACTCAAAACGACTCTATGGCAACGCGCACTGAAATTATTTAATTGGAAGTAATTGTGAACACATAGATTTGATTATAGAAATCTCCCCTCTCTTCTTCTCTGCTCTCTCCCATATACATCCGAGGGATTACATTTATATACATGAACATTTGTCTGTTCGGTTCCTCTGTGAGGACTGTTTTAGGAAATCAACAGCCTAATTAAAATAATTCAACTAACTGAACTATTCGACTTCTACGACTCTAACTGATCTAAATGATATAGTCAGCTGAGGTATTGACACCTAGCTGTTACAACTCAAATTTTTTGAACCCTCCTAGCCAAAACATGTGGACAAAACTTCCTACATTACTGGCTAGTGTCTAATGCCCCTGCATCAGACTCCCGAGGGAAATTTTCTTCATGGGCTCCTGTCCATGAGCTCTTCCACTGATCTGCCTATCTTCTGCAACATCCCTTCAGTCATCCAAGTGGCATCTTCCTCTAGCTTTTCCTTCCATTTGATCAAGTACTGAAAGTACTCTTGTCCTCTGGTCCTTCTGAATGGTATTTTATCCAATATCTTCTCTAGTTGCAATGGTTGCTTTGGAGGTAGCTGATCCTTCCACTCAATCTGCTCCTTGTCTGCTGATCTTTCTTCTACACCATCATCCTCATACTTGTATAAATCTGCAATATTAAAAATGAGAGATATTCCAACATCAGGTGGTAATTCAATCTCATAAGAATTTGCAGAAAACTTTCTAAGTATCTTGCATGGCCCAATATTTTTGAACTTCAATTTGTTATATTGCTTCTTTGGGAATCTCTCCTTTCTCAAGTGTGCCAAAACCAAATCCCCTACTTCAAAATGAACTTCTTTTCTGCTCAAGTCTGCTCTGCTTTTTTATTTGATGTTGCTGCCTTGTAGTTTTTGTTTCACTTGTTCATGTATGGTCTGCATCTCTGAAGCAAATTCCTCACCATCCGCACTCCTTAGCTCTGCCTTTCCCAGATTTCTTAACTCTGATATTCCTCTGGGGTGCATTCCATAAACAGTATGGAATGGACTCTGCCCTGTGCTTATGTTTGGTGAGTCATTATATACATATTCTACCTGAGGCAAAATATGATCCCACTGCTTGGGATGTTCTCCTGCAAGACTTCTTGACAAATTTCCTAGACTCCTATTCACTACCTCAGTTTGTCCATCAGTCTGAGGATGATAAGCTGAGCTGAAACTCAGTTTGGTACCAAGTTTCTTCCACAGTGTCCTCCAAGAATGACCCAAAAATCGGGTGTCTCTTTCTGAAACAATACTCTTGGGAAACCCATGCAATATAACAACTTCTTTGAAGAACAAGTTAGCAACATGGGTGGCATCACTAGTTTTATAGCATGGAATAAAATGTTCCATTTTGGAGAATCTATCCACCACAAAAAAGACTGCATCATTCCCTCTCTAAGTCTTGGGTAATCCTAGGAAAAAATCCATACTCACCATGTCCCAAGGCATGTATGGAATAGGCAAGGGAGTGTACAATCCTGCATGCTGGCTCCTTCCTTTATCATACTGACAGATTTTGCAATTCTTCACAAACTTGTCCACTTCTGCTCTCATCTTGGGCCAGTAATAGAAGTGACTCAGCTACTCATAAGTCTTATCAGTACCAAAGTGTCTAGCAAGTCCACCACTATGCTTCTTTTTGATCAAATTTTCCCTCATGGAACATCTTGGTACACACAATTGGCTTCTTTTGAACAACAAGTCCTCCTGTAGGAAATAATCCAGCCACTGGCTTCTATATGTTAGTATAGGGTTACTACATGCCTCAAATGCTTCCTTAAAATCTGGATCTGTTTTATACAATTCTTTCAGAAAATCAAATCCTACAACTTCAAAATTTGTTTCTTGAAAAAGCATGTGCCTCCTACTCAAAGCATCAGCTACTTTATTGGCTTGGCAACTTATATGTTTCAAAAAAAAATTAAAACCTTGGAGATACTCAACCCATTTAGCATGCTTATGTTTCAATTTGGGCTACTATACAATATACTGCAAAGCATGATTATCAGAATATAATACAAATTCCTTGGACATCAAATAGTGTCTCCACTTCTTCAGTGCCTGAACAATTGCATAGAATTCCTTCTCATAAGAGGAATACCTTCTTATGGTGTCATTCAGCTTTTCACTGAAGTATGCCACAGGCCTATCATCTTGACTCAACACATCTCCAATGGCATCTCCACTGGCATCACATTTTACTTGAAATGGTTTTGTAAAATCAGGTAGAATCAAAACAGGCTTCTCCGTTATCTTTTGCTTCAAACTTGAAAGTTTCTTTCTGCTTTAGCAGTCCACTTAAATGGTTGTTTGCTCTTCTTTATTGTCTCAATTATGGGTGCATTGATCTTACTGAAGTTTCTTATAAAATTTCTATAAAAACTAGCAAGTCCATGGAAACTTCTTACCTCAAAAACATTCATGGGTGAAGGCCACTCCATAATTGCCTTAACCTTTTCTGGGTCCATCTTCAATCCTTCTGTAGAAACAAAAAAACCCAAATACACCAACTTTTCCTTCATGAATGAGCATTTCTTCAGATTTATCAGCAATTTATCTTGGTGCATCTTCTTCAAGACATGATTAAGATGCCTTAAATGTTCTTCTTTAGTTCTACTGAAAACTAATATATCATCCAGATACACTATCACAAATTTGCCAATGAATTCTTTCAATAATTCATTCATAAGTCTCATAAAAGTGCTAGGTGCATTTGACAACCCAAAAGGTATTACCATCCATTCATACAGTCCTTCATTTGTTTTAAAGGAAGTTTTCCACTCATCACCCTCTCTTATTCTAATCTGGTGGTATCCACTTTTCAAATCTATCTTTGAGAAATATTTAGCACCACTCAAATAGTCCATCAAATACTCAACTCTAGGCAAAGGTAATCTGTACCTAATTGTGATCTTATTGATTGCTCTATAATCAGTACACATCCTCCAGCCTCCATCTTTCTTTGGGCTCAATACTGCTAGTACTGCACATGGACTCAAACTTTCTCTAATTAGCCCCTTATCCACCAACTCCTGTACTTTTCTCCTGATTTCCTCATTTTCTTTAGGAGTCATTCTGTAGGCTGCCTTGTTTGGTAGATTTGAACCAGGGATAAAATATATTTGATGGCTTATCTTTCTCATAGGTGGAAGCTCATCAGGTAAATCATCCACAATAATGTCACAGTAATTGTCTAACATCTCTTGGATTTCTACTAGCAAATCAGAAATTTTTGTAGAAGTAAGAACTACTTTAGGTTTGCAAAATAGAGAAAAGCTTAAATCTTCTTCTTCTATCTGCTGCATATATTCCTTCCTGCTCAGCAACAAGGTCTTTGGATCAATCACTCTGCTGGATGGCTCTCCTTCTTCCATGGGTATCAATGTATGTTGTACCCCATCTTTGAAGAACTTGTAAGTGTTCTTCTTGCCATCATGCACTACTTCTCTGTCAAATTTCCAAGGTATACCCAGCAGTATATGACACACATCCATGGGCATTACATCACACAGGACCTTATCTTTGTATTTACCCATTTGCAGCTCTATCTCACACTACTCTTTTACAACCAGCTGGTGCCCTTTGTGCAGCCAGGACACCTTGTAGGGAGTTGGATGCTCCCTTGTCTTCAACTTCAACTTTTATATTACCTCAGTGGAAACCAGATTGCCTGTGCTGCCACTATCAATGACTAGCTAGCAACATTTCCCTTGGATTTTGCATACGCTCCTAAAAAAAGTCTTCCTTTGTGCAGGCTCAGTGTGTTGGGGTTCCCATGTTTTGGCCAGGTTGACAAGACCAAAAGATAAGACAACATAGAACCACTTTCAGATCTCAGGATCTAGCCCTCCTGGGTCCAGAGAGGGATCTCTCTATATGAGTCAAAGGAATATGTCTTTGAAGCTCTAAGTTGTGATCTTAGGCTAGTTATAAGCTCGAGGTTGTTTTTTTGATTGTTTGTGTTTGGTTGTTGGGAATCAGGAAAGGAAGGCCCAATATAAGACAAGGATGAGCATAGAGGGAATTAAGTTGAGATAGATGACTCAGGGAACATCAAAACCATTGGGCTATGGAGTCAAGAAAGGATTTATTCGTAATCAATGTGCAAGCTTTCAGTTGGGCTAGTCGTCTAGAGCATTTGGATCCTAAAGGAGATATTTGGAATGGGAAATTTAGGACAGAAAATGAAAGGAGGAGAACCATCCAATTCTATCTATAGATCAGGTCAGAGGTCATTTAACTCCAGGCCTGCATGGACAAAATCAGAGGCGGTACAAGGGATCTTAGAAAGGCTTAATTGAGATGGAAAGATCCTAGTGAGGCAGAGACAGGGTTCTAGACCTCCCAGTGTTCTCAACACATCCAACTAAATCCTAGCAAGAACATCTAAACATAGATTTCATTAATTCATACATTAGAGAGCAGGAAATAACATCCACTACACTGGTTAAACCAATTGAAATCAATATTCAGATACACATATAAGCGGAAAACATAAAAGGCTGGGAGAGCAGCAACATAAGGTACCTATCAAGGGTAAATCTTATGCCAAACTTCTAATGCGAGCCAGTAGAAATGGAATGAAATGAAATCAAACACAGAGATAAGAAAACATCACCAGCTGCTTTAGATCAGGATCCAAAGAAACATGCTTGTCATATTAAAAACAACACCAATCAGGTACATCATAGCCCATAGCTTGAACATTCAGTTTGAATACATCTAATCTCAGCCTATCTTACAATATTACACAGAGAACTTGTCTCAAGAGGAAAATACTTGTGTTTCACTGATATCTCATCAACAACCTTTACAATATTTTCCGTCTATGCTTTATAGCAGCGGATGAACAGAAGATCGACTGAGAGGGTAGGTAAATATTAAATGTAACGTTAAACACAACAATGAATGCAGGGCCGAAACCCATTATGTTTGAATGCTGAGTATTTTAATTTCTGTCACCTCTTTATGCAGGATTGATCTTTCTAGATACGATTTTGACATATTTTGGCTGTGGTACTCCTGGTGCTTTTAAGCAAAAATGAAATAAAATTGCTGACAAGTCTGCCATATAAATGCTCTGGTGGTTTTGAACTGCTGTTAGGGTGGGAATTCCTTCAGGGATGTTGTGCATGATAAAAGCTATATGAACGACCTGTACTTGATGAAGAAAACATTCTGCTGATTAGTAAACCCTGATGTTACCTTTTGCTCGTGCTCGGGACCTTTTGATCGATCCTCGGGGTCTTCAACTGGTGCTCTGCTTCCTAAAATCCTTGAGAGGGCACAAAAGTATTCTATTTACTGCATCGAGCCCTATGCTGTTTCCATACTGTATTTGTTCATGCATTATGAGCTTTAATGGCGCTGGAGAGGTTTTGCAGATTTTAAATCTGTCCTTTGATGGATAAAACCACTCTGCTAACGCATAAAACCTGCTACTCATTAACTCCTTTTCCCCTGTCAGTGGAAAACTTGTTGTTGCCTCCATACTTATGCAATTATGGTGGCGCTTCAACTTTTCTACTCTACAGAAGACTCACAACTGTGTGAGGGAAATCAATGCAATGGAAGACTGGTGGAGCAGAGGGTGAAACCTATGGCGGTGCGGCGGCGGCGGAAACAATGATGTTATGTGAAATAACGACGAAAATGCAGTGAAGTGGTGAAATGAGCGAAAAATATGGTTTGGTGGTGATATGCAGCGCAAACTGTTGGATCATGGTCTGGGAGCGAAGATCAACGACGGAGACCAACGTGGAGGGATGGCCTTATGAAAACAGACGAAACAAACATGAAATGTTGACTTTAATGCAAGTGTGAAACTTTGGTTAAAATCCAAAATGCACTGGAAATGGGCGAAAATGTTACGAAAATGCATGGACCTGAGTGTACAAGGTGGGACCCAGCGGAGGCGGAGATGCGATTAAACTTGGACCATTGGATCTCAGGAGGAGACCAACGGACGACGGGGATCAAACGATGAGCTATTTGGGGAGGTCCGATGGAAGAAACATGGAGGAAGAAGTGATGCAATATGAGCCATCGATCTTGGGTGAACGGATGGTCATGATCAAGTCGGGGGATCGCGATCGGGGGAAACAGGGGTGGCACACTTAAAAAGTTTCGATTGTGATCAGAGCGATGTTGCGATTAAGCGTCAACCATCGGATCAAGGACCAGATCAACAGCCCACATTCGATTGGAGGGGAAATGGGAGGCGCGATGGGTGCGAAGTGATTAGCACTGGGCCATAGGATTAGCTGGGAAATGGATGGCCAGGATTGACTCGGGAGATCGCAATCAGGATTCATACGAGAAGGTTTGCGATTGCGAATGGAAGGGGACTTGCGATTGAGCATTGGCTGTTGATCTCGGGTCCAGATCAATGGCGGGGAATGCAATCAGAGGATGGCAGCAATCGGGGATCGGAAGACAGGATCGCGATCAATCGCATCGTAATTGTTTGCAATGGGCCAATCAGAGGGATGGGGAGATTAGTGCGATGACCGTCAGATCAGTGGGGAGGCTGGACGGTTGGGATATAATCAGGAGAACTCAATCGGGGCGGCACCACCGGGACTTGCGATTGCAATCGGACGACCGATTGCAACTAGCGATTGGGACTTGAGCGCTTGGTCCCAGCGCCTGGTTACATGGGGACAAAGATCAGGGGGGCTGGTGGAAAGGGGCTAAGCCCTATTACAAAGTGGAAAATGGGTTTTGGCTCGTTTTAATGCATTTTAAGGCCAAGGAGGCGTAACGATAGAGGGAATAAGGGGGAATTTGGCTAAGCAAAGGGTAGAGGAAGGATATCAAGGGGGTTTGGGAGGTTTGAGATGGTACAAAAGGGAAGTAGAAGGGGGGACAAAGGGGAATGGAATAAGAAGGGGAGGAGGCCCTTTAGGCATTTCTTCATAAACAGAGAGGCTTGCAACGGGAATCAGCAGAGGGAAATTTATCAAAGGACACCAGGCACAAAGAGGCTTCAACGAGGATGGGTTTTCAGGGGAAAGGCATTCCTTGAAGGCTCCAAAACAATCTAGCCCCCAGCTTTCTTATCAAGAATTTCATAGGGGGGCTAACAGTGGCTCCACATGGGGATGGCTTCTTCTTGAAGGAGTCAAGAAACCAGAGATGATATTTGGAGTAGGCCAGATGCCTGCCGCTTGGCACATCTCTTCTTTCTTTAATTTTCAGTTGCCACAATATGTTAAAGACACAAATCAACAGAAATATTTCCCAAGCAATCTACCTACCCAGACTACAGTTCTAACATTTCCCTTTGGGTGCATTTGAGCTAGCAGACACTTTACATTTTATTTTCAAAACAAAAAAAAACCTATTCTAAATCTATCCTTATTTCTCCATGAGACCAGATTAGACTGTTGGCCTCATAGGCTTCTCTACCTAATCTAACATCTGCTGGGATTAGACTGTCCAACAGATTTCTTCTCCTACATTCTAAAACAGGAAATTGAAAAACAGCCAAGCCAGGATTAGACTGTCTGACTTGTTGGAGTGAAGACTTGTGGAAAACTGAAGACAAGACTGTGAAGGCATGAAAACTGTAGTTTTGAAACATCTTTCTTTTCTTGTGACTCAAGTTTTGAGAAAATTAGAGTCACTTCCTTTGTTCATTTCAGCTCTGGTTTTGGGCATGCTAGAGCTGATTCTTCCTTTTCTTTTGCTGGTCTAGATTTTGAGCGTGTTAGGACCAGCTTCTTTACTTCCTGCATGTTCTGATCCTGAGGTGAGATATCTCCATGAGCTTCATCTTGAGAATTTTTCTGAGCAAGATCAAACTCCAAATCAAGTTCATAGTACATGTCTTACTTGGTCAATTAGTCTGGAGTAGGCCCTTACTCAGGAAAATGCATGAGCTTATCAGAGCTAATCTTTATGCCACAGAGGTTCATGATTTGAGTGTGTTTGAACCTCTCCTTTCTCTTCCGTTTTTGAAACATTTTCTCTGTTTTCTTTGAAAGTAAAACTGCAATGGTATGTACAATGGAAATGGAACTAGAAATGAAAATTAGCAGAAGTAGTGTTTGAGCATCCTGCCATTGACAAGACCCCCAAACAACTCTGTACCATCAATTTCTTGTAAGAAAAATGCATTGGGACCCACAGTGGCTTGGATGATATATGGACCTTGCCACAGGCTGTCAAACTTGCCATGTTTGCCTTTGTCCTCTCTCCTTGAATCCCATTTCAGAACTTTATCCCCAACCTTGAAATCTGAAGCTTTGGTTCTTTTATCGAACAACCTTTTGATGTTCTCCTGAACTTTGACAGCCATGTTGTAAACTTGCTCCCTTTTTTCCTGCAGATGGATAGTTTCATTGATTCTTCTCACCATACTATTTTCCTCTGTCTGAATCTCCTGGACAAGCTTAATCACTGGAACTCCAAGGCTGGTAGGAAAAACTGCTTCTGTTCCATAAACCAGCTGGAATGGTGACATGCCAATAGATTTATTCGTGGTGAGCCTGTCAGCCCACAAAGCATCTACCAAATTTTTATGCCATGACTTTTTATTCTCTTCCAGCAGCCTTTTGATGATTGTGACCAGGCTTTTGTTGGATGATTCAGCCAATCCATTACCCTGGGGGTAATAGGCAGTTGAATGGCCAAGTGCTATTCCGTACCTGTGATAGAAATCAATCATTCTCTTGGATCCGAAAGCAGCAACATTGTCAGTGATTATTTTCCTTGGACAGCCAAACCGAGATAAGATGAAGTCCTCTAGGAACCTAATGATGACAGAATCAGTGGTATTCCTAGTGGGTATGGCTTCTATCCATTTGGTGAAGTAATATGTAGTAGTTAGGATCCATTTGTGTTGCCCAGAAGAAGAAGGGTGAATTTCCCCAATAAAGTCTAGGCCCCATTGCATGAAGGGACCTTCTATGGTGATAGGTTGTAAAGGGAGGGGGAGCAGTTTTTTTCTGCCCTCAAAGATTTGGCACTTGTGGCAGGTAAGAGTCAGTTTATGAACGTCCTTGAAGAGTGTAGGCCAATAGTAACCAGCCCTGAGTATCTTGTTTGCAGTGGCTTTCCAACTCAGGTGGCCTCCACACTCCCCAGCATGGAATTCTTGTTTGATCCTTTCAGCTTCAGTTTCGGATAAACATTTCAACAGTAGGCCATTTGGATTTTTCCAATATAGACTCTCGCTCAAAATGCAGTAATTTCTAGATTTGAGTTTTATGAATATGGCCTTGGTTTTGGACAGTTCTGGAGGGGCATTGAGATTGGTGAGCACGTAAAGGATATCAGAATACCAAGGAGAGTTTTGGAACTGCTCCTCAATCGTCGGATGGGGCAATCCTTCCTGCTCATCTAAGGCATTTATCATGTTAATGTCAAGGGCCTGCAATTTTGTTTCAGCCATTAATTGGGCCAGGCCTTAGCCTTTGATCAGCTTGGTGGGTTTTATTTCAAGGTCGTATTCCAAGATTGTAGCAATCCATTTGCCCCTTTTCCCATTAGGGTCCTGGGACAATATATATTTAACCACTATATTTGGAACATAAGCTATGGTGTGAGAATGCAGAATGTACACCCTAAAGTATTTTAAGGCCTTTACCAGAGCACAGGCCTATTTTTCCATAATGTTGTACCTTAAGGGTGCATCTCTCAAGGCTTTGCTGAAGAAGGCGATTGGCTGTCACTTCCTTCCGAATTCTTTTGTAGCAAGATTGCAGCTATTGTATGCTGGGAAGAAAATGAAAAGATCAGAAAATATTTTGAGAATTCTGGGCTGATAAGGACAGGGGCCTGGGTGAGTGCAAGTTTTATTGACTCAAAATATTTCTTGGCTTCAACAGTCCACTTAATCCCTGCACCTTTCTTTAGCATGTTGGTCATTTTCCTAAGATGCTCAGCTAGATTGGGAATGAATCTCCTAAGGAAATTGATCTTTCCAATGAAAGACTGCAACTCCTTGCTGTTTCTCGGATGCGAGATTTGGAGTATTCCATCAACTCGCTGTGGGTATATCCTAATCCCTTTCTCAGATATGATGTGGCCAATAAGTTTGCCCTCTTGCAGCCCGAAAATAGTTTTCTTGGTATTTAAGGACAGGCCGTACCTTCTACACTTTTTAAAAACCTTTCTCAGATGGTTCAGGTGTTCTTCTTCGGTTTTGGAAAAGACAGTCAAGTCATCCAAGTAGATAACTATGAAGTGTCCAATCTCATCTGAGAAAGCAATATCCATCGCTCTCTGGAAGGTAGCTCCAGGATTCATCAATCCAAAAGGCATTTTCAAGTACATGAAGGTGCCCCATGGGGTGGTAAATGTTGTTTTGAGTTGATCTTCTGGGAGTACCAACATTTGGTTATATCCGGAAAAGCCATCTAATAGGGAGATCCTTTTAGAGCCCACCACCTTCTGTAAGATATGTTCCATTCTGGGCAAGGGGTAGTTGTCTTTCGGGGAGGCTCTGTTGAGGTTTCTGAAGTCTATGCACAATCTAATCTCTCCTGTTTTCTTTCTCATAGCCACTAAGTTTGACACCCAATCGAAAAACCTTACAGGGACTATAATGCATGCATCATACATCTTCTTAATTTCCTTTTCCACTGCAGGCAATTGTTTTGGATTGATCCTTCGGAGTTTTTTTCTGAAAGGCTTCTGGTTTTCCTTTAGTGGTATCTTGTGTTGTATGATGTTGGTGTCATAGGCCTTTAAATATTCATAGCTCCATGCAAACACATCCATAAATTCCTAAACAGGCCAATGTATTTTTTCTTCATGTCTGCAGGTACAGACTTAGCCAGTTTTATCATTTTAGGCTTATCTTCAGTGCCTATGTTGCATTCTTCTACTTCTGAGTCTACATGTTCTATAGTGGGCTTTTTTTCTACGTCGTCAAAGTCAAAAAGGTCCTCTAGGGGTGCCAGGCCTCTGGGTATGTTCCTATCCTTGGCCTGCAACACCTCCATTTCCTCATTTTCTGCATTTTCACATTTTTCGGTTGTGTTTCCAGTCTCCTCGAAAAAGGTGTTTATTTCTATGTTACAGGGTATTTCTTGTTCATCTGGGGGATCCTCACTTGGGCAGCTATCATCAGCGTTTGAGTCCGAATCAGAAAATTCAAACTCATTCCTGCCCATTAGGAAATCTTCGATCTGTTTATCTCCTTCAAAGACCTGCCAATATTTTTCATTGTCTGGCACTACAGGTCTGAACTTGGTTTGAATGATGATTTGTTGGTCAGGAGGAGTTTTAGGATATGCACTAGCCAGGCAAGCTAATCCATTTGCAATGATGTTTTGAATCCTAGGTACGAATACCAACTTATATTCAACAAAGGTTTTCAATAGATCTATTGCATCATTCCTGTATGCTCTAATTCGGGGATGTTTCATTGTATATTCACCATTCACTTGTTTGATTATTAACTCAGAGTCTCCTTTCACCGCTATCCTATGGGCTCCTAATTTTTTCAGTAGATTCAGACCCAGGATGAGAGCCTCATAGTCTGCAATATTATTTGTGCATTTGAAATGCAGATTCACAGTATGGCTCTCTGCATGATTTTTTCTGTGTTTCGTAGCCACACCCCTGCTCCAGCCTTTTGCCTAGTACAGGACCCATCGAAATTCATTTCCCACAGGGGCTCACCATTATTTTGCGTTGGGGATTCTGTACTAGGTTGTGGGTTATCTTGTTCTTCGTGACGTGTGCGGAGTTCAGAGATCTGGCTATTCTGTTGTTTACGTCCTGTTTCTGTTTCTAGTTTACTTAGAGTTTCGTTTTCAGTACTCTGCCTGTAGTTTTCTTCATTGTATTCTTCTAGGGTAGCCATTATGCTAAAGTCCATGGGCTTTGTGTCTTTGCTGGTATTTCTACATTCTGGTTCTGGCTCCCCTAAGGATTGGTCGTTATAAAGAATGAAATAATCCAGGTCTGTGAGTACAGAGTATAATGGTGATTTTTCAGGCTTCTCGGGGCTACTGACTAGAAATTTCATCTGGGATTCTCTATACAGTCTTCTGAGCTAGCCAAATAGGGGGATAGTGGCATATGAGCCATCCATCTGCATTGTTCCTTGTAGTTTGGCTCCCCATGATCTAGATAGCAGCATGCCATATTTGGGTGGCACATCTGCTACCACCACATCCATGACCATACATTTAGCTGGGATCTGGGTCAAGCTCACGCATAAGTATTTGATTAGGCCTAGGCATTTTACTCGGCTAGAGTCAAATGAATACAGATCTTTGTAAGGTCGGGTTATCTCTAAGCCTAGCTTTTCCATCACTACCTTAGGCATTAAATTGTGTGAAGCTCCGGAATCATGCATGGCATTATGGAGTATTTTGTCATGAATGTTGAGACTGATATAAAAAGGTGGAACTACCCCTTCCTGAAATTTTCCCTCAATATTTGGACCAAATAGGAGGGCAGGTTGATCATCATTCAAATTTACAGTATCGTTGTTTTCCCCTAGATTCAATGCTTTCAGAATTTGGCCTTTATATACATTCTGAGTGGCCAACTCAAACAATGGTACAGAGATTTTGATCTTGGCAATCTCACTCTCTAAATTGAAAGTGGACTGGGTCTTGGAAGCGCTTGGCTCTATTTTATTTGCTACTGCCTTAGTAGCTAAATCAGTTTGTGATTTCTCACTATGTACAAGGTCAGGAATCGTTTTATTAGGAGCACTAACTATAGTGCTAGTGCTGCTGGTTGGTTGGTTTTGTTTTTCAGTGTCTTGGTTGTCTTTCTCCTTATGTTTACCAGAACTTTCAGCTGCTGATTTGCTATTTACAGAGGTTGCTTTAGAAGCTTTATCAGGTATTTTCTTGATGGTTACCTCAGGAGTCTTTGTTTTGGGATTTTCTTGGTTCTTTTTGCTCCTAAGTTCATATTATTCTCTGACCTGCATCATGGAATTTTCAAATCCTAATCTGTAATCCTCAGTTTCTAACCATTCATCACCCCAATATGAAGGTGAGGGCTGATCTTCCTATGAGTCACAGTTTAGGACTGAATCCTCTGCTTCAAACATGTTTATTGTATTCCCTTCATACTCTTCAATGATCCCCTCGTCTTCATCTAAAATTTTTTCTTGAAATGGGGGAATAATTTGTTGATCTGAATCTCTTTGTCTGTTGGGAGCAGCATTGTTTCTTCTAATGTTCTGGTTCTGGTTTTGGTTCCTGTTTTGGAAAACCATCCTTTTTATCATTTTTTGAAGCTCTTCCATGTTTTTGGACAGTCTGTCATAGTTGGGATCATATGTGGAAGCTACGTTGTCATCCCTATATGTTACCCTTTTCTCAACTTTTAATCTTTCTCTTTTTTCCATTAAGTTTGCTTCTATGGTTATGGCTCCTTTCTGCATGTCTTCCAGGGTGGTGTACTCTTTATCCCTAAGCTCTTAGGCCATGTTAGCATCAAATCCATCAGGATGCTTAGCCAGGGCCATACCTTGAGGAGGTTTCATGTGTGGAGGGAGGGCATTGTAAATGCTATTGAATCTAGTGGTGTAATCGTGAACACTCTCTCCCACGTTCCTCTTAAGGGACATGTAGTCTACTAGAAGCTGACAAGGTTTTGCCCTAACCTCCCATTTGTTTATGAAAGTATGGT
Organism: Pinus albicaulis; assembly: GCA_034641835.2. Lineage (NCBI taxonomy): Eukaryota > Viridiplantae > Streptophyta > Pinopsida > Pinales > Pinaceae > Pinus > Pinus albicaulis. The sequence goes on from CM076582.1 coordinate 1,252,053,891, forward strand.
ATAATGCAGGGAGATCTTGAATATTGCCAGGAGGTAAAATTTTAAACCATTTCTTTACATCACCCCCTAAGCTTTGGGCAAAGATTCTCATTTTGATTGTTTCATCATCAATTTCCATATAATCAAAAGAATCCTCCATCTTGTCTACATGTTGTTGAGCCGTGATGGATTCTTTAGCAGTGAAGTGTGGGATTTTTGACTGATAATCATTGGGCAAGGGTAACAAGGGTTGAGGTAGGAGCAAAGGCGCATACCAAGCTGCCATGATAATGTTTTGATGAGGTATAGGGTTGGCTTGAGCAGCTGGTATTTGGATGACAGGGATGTTAGGACCAGTAGAAGTCTGCTGAGCAGATCTAGGGTGGGATAGCCCCAAGTTTTGAATGAAGTGGATATCCGGTGGTGTAGATTGAGGGGTTCCACTGTCCCTAGTGTGCTGACCACTATAAGATGGTGAACTATGAAGCTCAGGGTCTGGCTGGTCTAGATGATTGACTGACATGGTTCTTGATAAATTGTTAGGTAAGTCTAGGTCAGGGAGAAAAGGTGCTAGAGCTATTAGGTTTTCTGGTGCAGAATTATCTCTATGAATGCGGCTGAAGATAGTTGGTCTTTTAGGTGTAAGAGCTCCCTTGAGGATACTCTCTGGATTTTTAACTATTTCAGGTGGATCAGGGTTTGGATAAGCTCTTGTGTGAATGGTTTTGAAATCTAGAATGTTGTTTCTTAGCCAAGCAACTTTACCCTACTTGTTCCTTCTACTGTGGCTGATGTTGTCTCACAGGCTGGTCTCCCAGTGGAGTCTAATTGTGAAACCAAGATAATCAACAGGCCTACTGATCACAAGTGGAGTCTTTTCATTTAGGAACAAATGGAGTCGCCAGGTGGAGGGTTTATGATGTTTTTAGGGGGTACACTATCCACCACAGTGCTAAGGCGCTATCACCTTTCAGGAATCTCCTAAAAAACAGCAAGCTCCAACCAGAGATTGACTGGGAGGGAATTTACCAGATATGTCACCTCTGAAAGAGGATGAGATCTGGAGGCTACCTGGCCCTTTCCAGGCTCTATCTAAGAGTATGGTGGATATTCAATAATGGAGGTTGATTCAAGAAAGGAGTGACTTACTGTCAACCTAACCAAAGTTCTAAGTTTCTGAATTTTTCAAGAATGTTTAAAGTGAAATGTACTCAGAATCTCCCCAGCGGAGTCACCATTATGTTGGGGTTCCCATGTTTTGGCCAGGTTGACAAGACCAAAATATGAGACAACATAGAACCAATTTCAGATCTCAGGATCTAGCCCTCCTGGTTCCAGAGAGGGATCTCTCTATATGAGTCAATGGAATATGTCTTTGAAGCTCTAAGTTGTGATCTTAGGCTAGTTATAAGCTCGGGGTTGTTTGTTTGATTGTTGGGAATCAGGAAAGGAAGGCCCAATATAAGACAAGGATGAGCATAGAGGGAATTAAGCTGAGACAGATGACTCATGGAACATCAAAACCATTGGGCTATGGAGTCAAGAAAGGATTTATTCGTAATCAATGTGCAAGCTTTTAGTTGGGCTAGTCGTCTAGAGAATTTGGATCTTAAAGGAGATATTTGGAATGGGACATTTAGGACAGAAAATGAAAGGAGGAGAACCATTTGATTCTGTCTATAGATCAGGCTAGAGGTCATTTAACTCTAGGCCTGCTTGGACAAAACAAGAGGTAGGACAAGGGATCTCAAAAAGGCCTAATTGGAAGGGAAGATCCTAGAGAGGCAGAGACAAGGTTCTAGACCCCCCAACATTCTTGACACATCCAAATAAATCTTAATAAGAACGTCTAAACATAGATTTCATTAATTCATACATCCAAGAGTAGGAAATAACATCCACTGCACTGGTTAAACCAATTGAAATCAATATTCAGATACACATATAAGCAGAAAACATAAAAGGCTGGGAGAGCAGCAACATAAGGTACCTATCAAAGGTAAATCTTATACCAAACTTCTGATGCGAGCCTGAAGAAATGTAATGAAATGAAAGCAAGTCAATCACAAATACAGAGAAAGGAAAACATCACCAGCTACTTTAGATCAGGATCCAAAGAAACATGCTTGTCATATTAAAAACAACACCAATCAGGTACATCATAGCTCGTAGCTTGAACATTCAGTATGAATACATCTAATCTCAGCCTATCTTACAATATTACACAAAGAACTTGTCTCAAGAGGAAAATACTTGCGTTTCATTGATATCTCATCAACAACCTTTACAATCTTTTCCGTCTATGTTTATAGCAGCGGATGAACAGAAGATCGACTGAGAGGGTAGGTGAATATTAAATGTAACGTTAAACACAACAATGAATGCAGGGCCGAAACCCATTCTGTTTGAATGCTGAGTATTTTAATTTCTGTCACCTCTTTATGCAGGATTGATCTTTCTGGATACGATTTTGACATATTTCGACTGTGGTACTCTTGGTGCTTTTAAGCAAAAATGAAATAAAATTGTTGAGAAGTTTTCCATATAAATGCTCTGGTGGTTTTGAACTACTGTTAGGGTGGGAATTCCTTTAGGGACGTTGTGCATGATAAAAGTTGTATGAACGACCTATACTTGATGAAGAAAACATGCTGTTGATTAGTAAACCCTGATGTTACCTTTTGCTCGTGCTCGGGACCTTTTGATCGATCCTCGGGGTCTTCAACTGGTGCTCTGCTTCCTAAAATCCTTGAGAGGGCGCAAAAGTCTTCTATTTACTGCCTCAAGCCCTATACTGTTTCCGTACTGTCTTTGTTCATGCATTCTGAGCTTTAATGGCGCCGGAGAGGTTTTTCAGATTTTAAATCTGTCCTTTGATGGAGAAAACCACTCTGCTGATGCATAAAACCTGCTATTCATTAACTCCTTTGCCCCTGTCAGTGGAAAAATTGTTGTTGCCTCCATACTTATGCAATTATGGTGGTGCTTCAACTCTTGTACTCTGCGGAAGACTCACAACTGTGTGAGGGAAATCGATGCAATGGAAGACTCGTGGAGCAGAGGGTGAAACCTATGGCGGTGCGGCGGCGACGGAAACAATGATGTTATGTGAAATAACGGCGAAAATGCAGTGAAGTGGTGAAATGCGCGAAAAATATGGTTTGGTGGTGATATGCAGCGCAGACTGTTGGATCATGATCTGGGAGCGAAGATCAACGACGGAGACCAACGTGGAGGGACGGCCTTATGAAAATAGACGAAACAAACACGAAATGTTGACTTTAATGCAAGTGTGAAACTTTGGTTAAAATCCAAAATGCACTGGAAATGGGCGAAAATGTTACGAAAAGGCATGGACCTGAGTGTACAAGGTGGGACCCGGCAGAGGCAGAGATGCGATTAAACTTGGACCGTTGGATCTCAGGAGGAGACCAACGGACGGCGAGGATCAAACGATGAGCTGTTTGGGGAGGTCTGATGGAAGAAACATGGAGGAAGAAGCGATGCAATATGAGCCATCGATCTTGGGTGAACGGATGGTCATGATCAAGTCAGGGGATCGCGATCGGGGGAAAAAGGGGTGACACACTTAAAAATTTTCGATTGCGATCAGAGCAATGTTGCGATTAAGCGTCAACCATCGAATTGAGGACTAGATCAATGACTCGCACTCGATCAGAGGGGAAATGGGAGGCGCGATGGGTGCGAAGTGATTAGCACTGGGCCGTAGGATTAGCTGGGAAATGGACGGCCAGGATTGACTCAGGAGATCGCAATCGGGAGTCAGACGAGAAGGTTTACGATTGCGAACGGAAGGGGACTTACGATTGAGCACTGGCCGTTGATCTCGGGTCCAGATCAACGGTGGGGAATGCAATTGGAGGATGGCAGCAATCGGGGATCGGAAGATAGGGCCGCGATCAATCGCATTGCAAGTGTTTGCGATGGGCCAATCGGAGGGATGGGGCGATTAGTGTGATGACCGTCGGATCAGTGGGGAGGTTGGATGGTTGGGATGTAATCGGGAGAACTCAATTAGGGTGGCACCACCGGGACTTGTGATTGCGATTAGACGGCCGATTGTGACTAACGCTTGGGACTTGAGCACTTGGTCCCAGTGCCTAGTTACATGGGGACAAAGATCAGTGGGGCTGGCGGAAAGGGGCTAAGCCCTATTACAAAGTGGAGAATGGGTTTTGGCCCGTTTTAATGCATTTTAAGGCCAAGGAGGAGTAATGATAGAGGGAATAAGGGGGAATTTGGCTAAGAAAAGGGTAGAGGAAGGATATAAAGGGGGTTTGGTTTGAGAGGGTATAAAAGGGAAGTAGAAGGGGGGACAAAGGGGAATGGAATAAGAAGGGGAGGAGGCCCTTTGGGCATTTCTTCATAAACAGAGAGGCTTACAACGGGAATCAGCAGAGGGAAATTTATCAAAGGACACCAGGCACAAAGAGGCTTCAAGGAGGATGGGTTTTCAGGGGAAAGGCATTCCTTGAAGGCTCCAAAACAATCTAGCCCCTAGCTTGCTTGTCAAGAATTTCATAGGGGGGCTAACACAGTGACCTCTTTGGCTTGCTTCAACAGGACCTTATTTACCACCAACGATTCTCCCCTCTCTGGAAGAATTTCTTCTTCAATTTCTGCCTCTTCTCCAGCCTGGGCAACAACAACATTCCTTGGACCAGCACCTACATTCTCTGGACACTCATAGTGCTTATGTCCCACTTGCTGACATCTATAGCACCTCAACTCTCTACCCCTGCCTCTGTCTCTGTCTCCTCTTCCCTTTCCTCTATAAGAACCCCTTCTGCCTCTTGCATCATCCTCTATAGATGCATTCTGAGGTGAGCCACTGTTAGCTCCATCCCTGGGTGTAGTAGGCTTTCCTCTACCACCCTGACTTCCCTTTCCATGGAAAGTACCTCTCTTCTTGGCAGATTGGTTCCTCAGGAGTTTCTCCTCTGCTTTCAAGGCCATCTGATAGGCCTCTTCCACTATATTAGGAGACAGGAGACCAATATCATCTTGGATCTCCATCTTAAGACCATTCACATATCTGGCAGTCTTCTCTGGTGTGTCTTGGAATTTCCCAGCCCTTATGCTTACTTTGTAGAATTCCTCTATGTATTCTTTTACTGTCAGCAACCTCTGTCTCAGGTTCTGCATTTTCTTATACAATGTCAGCTGATAATCACTAGGCAAGAATTTACCTTTTAATTTAGCCATCATTCTGGTCCAGCTCTTGATAGGTTTCTTGCCAACTCTCCTTCTTTCTCCCTACACTCCATCCCACCAAAGTGCAACATGTCCCTTCAACTTTGTCACCGCAAACTTGACCTTTTTATCCTCGCTTATCTCTTCATAGTCGAAGCACTTGTTCATTTCATTAATCCAGTCTACTAGTTCTTCTGGATTCAGTCCCCCTGCATAACTTGACACTTCAATTCTGGGCTTAACTATAGACCCTAGAACAGTTCTAAGGAACCTCATGTCAGGAGGAATCTCAACATTTTCTTCAGCTTCTTCTGTTTCAGGTTCGCTGATGTCTTCAGGATCTCTGGTCTGTCATTGCTCCATGGCATCCACTCTGGCTTCGAACCTCTGAAAAATATCCAACACCTCTGCGTTGGCAACAGGTCTCCTTCTGCCAGCACCTCTACCAATTCGGATTTCCATGTCAGCTTTCTACAAAACAATCTTAAAACAATGGCTCTAATACCACAAATGATGCCAACAAAACTGAAATTGTACCCCTAAGGAGAGATGGTCAACTATAGTTGTGGCTTTGTCATCTTTCCCTTCTCAAATCCCGTTCTTTCTCCACGTGGTCCTATTTCTCTTCTTAATTTGTTTATCAATTTCAAAGAAATTGACAAATAAATCTATTCACAACTTTCGAATGTTAAGTTCTATCTCCCGGCTTGTATATTTATTTCCGAACCTTTATAACCAAAGTTATACCTTTTGAATGTGTATTAATGCCGAAGCTCTGTTTTAACCAATTGACTGTATAGTAAACCCTTGTCTCCAGCCCCACCTCTACAATCAATAGACCAATCAAATGCATGTACCGTACCTTGTTTATCATTCGCGCATCTATAGCAAGTGACCACCATTCGATGTCTATTTCCCAGATCAATGACTCTTGGCAATATCGCTCGGCATCCTGGTACGAACGATAAAGTGCGATGGCGCGCTTTGAACGGTGGTTTTCTGGGGGTCCATCTTGCCACGTGTTCACAGATCTATGGAATTGATCCATGACCGGAAAATACCACCTACTCCACAAAAGCGGTGCGATATGGGCAACCCGCCTTTGTAAATCCGCTCGTGGTTTTTGAACAGTGACTGACCACAGGTTTGAATCAGGTCACGCTATCCTCTATGTTCACTAACTCAGGTCTAGCCTCAGGTCCAGATTCTAATTAACAATGAACAGATTGTCTCTTTATTTAGCGGGGTTTTCCTATTTAAACTGTGTTCGCGACCATGGATCCTCTACACAGGCCTCGCCTGTGCAGGTTCAATTCACAGGGTTGTTCGGATAAATTTTGAGGAAACGATAGACATAGATATGTGGAAATTGTACAAAAGTTCAATTATGCATGCACAGAGCTCAATCACCTCGCAATCAAACAATTTATTCACAATTAAGGACTCTAAATGACTCTATGGCAACGCGCACTGAAATTATTTAATTGGAAGTAATTGTGAACACAAAGATTTGATTACAGAAATCTCCCCTCTCTTCTTCTCTGCTCCCTCCCATATACATCTGAGGGATTACATTTATATACATGAACATTTGTCTGTTCGGTTCCTCTGTGAGGATCGTTTTAGGAAATCAACAACCTAATTAAAATAATTCAACTAATTGAACTATTCGACTTCTACGACTCTAACTGATCTAAATGATATAGTCAGCTGAGGTATTGACACCTAGCTGTTACAACTCGAATGTTTTGAACCCTCCTAGCCACAACATGTGGAAAAAACTTCCTACATTGCTGGCTAGTGTCTAATTCCCCTACATCATATTCTCTGAGTTTTGGGTTTTTAGTTGAATACTCTCCTTTAATTTGTCTGATAATTAGCTCAGAATCCCCTTGGACTGATATTCTTTTGGCCCATAAATATTTAAGTAAATGCAAGACAATAAGGAGGGCTTCATATTTAGCAATGTTATTTGTGCATGAAAAATCCAGTTTATAGGAAAATCCTTCATTTTTGTTTTGTCTCCATACACCAGCTCCTGCACTTAGTTTACTACAAGAACCATCAAAGTTTATTTTCCAAGGTATTTCAATTTCTCTTTCATTTTCTTTCTGCTGTTCAAGGATGCTAAAATCTAGACTGTTCTTTTCTTGAATTGATGATAGATTTGATTGTTCTCGTAGACTAAATTATCCTTTGTTTTCCTTTTCTTGTTTCCTGATTTCATCTTCATTATACAAGATAAAGGAATCCAAATCTGAATGGATGGAGTAGATAGGAGAATTATTTGGTCTGTCTATGTTGCTCACCATATATTTCATGTGGGATTCCCTGTATAGTCTCCTAGTTTGGTTAAATACTGGGATGGTGGCATAAGACATGTCCATTTGAAGGCTCCCTTGAATTTTGGCTCCCCATGATCTAGATAAAAGCATGCCATATTTAGGGGGAATGTCAGCTACCACTATGTCCATTACTAGACTCTTAGCAGGAATTTGTGACAAGTTAACACACAGATCTTTAATTAGGCCTAAGCATTTGAACCTACTGGAATCAAAAGAGTACAGGTCTTTGTATGGTTTAGTAATTTCTAAGCCTAGGCTTTCCATTACAGCTTTGGGCATAAGATTGTGAGAAGCACCTGAGTCTAGCATGGAATTGTGTGAGATTTTCTCATGTATATTCAAGCTGACATAGAAGGGAGGGACAGTGCCTTCTTGGCATTTCCCTTCAACTTCAGGGCCAAAAAATAATTCTGGTTTATCATCTGCCAAATTTAAAGTATCAGTGTCACTGCCTATATTCAAAGCTTTCAAAAAAAAAAATTATATACATCCTAAGTTACTAGTTCAGCTAAGGGTATGGTGATTTTAATCTTGGAAATTTCCCCTTCAAGGCTAAAAGGAACTATTGTTTTTGACATATTTACATCTATTTTTTCATTTACAATTCTTTCAGCAATTCTGATTTGCTGATTTTTATTTGGACTATTATTTGGGACAGATTTGTTAGGGCCACTAGCAGAAGTACTAGGGCAGCTTTGTTCAACACTTTGCTAAATTTTTTTGTCCTTATTTTGGTCAGTTTTCTTGGTTAAAGTGTTGGTATTAGTTTCTATTTTCTTAGGTTGATTTTCTGAGGTTTTCTTGACAACAGTACTAGTGTTTTTGTCACTAGAACTCTCTGGGCTACCTTTTCTTCTAAGATTGTATTGTTTCTGTACTTCCATGATAGCATTTTCAAACCCCAATCTGTAATATTCAGAATCCTCATTATTGTATTCATTTTGTTCTAAAGAGAAGAATCCTTGTTCTTCTTCGGTGAGAAAAACATTTGTCTCACTGTCAGATCCTATCAAGTTTACATGATTTTCTTCCAACCTTTCAACTTCCCTTTCTTCTTCTTGATCGACATAGTTTTTTTGAAAGGGAGGTCTAATCTATTGATCATTTTCTCTCTGCCTATCTTGATTAGGGTCTCCTCTAAGATTTTGGTTTCTATTTCTGTTTTGGTTTTCTCTAGGAGGCACTCTATCATTTATATTTATCTTTTCAAGCATTCTCTCCATTACCTTTACTAAGTTATCAATTTTAGTATCTGATGATGAGGTTGATGTCACTGTATCATCCTTGTATGTAACTCTTTTTTCTACTCTCAACCTAGCTCTCTTTTCAATAAGATTTTCCTCCACACTCATGGCTCCCCTCTGCATATATTCTAAGGTTGAGGGCTCTCTTTCTCTTAGCTAGTAGGCCATTTCAGGATCAAAACCTTTCGGGAATTTTGCTAGGGCTAGGCCTAGTGGAGGTTTCATGTCTGGGGGAAGTGCATTATACACACTATTAAATCTAGTGCAGTAATCATGGACACTTTCCCCACTGTTTCTTTTAAGATTGGTATATTCTGAAAGGATTTGGAGAGGGTTCTTTCTAATTTCCCATTTGTTAATGAATGTTTGATATAAAGAAGGGAGATCATTTATGCTGTGAGGAGCTAAGTTTTTAAACCACTTCTTGACTTCTCCTCCTAAAATTTGAGCAAAAATTCTCACCTTAATGATCTCTTATTCTATTTCCATGTAATCAAAAGCATCATTCATTCTATCTATGTGTTGTTGGGTAGTAGTAGGTTCATTTCCAGTGAAATGGGGAATTTTGGATTGGTAATAATTTGGTAAGGGAACCATGGGTTGTGCTAACACTAGTGGAGCATACCATGCTACCATGATTGGAAATAATGGGGGATTTACAAGAGGTGGGTTTACAAGAGGGAAAGTGGGCTGAAATGGAGTGTTTTGAATAGTGGATGTGTGGATAGGAGTGGAAGAAATACTTGGGCCAGCAAACTGATGATGAGAAGATTTGTTATGGAAGGAGCTGAAATGATGGAGAAGCTGAGAATCAGGTGGAGTAGAAGGTGAGGCCTCTCTGCTAAATCTCTATTGCAAATCTGCAGTTTCAAAGTTAGCTTGGTTTAAGTCACTTTGAGACTTATTTCTGAATAGGTTCTTTGTGTAAGGTAGGTCAAAGTGAGGATATTTCAACACTGTAAGTTTTCCAGGGATAGATCTTGTTCTTGGGATGGTCCTATCAGTAGTTGGTTTTTCAGATCTAGAAATCTGCCAAAAAATACTTTCTGGATTTTCAACTATGGTAGGGTGATTAGGATCTGGACGGGATCTAGTATGGACCCTATGTAAAGCCAGATTTTAGTTTTCCAAAATTTAGAGAGGAAGAGGTTTTTCAGGACTGTTTTCTCAAAAATTTTACTCTCTCAGTGATTTCTATAATACAAGACTAGGTTTCTAAACTTCCTCAAGGCTGGTTAACATAGTTTGAAGGAAATATGGAATACTAGTAAGGTAATAAGCCTACTGGGGCTAGTGGAGTCTCCAGGTGGAAATTTTTAGCTTTTCTGAAGGTAAAATGTTCTATGGTCCATAACCAATGGTTTATTTGAAAACCAATCTAAAATGCTTTTGGGTTTTTCTGAGTTTTATGTGGTTCTTTGGTTATGAGAGTGTCCTATACCTGATTTCAACACTTAGCTAAGGTGGTGAAACAAACAGAGTCTACTCTATGGCTTATCTAGCTGATTTCTTCAAGGTTTGATAAGGGTCTCTTGGAATCCTACGGTTACTTAGATTTCCACTGATTCAGACAGATCCTATCATGATTACCATTATGATGGTAGTGCTTGAAGAGGCTATATTTCACTTAAATGAATACTAAGTGTCTTGTTTAGGGACCTTTACTCAAAATGTCCCACCGTGATCGCCAGAATGTTGGTGTCCTGTGATTTCTCCGATTGGTAAACCAAATGACAAGGCAACATGTAAACCAGTCTTTAGAGCTCTAGGATCTAGCCCTCCTAGTCTCAAAGAGGGATCTCTCAATTGTTTTGCAAATATATGACTTGTTTGCTTGTAAATGGTTGATTTTAGGCTAGTTATTAAGCTTGAGTTTGTTTGTTTGTTTGATGGGACATGATGATCTAGGTAGCATAAATAGGAAAGGGGAATATCTAAGTTATTGGGAAATGGAGTCAAGAAGAAGTTTGTAACAAGTTTGTAGATGAATTAGGGGTATCAAAGGGAAAATATAACTTGGCTATTAGATCAAAAAAGTTTTCAGGTGAAATTAAATGAACATTAAGAGTTTAGAATGAAAAGTAGCACTAAGGGCAACTAAGAATCCTTAATTATATGTACTTCTCAACAAAGGGACTTAAAACATCATTTAAACATGAAAGAGTATTTATAAATAGGGCTAACCATGAATTATACAAATCTCATTTTAGCAAATAAAAATTTCAAGACAAACTTTCAAAATGAAATCTAAGAGTTGAGGAACACTCTATTTCATCAAAGATTTCACTTTCAAGGATAAGAAAACATTCAAGATTAAAAAACAACTATATTCATAGAAGAGGGAACTCCTAAAAATATGTGATTACAACTATAAATACCTTCAAAATAATTATTTGAGCAAGTACAAAGGGTATGATCAAAACAGACCTCTTTGGCAGACTTTGGACAATGGTACTTTAAAGGGAGACTTCATAAACAATTTTGAAATGGTAGCAAGTAGCAGGGAGAACCATAAATCATTCTTGAGGCCACTGTTTTGAACTATTTAGGAAATAAACAAGCATAAAGGTTGAAAAAAGTAGTCAAGCTACTTAATAAAACCTTTAGCAGATGAAAACATAAAGACAGTGAAGAGTAAACAAGTCTAAGGTGCTTCTAGGAGACATTTCTTAGCCTAAAACATTTACTCTACTGCAAGAAAGAATTGATGAAAACAGAATGGAAAACAGGAAAAACATTGAAAATTTAGAATACTTCACCAATAGCCAAGCTCAGGGATCCAATGAAAGAGCTTTATCCATCCACAAACAGGTCAAAACATCCATAGTTTCCAGTACATCAATTTCTTTTCAATCTCAGCAGAACTGTGTATTACTTCAAAGAGTTACAAAAATTCCCACACTACAGTGAGTTCCAGTGCAATATATATACTATAAATGAGGAGGTGGAACCATCTAGGGTTCAAAATGTCATTAATGACATAGTAAATGCACTCCTATCCTTAAAAACCATGCAAGGCATAAGGTAGGAATGTCTCTCAACTACTTCTCTAAGTATTCAATCTGTCTTTACTTCCTGAGGATGAAATAGCTGAAAAGATTGACTTTGAGGCTCTTTTCTGCCTTTTACAATAACTGTCTGACAGTTTATAAAATATATTTTTGTGTAATAACTTCCAATTTTCCCTTTGAGGTATAAAGTAAGTGAAAAGGTGTCACTTTTGATTTATTAAGTGAATAATTTCTCCTTTGATGCACTTGGGGCTATCTTTAAGCCTAAGCCTTCTTGATTTAATCATAAAACTGCTCTTTGGGCTTAATTTGCCTTTACTTCATCATTAACTTTGTTTTAAGGCCTGATGATGCCTTTGGCCTTCATAATGTAACATTGTTGCCCTTTTTCCTTTTATGATTGATTCAAACCCTTAAATTGTGTGTTTAACCTTTAACCTTCATCTTTCAGGCATAATATTTTATCTTCAATCTCCTCTGTCTTTGTTGCTTTAAACCTTTTCTGCTGTCTGGACTAACTTTTAAGCTTTTTCCTTTGGTTCTTGGCCTTTAACCCTTCATCTTTAAACCTTTAATCTCTGTATCTTCAACCCGATTTTCTCTTGGAATTTATAACTCATCATTGATGTTCCTTAATTCTTTATTCCTTTCACTTTGCTTTTCCTTTCGTTGTTGTGGACAGAGGACCTTAATGCGCAGGGTTTGATTTGAATAACAAATATTCATGCAATTTTGATTAAAAGACCCAGATTTATGCCCTGGAAACTTCTTTTCTTCATTGATCAGTCTTCAAAACATAATGATCTTCGACCCTTTTCCTTCATAGACAGTGGGAAGGGTTTTTACCTTTAAAATCGCCATCAAACCTGCACAAGATGAACAAAACATTAATAAAACCATGCGGGGTTGGAAATATAGCTTCAGAGGTTGGCAGAAGAGGTTGTAGAGAGGCGGAATGTATGGAGGAAGGGTTTTAATGGTGGAGGGAGAAAAAACTATTTTAAATGTACTTTGGCATGAAAATAGGCGTAAGTGGTTTTGGAAAACCATTGGCAGTTTTCGTGCGACAAACTGGTGGTAAGTGGTTTAGCCTGGAGGGAATGCGATCCAGTTATCGCACCACACATCCTTCGCAATACCACCAGTTTCACACGGCTTTTTGTTGTTAAAACTTGGAGATATAAATTGTGCGATATGTGATATCGATCGTTGGATGAGAAGGGGTGGATCCAATGGTTGGGAGAGCAATGTGATGGGAAAGGTGTGCGGGCGGGGAAATAGTGGAAGCCAGGTGGCAGCGAGCAATTAGATAAGGGGTTTGTGTAGTGAATGGTATGCCCTGGTGGAGTTGGGTTGTCAGGTTAGATGAGGACCGTAGGATCTTATAAGATCTACGGCGTGGATTGATCGGCGGGGATAAATGGGTGGGAGGTTCGATGGTGAAGGGGAAGGACAGTGACCATTGGATGGTCAGGATGGACGACAGAGATCCGTCGAGAAATAACATAGGCACGAGGAAGAAGAAAAAAGGGAAAAGGGGCTTAATGAAAGGCGTCGGGAAGTGGTCCTGTGGAAGATATGGCGACCAGGAGCTAGGGAGAAGGGGCTTATCGCATCGGGGAATTGGTTAAGGAAGAAATACAAGGGTGAGGGAGTGAAAAGGGGATTTCGATGCGATGGAGGAGCTAATAACTGGGCACGGTCCCATGGGGGAATATGTGGCCAGGGGCTAAGGATAGGGTGCTAATCGCATCGGTGGGTAAAAATTCGCAAAGGAAATGCGGGTTCAAAGAAGAAAAGCCGATGCGATGGGGTTTGGGCGCTTGGTTATAGCGCTCGGATATATGGAGGAAAGGGGCCATAGAGCATAAGCCCTCAGGGCTTATGCTTTTTAATTGAAAAAGACTACTTTTTAGGCGAAAATGGGTTTTTAGGCCAATTTTTAAGAGTTCTGATAGGTGAAAAGGGGAATTTTTAAACCATAAAAGGGTTTTCTAATGATTTAAAAGGGTTTTTAGGGAAAATGGAGGATAAATAAGAAAGAAAAATAATGAACTGGGCTTAACAAATGATGGAAAAATGGTCTACATATAGTCTCTTTTTGTTCAATAGTGTTTCTTGAGGATTATGAATAAGGAACAACTGCGGCAGTTTAGGGAACAACAGCTGCTAAGGAACAATAGCTTAAGGAACAACACTTTAGAGAACAACACTGTTTAAGGAACAACACTTTAGGGAACAACACTGTTTAAGGAACAACACTGCTAAGGAATAGTAAGATAATATTTTAGGATAAATAGACGAAGATTTCAGTGGGCTAATGGATTTGAAATGGTGAAGGAAGTGAGATTTCTAGAACTCATCATGTTCTTGAAATTTTGTTCTATAAATCTGGGTTTGTTACATTTAGTCATCTTTTGATAAAGTCAAGATTATGGATGACTAATTGTGGAAACTGCTGATTCTTGTTAGGAGGAAAAATCATGAAGATATTCTATGATCTCATCATCTAGATACTCTTCATCCCCATACAAATTTCTAAGAAACTCAATGAAATTATCAGAGATTTCACAACAACTATCAATCATCGATAAACAAATTAGATCTTTGATAATGTTAAAAGAAAACTGAATGAAAGTCCTTTAGAGAATATAAACTAGTAGATGGTAGATCCTCATACCATGATCTCGCTTTTTCCTCCAAGGTAGCCATAAACATCTTCATCAGACAATCTTGAGGAAAATCAATCTTTATTCTATGAATATGCAATTGAAATTTGACCAAATGTAATCTAGCATATTCACCGCCTTGACCCTCAAACTTTGACATTCTTGATTGCCAATCTATACGATGAATACGGTTCAGAAAATCAGGAATATGAGGTCGATTCATAGGAGAATACCTTCGAGAAATAAAATCCATTTTTACAAAAGTGATTCACTAAGAATTTCTTCAGGTTACTAGTTCTTGAAGAGTGGAGTCACCATGAGAATTCTAAATCTTGGGATTTTTTGACACAAGAGTTGCTAGGTGAATGATGCACCACCTTCTCGTGCTTGATCGTTGTTCACCATCAACAATTAGATATGATCTTTATCGTACACCCAGGGAAAAGTTTGTCTCTTTGTTCCCTGGCAATGGCGTCAATATGTTATCACTCTACCAGATTCCCAAGGCCGAGGAAGGAATCCCAATAGAGGTAACCACAAACCAAGCTTTTGACTTGGTATCTCCTACCAATTCGGAGAGGGATCTCTCCACAAAAAGCACAACCAAGAGGGTTGGATGAAAATGGTTTTAAGCTAGCTAAGAAGTGCAGAAGGGTTTGATTTTTTTTTAATTGGGGTTGGGCTCACTGGATGAGGATTAGGTCAAGGGGACTAGGTTAGAGAAAATGAGATGGAATTGTAGTCCATTCGATGGGGAAATATAGGTAGAAGGCTCAACACTTAAATGTGATTTGGTGAGATGGTTTAAGATTGATGAGGATCTAGGAAGAGCATAGGAGATGTATTCTTCCTAAACTAAATAAAATGGACAAATTATGAAAAATTTCCAAAAACAGAGCATGAAAAACATGTATTTTTCCCATCAACTTGAAATTTGTCATATAATAGACATGAAAAGTTATGATATTAGAAAACATTCATACAAATGACCACATAGAAAAAAATATGCCAAACATTCATACCACATGAATCCCAAGGAAATAGCTACAATTCTTCATTAATTTCTAGGACAGACTGGTTCTTGATCAATACACTAGCATCCAAATTGATTCCATCCCTTGAATCCTATGAAGACCTGAGCTAAATAGACCTCAAAACCACCTCCAATCATCCATAGGGGTCTAATTCATGAGATGAGGGAGATATTACACAAAAATCTGAACTGATAGCTAGAGTATAGGATGAGAAAAGTGACTCATTCCTATCTCTAATGAACTGATTCATTACACCTCAACTGATTGACTTACCTAATGTATTTACCATAGATAAAAGTGAAAAAGTTATATTTACATTCATATTGACCATTTACATAAGTAAATTCCTCATTTTATAAAGTAAAATTCAAACTGAAGTGAAACTTCAAAAATTTTCTCAAGACTGTGTAAAAATGCAATTTCCTTGTCAAACTTGCAACGTCCAGGAAGAAAAATTGACCACTGTTCAAGGCTGGTTTTGAGTGTCGTCCCAGTGTCAAAATCAGCTCCATGATGGCTCATTGGAAATACCTTTGCATATATATTCCAAAAATACCTCCAATTTTTAAAGTGGTGCTTATTTTACCTATCAAAAACATGTTCTCCCAAGACTCGTAAACATTCAGCGACCAGGTAGATTTGGAGGCAGAAACATGAAATTTTGATGGTTTTTTGAGCTATTGATGGACCAGTTCTCTAAAAACTCTGAAAATTTCTAGGGTTGATTTCCTCATCAATATGAACTTGTTGGTGGTGGAAATTTGTCATTTGGAGGTCCCAAAAAAGAGCACAGCATCCAGGTCATTGCGCCTTTGGAAAATTTTATGTGTACAAAAATACTCAAAAAAATAGAAATGAAAAAAAAAAGCAAAGTGTGCCAAAATTTTGTCAAAATTGTGAGGCTACTTTCTCATCAAGTGTTTGAGGCAGGAGTGACACCTCAAAAAGTATGTCTAACTTCTTTCTCTCCTTGCTTGGTCAAATCTTCAATTTTAGCATTGCCTCTTTTGAGCTTGGCCAATGCAATTCTCTCTTTCCGTGCATGAAGTTTGACCCTTGTCCTCAACAAGTCATTGTCCTTGCTAGCCTTCTCTAGCAACTTCTCCAATTGTAGATTGGCTCTATCAAGCCATGGTTCCCTGTTCTTTCTGATTTCTAGGGCAAGCTTTTCATTTAAGGTAAGCTGGTCTACTAGGTCAACTTCCCTTTGTTTCTCTAGGGCTAGAGTTCTTTTCAGCCCTCTAGTCCTTGGTCTCTGTCTTGGAGGCTGATCCTCCTCATCATCAGCTTGAACAAACCTTTCTATTGTTTCCTTAATCAAGGCATTAACCTTTTCTGTCTCTCTTTGTGCTTTGATACACTTCACCTCATTGATGGTCTGCTTGGTCTTCAACTATTGATTTTCTTGCTCAAGGAAGTCAATCACATACTTAGCCCTCTCAAGATTAGTCTGAAGTTCATTAATATTTTCCTCTTTGCCTTTAATTTATGCATTGGTGATTTTGTCTTCATCTTATTTGTAATATTCCCAATTAGCCCAAACTAATGGGAATATACAATTTTGTTTCATATTCCTGTTGTATAAATAAATGTGTAAAGGAGGACAATAAAAACTCCTAAAATAGCGAATAAATCAATGCCCCATGTGAAAAAGGATAAATTTGGGCCATCTTAATAAAACACCCTTATGTGTGAAAGGGATTAAGGCATTTTACTGGATCAACCATGACTAGATCAACATCGCTATCTAGAGGGGATGAACCTCATTGATGTACAATGCAGTCTTAGTTGGAGGTGGCACATGTGAAAGAAGTTAAATCATTGAGATGGTTTAGGGTTTTTCAAGACTTCTATCTTATGAAAGGAAGAGAAGGACAACAGAAGAAGGTTGTTGAATATGTTATATTTCTGAATATATTGTCTGTTTAGACATATATCATTCTCTTGTTGTTTAACTGAGAATAGTGTTGTTTAGCACTAGGTGTTCCTGATCGGGAATCCCACTTCTTTCCTTGAGAGGCCTCTTGGAAGAGTCTTGCTGATCTTGTCCATTATCAGGAATTTGGCCAAGCTTCATCTTCCAACTACAATGCAGATCTTGTTGAGGGTTTGGTTTTCCTTATAAGTTGCAGCAAGTGGAGGCTAGATCTACTCAAATCTAGGCCAATCTAGTTCCACTTTTCAGTGGGAAAGTCTGTTATCTCATTGGAAATAGTGTATTGGATAATTGGAGCTTCAGATCCATACCTTGGCATCAGGCCAAATTGTTCTTAAAGTCTACAGCACAGTCCATCTTCCAGTACTACGTTATTTTCAAGTGTAAAGTTGCAGGGTCTTTTGGCATAACTTCGGAGGAGTGATATCTAGTGTTGGGAATCTACCCTTCACTATGGTGATCCATGGATTTCAGATCTAATCCATGTTATATTTAGATCTTATCTTTATTCTCCTATATTTACTACATATTTTCTGAAGATTTCTGTAGATCTGCAAGTTTAGATCTCAGATCTACTCCCTGTTGTTACACCATTTTTTGGTCATCTAAACTATTATCATTAGATGGACCTAAGTACAGCATGTAAGACCAATTTTACCCTAAGTAAAATTGCTTTCACTATGTAAAATAACTTAATAAAACACATTTATTAAGTTGTTTATGGTCCAAATAGGAAACCCCAAAAGGAAATATTAAACAAATCTTTATTTGTTTGATTTTCCTTATGGAATAATCAATTAAACTATAATTTAATTATTATTCCAAGTTATATTTAACCCAAAACAAGGAAATTAATTAGATAAATCCATATTTATCTTATTATTTTCTAGGAATAATTATTTAAATCCTATTTAAATAATATTCCTTGTTAAATATGACTAAATCATTTATAAATAATTAAATAAATTATTATTTATTTAATTATCATTCAACCACTTCCTTAAAATAATAAATAAATCATTTATTTATTTATTATTTACAAATAAAGGGATTTGACCCAAGTCAAATACCTTTTCCCTTCAACAAATATAATAAAATATTCCATAAAAGGTGGATCTAGATTTGGTTAATATTATTTTAATCATACACCAAGATCTAGAATGACCCAATATTTTGTTATAAATAGAAGGGTTTTCTCATTTATTTGTCACCTTTAATTTGCATTATATCACTCTAGATCTATACTCTTGGTCTGACTTTGAGCCATTATCATTGCCACATTCTCTATTATTTGCTTTGAGAGCTCCCTTTGAGTTCTATGTTTGTCTGGGTTTTCTACACCAACAAGAGAGAGAAATTTTAGATCTGAAATGTTGAGGACTTTCAAGAACCCATCCCATTGAGGAGAATTGGAAACACCTTTCTTGTTTTCCTCTCAGGTGCCCTATAATATAAAAATTCTTTCAAAAATATTTTTCTTGTCTTATATATTGGATGAATAGAGAAAAAAATTATTTCTATTGCTTAATGTCTTTTTATGCATAGATATGGATTTGTACAGCTTTATTTGGATCAACTAAATGTATATTTGAAGATATTGGCAGCCATAATTGATGTTAAGGCTATTTGTTATGCGTAGCTAAAGTGGTATTTTTCCGAAGAAAGATTCATACTAACAATTGGCGACTCCACACGGGTTTTATTTTGCGACCGCTGTCGTTTTCTATATTCCTGCATATCCAGCTATTTCAGACCCTAGGGTTTCTCTTCAGTTTTTTATTTTTCCTATTTTTATGGTGTTTTTCACCTCTAAAACCATCAAACATTCAAATTTTTAACTTTTGTGTGTTTTTGGCCCTATTGCGCAAGTGACAAACATCATCCGCAGCTGTGACGACAACTTTTTCTGAAATCTGCCGCTGAGAGACCCGGATCTACAGGTCGCACTTATCAGCCCAAAACCTGCGACTTGGACTAGAGGATGCACTTTTCTACCTAAAAACTGCGACTTGGATTGAGAATAGGTCAGAACCTGCGACCTGCACTTTTTTCTGCACTTTTCCAACAATTTTTCTAGGTTTTTCTGAAGCTTCTGTCAGGGTTTTCCAGCCTCTGTCTCTGCCTATTTAGACCTGTTTTTGATCTTTTTTACTCAACTAAGTGGGAATATCACCCCCTAGGGCTTTAGTACCCTCCACTTTTTTTGGAAGAGCTTTAGCTGTTTCAGACGTTTGAATTTTCAGAGTTTCAGCCTTCTTCTTTTCAGATCTGATACCTCCTTTTCAGATCCCTCTAGATCAGATCTTCTCCCTTTCAAATCACCTCATATAGTTTTGTTTGGGTTTACCTCTAGGGTCACCTCCTTGTCCCTTCTACCATTAGCTAATTTCCCCCTTTGTTGCAGCAACCTTACCTCTGCCTCTTTGTTGTTTTCTACAACTCTTTTCAGCAGATTTCTCCTTTAGATCCCTGTCCCTCCTGACCTTAGATCTATTGGCCTCTTTTTAGTGTGTTTTGATTAGATTTTTTTCCCTCTTTTAGAGTATTTTTGAGAGACCCACCTTCTTGGATTAGATCGATGCATTGTTAGTTGTTAATTTTCTGTTATTTCAGTCTTATTTACTGTTCTCTACAGATTTATTTTCAGTTATGCAGCAAACTTTTTCTTTTACTCTCAAAATGTCTGGGTTTAAAAAATAAAATTAACACACACCACACACTGACCCTAAGTGAAGAAGAGCCTGGTTAACACCGCTTGGAAAATACTTTAAAATCAATTGACACTACACCTCTCTGCCCTTGTTTCGACATTGACCTCATTTGATTCTGCACCTCCCTGCCATTGTCGGTTTTTCTTCTTCCTGTCATCATTACACCTCCAAGGTGCTTATCTCGGAGAATTCTTGGCCTTCACCCTTGGTTTCTGGTTGTTCGACTCACTCCTTCCCGCCATCGTCGAGTTAGTCCTCCCCCGAGTATGCACTATGACTCTTCTTCTGATTTTTTGGGTTCTCGCCCTACTTCTGGTTCTACCCCTGTTACCTTCACCATGTCTAGTTCAGGGCCTAATGCTAGCGGCAACTCCAGTTCTACTGCTAGGTCCATTTCTAGTGGAACCACTACGGGAACTACCTCGACTATCCCTTTTCTCCCTTAGCTGGCCGATCTCAGTATCCCCGATTTCAATCAGTTGATCAATGATCCTATCCACCACGATGTTAGTTGGCCTGCTATGCCAACCAAGCTCCCATCCAACATTCCCAAGTTCGAAGGCCTTGCTAGTGAAGATCCCTCCAACCATATCCAATCTTTTCACATGTGGTGTTCATCTAATTCCATTACTGATGATTCCATCTGTCTTAGATTGTTCCAATGCACGCTTACCAGCGAAGCTAATAAATGGTATGTTGATCAGACCGCATCTTCACATACCACCTTTGCGACCATTGTTCAAGCCTTTTTATCTTATTTCCAACTCCCTCTCTGATACGACACTGGTACAGAACTATTGAATTCCTTTCGTCAATCCTCTTCGACCTGCCTTTCCACTCATGTCCAGGAATGGCGGAGAAGAAGGAGCTTATGTTGAGCTCCCACCTTTGAAGATCGAGTTTATATGGACTGGTTCCTTCGCTCTCTCTTACCCGCCATCAGCAAAGATTTTGCATCCCAGTTCCCTCAAACCGAAGAAGCCACCCTCCAAATAGCCTTGAAATATGACCTTATCTATGCTCAATCTGGTTATGTTTATACCGTCCTTCCTGACCTCCCCAAACCTGGTGGTGCTAATGCCCCAGGGGCATCTCACTCTACCGACAGTATCGTTGGAGCTCTTTCACATACCTATGCTCAACCTTCTATGGGCTATGGTTTCCCTCTTGGAGGGGCTAGAACCTCCAGCACTTTCCCCCCTCCAAGTAGCATATATCCAGGACACGGCATGCCTCATCCTTTTTCCCACCCTCATACTTACCTCAATGTTTCCCATCCTAACCCTTATCCTTACCGATAGCCTGGTGTCCCAGCTCCTCCAGCATTTGGACCTCCAACTCCCTTGCCTTCTCAACCCCCGCAACAGAAACTACTACCCCCTCCAGGGCAAGTATTTGCACAGCAGGGCGTGACTAATCATCTTCCTTCTCAAAGAAAGAGGAAAGGAAATAAAAATCAATCTACCCCTGGTAATCGTGGATCCAATCCTCAAAGTATTGATTCTAACACTGCTAACCAACCACAGGGCTCTCAGCCCAAACCGGACAGGCCTCTTCGCACCAATAAGCCCTGTTCATGTTGCGGTGTTTATGGTCATTACACTCACAATTGTCCTCTATTACCACAGATGCGGCAGATGTGGGAGTCTCAAGCTACATTGCGGGGACAACATTCCTCCCCTATTGTTCCTCCCAATGCGGCTACTTCTCAACCCACCGTGTTTACTGATACTTTCCCTCAACAAGGATTCATGGCTACTCAACCACCTCATTCCCCGGTAACCACTCAACCTTCCCCTTCTGGTTCCTCCAATTACCACATTCTCATGATGACTTCTGACCAACCTCTCACCGTCGACCTTAACCTTCAAACTCGGTCTCGTCAGTACCCCAGGCCTCCCGCTTTGTCTTTCCCCGAGTCACCTTCTTCAGGTCCTACAAAGCCTCTTTCGACACCAAATGGTCCTTTGCAGATCCATCAACCCAAAGTTGAGGTCTCTAAGGGCCCATTACGCCAAAATGCTGCTTCTGGTCGAGCTGCTCATTCGTATAGTGTAGTAGATGATTTGGTGCAATTACCTTCTGCCATTTCAACACTGGAACTCCTCCAGTTGTGTCCTTCTCAAAGGAAGGCTCTACTATCTGCCATGGGCGCTGTAGATCCTGTGGATGACCAATTTATTGTTTTCGACGCTTGTCAGTCAAATCATCCTCCCCTTCCTGCTTTCGTTGCTTTCCAAATCCAAGTCAAAATCCGTAATGCTAATGTGTCTCGATGCATTATTGATGATGGGGCATCTACATGTGTGATGTCCACTTCAGTTTGGAAACAACTCGAATCTCCTGAACTGGCCCCTTCCACAATCACCCTTCGTGCATGGGATGGCCATGCCTCCCAGCCCATTCGCCTATTCTGTAACTATCCTATCACCCTTGCGGGCAAGACAATTTTCGTTGACGTTGACGTCATCGATGCCCCTCTTGATTATAACATTCTTTTTGGGGGTAGCTACACCTATGCCATGTCTATTGTCCCATCCACGGTTCATCGCAAGATGTTTTTCCCTCATAATGGAAAGATAGTCACTATTGACCAGTTGACATATCATGAGCCAAAATCTTAGACCTCCCCTGAGTCGATCATCTCTTCTGTAGCCAATAAGAAAACCGTCGATTCTTTGACCAATGTCTCCCCTGGCATCTACAAAGACTCCTCCTTGCTTCGAACTTTCCCTGGTATTCCTCCTCCTCCTGTCTCTGATCCCATCTTAGCAAATTTTTGCATGATGCAATCGTCTCGAGCTGACCTTAAACGACCCGCTTCGGCTAGTCAGCAACCTCAACCTCAACCTCGCCCGCTGCAACCTGCTCCTAGCCCTTCACCTTAGCCAGCTGGACCTCTTCCTTCTGGCCCTTTTCCTACAGCTGGTACCCATGAGCCCCTCTATCCTTCTGGGTTGGTTCCACCAGGTCTCAACCATCTTGGAGCTGCCCCTCCTGGCCATTACCCCATTGGTCAGATACCTTTCCTTGCTCCCCCTCCCAGAGTCTATTCAGTTCCCATCATGGCCACCTTTTCTCTCCTTAACATGACCCTAGGTATACCCATCTAGTACCTTGATCCTCCAGCCGCTACCCTGCCTGGTCACCCCAAACCTTACCTTGCTTTGACACCGGTTCAACTGGTTCCCCTAGCTTCTTCTGTTGCTACAGTGCGACCCACACCTCAACAGAACCCTTCTCCTGTTGTGAAAACTTTAGGAAAGAAAGGTAAAGCTCGCATGGGGGCATCCAAAGACAAGTCCACCCCGAATGATCCTGCCCCTACTTTGCCCGCAAAGCCTTGCACCTTATGTGATGTCATCGGTCATGCCACCCATACTTCTCCCAAGTTGCCCCGTATTAAACCCATGGTTAAAGTCACGTTACCTGAGTCTACGGTCCCTGAAACCTCTGTTTCTTCCTCGATCGCAGCCAAGAACCCAAAGAATATTCACACCAACAAACCCTGTGCTCTGTGTGGTGTCCATGGCCATTATTCCCACCATTGTCCTCACTTAACGCATTACCGCGCCTCTTTAGAGGTAATTCGAGAGTACGAGATTGAACAAAATCAATTCGCCTCTCCCATACTTTCGCAGTATGCTTTAGGTCAACTTGAGGATTTACCTGCTCCCATTGACATTCCCCCTCCCGATGTCAAGATAACGGAGCCTGCTACCACCATTTTCTACTTATCATCATCCATGATACCCTTGGTGGAAGTCCCCTTGGAGACTTCCCCTGCTATTGCACTTGAACTCCCTTCAGCGATCTCCCTGGGCTCAGCATCGGTAGATCCTTTATCTGCTTACTTTTCTGTCACCCCTTGTGATGATGCGCATGTGACCCTCTCTTCTCATGATGATGAGTCAGGTAGCTTCACCGCGTCAGGTGGTCTTTCTTCCACTAGTCACCCCATATTCTATCACGATGATGACATTATGGAAGAAATCACCACCCATGACTTTATCTATTCCCCCTTACATCGAACCCATGTGTTCACACCACATACACCTTGTGGCCATTACATTGAAACCCAATGTTTGGGTAAGGGGGCACCCACATTTGAGAGACCAAGAGAAGCAATTCTCCACAACTCTCCTATTGTATCTGGTTGTGCCGACTTTAGTAGCATTATTCTTCCACATTTAGAGGAACCTCTAGAGTCCCATATCACTTCAGATCACTCTAGGGATGATATCCCTTATCGTTCATTCATCTTACATCAGCAACCTAGCCTTTTAGACATTGTTGTTGAACAAACTATAGGTTTGCTAAGAGAGCATCATTTCATTATCTCCAAATCCTCTTTTTGGGATAGTGACACCAGGTATGCCAACCCAGAAAATTAAATTCCATTTGATTCATATATAAATGTAAAGATTGGTATCTCCATTTATATAAACTACATACATAACGAAAACAAATGGCACCCATATCCTAAAAATGTGTTTAGAATTCCCTTTTTCTAAATACATTTGGCGCCAGCCACAACGTGGCAGGGGCACCGCCTTTATCGACCACTTACAAATCCCAGATCTCAGCCAAAAAAAACACTGAAACCTCCTTTCTCTGACAGGTCGCACTTTTCAGGTCATTTCCTGGGACAGGTCGTAGTTTTCTGCCCAGTACCTGCTACCCAGGTCGCAGAAAAGACCCCAAAAAGTGTGACCTGGACTGTTCATGAGCTCTGGGTACCTGTTATTTTTTAATACCTTGATACTTCACCCAGAGACATTTTACCCAAGAAGGGTTCTTCACCTCTCCTCAAAATCAGATTTCCTCACTTACAACACTTGTACTTGAGGCACCACTTTGCCTCCATACTTGTTCTTATTCCTGTTGTTTTTCATCAGGAGTTACCATCTTGTACTCATTTTTTCATGGTCCCCCATTGGACCTTTACTATGTGGTAGCACCATCGAGTCACCCTTGTTTAGAGCATCTGAGTTGAGTCATCATCACATTCATGGAGTCTATCCTGAGTCCCTTTGTACCCTGCTATAGTCCTCCATCCTTCCTTGCTTGGTCCCTCTCTCGTGTCGCACATTATGGCCTTTAGTCCCATTGTCCCCTATCCCTCATGATATTGTGTCAGTTGCTGCCAAACCATTCATGCCCTTTATGCTCTAACAAGGGAAGTTGTTCATCCGTTACTCAGTATCCCCCATTTCATCATCATCATTAGTGTCCGTCTGTTCATCGCTCTACTATTTTTTCTCATGCCTTAGTTGGGGATCCCTTATTGCCTCACCTATGGCAGAACTCCTTCTATCGAAATCAACTCATTCACTCCAGAAGACAGGTCTAGAGGGCGGTGTACCTTGGTTCCAGCTCCTACACTTGTTTGGTGCCTCAGATCAGTCAAAGGGATTTCTCATTACCCTTTGACTTGATTGTTTCTCAGCTCCAGCTCCTTTCAACATGATCAAGATCTGTATACTTGATGGTCCAGTGATGCAGCAATAGCTATTGGTGATTCCCAGGTGTGTGTGAGATGTCTCAACCCTCATGAGGGGGTGGCCCTGCAGGTAGCCCCCCACATGCCCGGATGACCTCTTCATTTCAGCCTTTGATGCAGCTCCCTATATTTGATGATGTCGGCCTTAGCTGCTTGCAGTGCCTTTTCGATTTGCATGTATCAGTCGGATTTTTCAATCCCTTCCCCGTTTATAGGGGGCATTTGAGTTGTATTTGTATCTCATGTACTCAGATATTATTGTATAAGTCCTGGCTGTTATCCCAGGCACAACATGTATATGGGATTCATCATTATATTTTTCTGGCTTGTGTTTATGCTAGCATGTACTTTATAGTTCGATTCCTTGTTTACTGGACACACTATTCTTTTGTACTTTGTCTCAGCGGGCATAGGTATGGCTCCCCCGCCACCTTTAGCACAGGTACCATCTCATAAACTAGAGACTTGTTGCACCTGTAAGTCTCATCTCCTCAGGGTCTAGTTTTTCAGTGAGTTAACGATTACCTTCTGTTCATACTTTGAATTCCTCTGGTATAGTGATTGCTGCTTGCATGCAAACTTGATTGCATATGATTTGCTCCTAACACTCGTACGCTGGGGGGCAATCTGTTACACCATTTTTTGGTCATCTAACCTATTATCATTAGATGGACCCAAGTACAGCATGTAAGACCAATTTTACCTTCAGTAAAATTGCTTTCGCTATGTAAAATAACTTAATAAAACATATTTATTAAGTTGTTTATGGTCCAAATAGGAAACCCCAAAAGGAAATATTAAACAAATCTTTATTTGTTTGATTTTCCTTATGGAATAATCAATTAAACAATAATTTAATTATTATTCCAAGTTATATTTAACCCAAAACAAGGAAATTAATTAGATAAATCCTTATTTATCTTATTATTTTATACGAATAATTATTTAAATCTTATTTAAATAATATTCCTTGTTAAATATGACTAAATCATTTATAAATAATTAAATAAAAAATTATTTATTTAATTATCATTCAACTACTTCCTTAAAATAATAAATAAATCATTTATTTATTTATTATTTACAAATAAAGGGATTTGACCCAAGTCAAATACCTTTTCCCTCCAACAAATATAATAAAATATTCCATAAAAGGTGGATCTAGATTTGTTTAATATTATTTTAATCATACACCAAGATCTAGAATGACTCAATATTTTGTTATAAATAGAAGGGTTTTCTTATTCATTTGTCACCTTTTGTTGCTCATTAGATCACTCTGGATCTATGCTCTTGGTCTGACTTTGAGCCATTATCATTGTCACATTCTCTATTATTTGCTTTGTGAGCTCCCTTTGAGTTCTATGTTTGTCTGGGTTTTCTACACCAACAAGAGAGAGAAATTTTAGATCTGAAATGCTGAGGACTTTCAAGAACCCATCCCATTGAGGAGAATTGGAAACACCTTTCTTGTTTTCCTCTCAGGTGCCCTATAATATAAAAATTCTTTCAAAAATATCGTTCTTGTCTTATCTATTGGATGCATGGAGAAAAACTTTATTTCTACTGCTTAATGTCTTTTTATGCATAGATCTAGATTTGTGCAGCTTTATTTGGATCAACTAACTCCAGATTTGAAGATATTGGCAGCCATAATTGATGTTAGGGCTATTTTTTATGCGTAGCTAAAGTGGTCTTTTTCTGATGAAAGATTCATACTAACACCTGTTCTTCTTGTATTGCTAAAAACCCCAAGGGGTATGTAAATTAGAGACTCTATAGTGTATGGATCTGTCATAGATCTGACTGTTCATGCATAATTTTTCTCTAGATCTAAGTTCTAATCTACAACTATTGTATGCTCTATAAAATAACATTTTCAAGCGTTTTTGCAGTGAATACATGTGTTTACAACACCTCTTTTGAGGGATTTCTTCTATTTTAGTCTTATATTTCCTGTTATAAATTGTATGGGCCCCATTGTAAATCTGATTTGTTGATGTATATGTAAATTTTGAGCCTCTATATTGGCCTGCTACTCTTACTTTACTGAACTGCTTTATTTTCTGAGTAGTATTGTTTAATATTGTTGTTGTTCCCATTTTGGGATATTACAGTGGTATCGAAGCAATCATCTTGGCACAACCCGTGCTTTCTTAAGAAGCCATTATGTCTTCAGAAGAAGATGAGCCTCTTACTGATAGAGCGAAGAGGTATCTAAGAAGAAAGCATAAGAAATTTGATTACACAAATGATGATAAAGATAAGGGTAAAGCCCCTGAATCTGGAAGTGATGTAGAAGGAAAGGACTTTGCAAAGATCCTTTTGAAAGCCATGCAAGATCTTGCTAGAGAGATCAAAGAGATGAGAATGGATAGAATCAAGGAATCTCCTAAGATATTTCATCTTGGAGAAAGCTCTGGCATGTCTCATCACTGGAATGACCAACCAGTGAACCAGCCACAAGCTCTACAACGCTCTACCATGCCTACTTTTTTGGCTGTGGAAAATGAAGGGCCTCAAGAGAAAGCATACCTTACAGACTATTTTGAAGAATATGAGTCTCAGAATCATAGATTCAAGGATCACTTGAGTTTTCAAGGGTTTTTTCACCTCAAGGACAAAAGAAGACCAAGGCATCAGCATAGAGATAGTGGATTCACTTAGAATCATGATCGACATCACTCTATGGGTAGATTCATTTTAACCAAGTTTGATGGGTCATCCACTTGTTCTGCCAAAGCATGGGTAGAAAAACTTGACATCTACTTTCAGTTGAACAAGGTCCCTGAGATGGAAGCTATCAATATTGTAGCGCTACACTTTGAAGGTGAAGCACACAACTGGCGGTTCCATGGCTTGTCTACATTGGGTCATGCCAATGAGACTTCTCATTTTTAGTTCACTAGAAGGCTGGTGGAAAGGTTTTATAGAAAGGATCTAGAGGCACCTTTCATGAACCTTGCAAATTTGAAGCAATCAGGTAATACTGAGTCTTATATTTCTGAATTTTTGAGATTATCTGTTATGGTTCCTAATTTGTTTACAGCAAGAAGGGTGTACATGTTCATCAATGGTCTAAATGAACCTCTTCATGGGTTGGTAAAATCTACCAATCCCACTACCTTGCATGATGCCATTGAGAGGGCTAGAGACCTTCAAGATGCCTTGCCAAAAGAAAAGGAAAACTTACAGCACAAGCCCTATTTTCCTTCTAAAGGAAAGGAAGAGAAATTTGCTCCTTCAAAGGAGAGCTCTTACAAGAAGCCTCTTGATGATGAAGTCTAGAGAGATCTAAGGAGAGATATGATATGCTTCACTTTCCAAGAACCATGGGTACCTAGACATAGATGTGCTTCTGGAAAAGCACATTGTATAGAGGTATTCTTAGATCTTGAAGAAGATGAATATGATGAACCAATAAGGGGTCACAACACTGAAAATGTTGAAGGAGATCCAACACCATCAGGAGATGGAAATGGAGCCTTTGCTCCTATTGGAGGAACTCTTGCATCTTTGAGAGGAGTACCTAAGTACTTGACCTTCAGAGTTGAAGGTTCTATCATGAATCAAAGGTTTTCTATATTGATTGACAGTGGGGCTACCCACAATTTCATTGATGCCCATCTTGTGCAAAGGAGGGCAATACCCACTAATAATTTTGAGGGATTATCTGTTTTGGTCCCAGGAGATATAACAATGCAATGCATGCATTATGTTCCATCACTTTTAGTCACCATGGGTACCTACACTTTGGTTGATCACTTCTTTGCAGTTGACATACCAGACACCAATGTTATTTTGGGTGTTCAACGGTTGATTACATTAGGGAAATTCACCACTGATTGGGAGGCTTTGCAAATGGAATGGGTGGACAAGAAGAGTGGTGAAAATAAAATGATGAAGGGCATGCATACTTACCCCTCACATAATACTTCCACATAGAAAACAGAGATGGATTTGCGCAGTGGAAGCAAGGACCTCACTGTCCCATCTATTATGTTCATGAGATTTTTG
The DNA here is from genome assembly GCA_034641835.2 of Pinus albicaulis. Lineage (NCBI taxonomy): Eukaryota > Viridiplantae > Streptophyta > Pinopsida > Pinales > Pinaceae > Pinus > Pinus albicaulis. Next base: position 1,252,083,554 of record CM076582.1, read on the forward strand.
CATGGGACACTCTTATCTAGTGGCAAACCACCAGGGAGGCCACCTGATTCAGATTTTTTTGGGAAGACCTCACAACTTGCTACTCCAAACTTAGATCCAGGAGGGATTGGAGCACTTGAAGACAAAGCTACAGCACTGGGAGACTTGGGTATGCTCAAGAAGGAGGGAAATATTTCTCCCATATCATCATCACCCACTCTCACTTCTGGATCTACACTGTGGGAGGAGAAGAATGGAAGGAACAACCTTCCAACACACACCTTTGGCATAAAATATGTCAAGGAGAAGAGCAGAAACATGGCAGGAATTCCTATTGATGCATCATTAGCACTGTCATTGTTGAGCAGTGTAGATCTATATTGGAAATCCCAACTGCTGGTGGATTATTCCAAAGATCTTCACACATGTATGATACTTGATGACCAGCTGCATGAAGAGGGCTACTTAGTCCAAGGAGGAGTCATCTATCATCATGGTAGGATATTCTTGTCTAGAGCTTCTAAGCTCAAGCAGAAGTTACTACATGGAGCATACAAAGAGTTCTGTTTTAGCCATATGTATTCCATGAGGGTCTACAAGATCATCATGAGGAGCTTTGATTGGGAAGGCTTGAAAAAGGAACTACATCAGCATTTTCAAGAATGTATGAGATATGTGGAGTTGGGGCAGCCATGGGACTCTATGCAAGAGTCATTTCAGCCATCTCTCCCTTCTTTTGAGAGAGGAGAAAGATCCATGCACAACTCCATGTGTATGAGAGACATTGTGGGTGAAGAATCTGATCATGTAAAGAAAGTTTCATTTTTTTATTTTACACGTTCTTTCACCATGTTTATGGAGGCCATGACTCCAAGAAGGGGTGATGTATTATGTAAATCTCATGGAAAACATTGGGCCACTAAAATTTCTGAATTTTGCCACTCCCTTGTTGTGAAAAGGGAGATTTTCTTTCATGATGGGTGCTTCCTAAAGGCAACAAACATATCTCACACTTTCAGCCATGGTGAGATGACATGTGCAGCAAGTAAGTGGTGGGGAAACCACTTACCATACCTTGATCTGATGTAGGCAGGAGATGCACTGTGCTGGTATCATATGTGGGACTATAACCCACCTCGTCATGCTCAAATTTTTGTTTGTATATATGTAGTTTTTCTTCCATACCTTGATGATATAGTTGTACTTTTTATGGGTATGTATGGAGGGAGGATGGGAAGGTTGTATGTACCACATGGGATGGAGACTCTCTATGTGCCTTATGCTACATGTTTTAGGGAGAGTATTGGTTCAACCGTGTTTGTTTCATTTGAATTCTTGACTCCTTATGGGATGGGCTATGTACATCTCATAATGACTTTGGAGGAACAATTCATGGAGGGTTGGATTGGTGAACACTTAGCTTATGTAGAAAGCTTAACTCATGATGGTGTCACCAATGGAGGAGGAGAAGTGTTGCAGCATTCACCCTATCAGTTGCTTAAGGAAAAGCAAAATTTTGGAGGGGAGGACTGTAATATTCCCAATTAGACCAAACTAATGGGAATATACATTTTTTTTCATTTTCCTGTTGCATAAATAAATGTGTAAAGGAGGACAATAAAAACTCCTAAAACAGTGAATAAATCAATGCCCCATGTGAAAAAAGATAAATCTGGGCCATCTTAATAAAATACCCTTATGTGTGATAGGGATTGAGATATTTGACTGGGTCAACCATGACCAGATCAAAAATCATGCCTAGAGGGGATGAACGTCATTGATGTACAACGCGGTCTTAGTTGGAGGTGGCACATGTGAAAGAAGCTAAATCATTGAGATGGTTTAGGTTTTTCAAAGACTTATATCTTATAAAAGGAAGAGGAGGACAACAGAAGAAGGTTGTTGAATATGTTATATTTCTGAATATATTGTCTATTTAGACATATATCACTCTCTTGCTGTTTAGCTGAGAATAATGCTGTTTAGCACTAGGTGTTCCTTATCGGGAATCCCACCTCTTTCCTTGAGAGGCCTCTTGGAAGAGTCTTGCTGATTTTGTCCACTATCAGGCATTTGGCCAAGCTTATTATTCCAAATACAATGCAAATCCTATTGAAGGTTTGGTTGTCCTTGTAAGATGCAGCAAGTGGAGGCTAGATCTACTCATATTTAGGCCAATATAGTGCCTCTTTTCAGTGGGAAAGTCTGCTATCTCATTGGAAAGAGTGTATTGGATCATTGGAGCTTCAGATCCATACCTTGGCATCAGGCCAAACTATTCTTAAAGTCTACAGTGTAGTCCATCTTCCGGTACTGCATTATTTGCAAGTGTAAAGTTGCAGGGTCTTTTGGCATAACTTTGGAGGAGTGATATCTAGTGTTGGGAATCTACCCTTCACTATGGTGATCCATGGGTTTCGGGTCTAATCCATGTTATATTCAGATCTAATCTAGATTCTCCTATATTTACTGCATATTTTCTGAATATTTCTTCACATTTGCGGGTTTAGATCTCAGATCTACTCCCTGTTCTTCATGTATTGCTGAAAACCCCAAGGGGTATGTAAAGTAGAGACTCTATAGTGTATGGATCTATCATAGATTTGATTTTTCATGCATTATTTTTCTCTAGATCTAAGTTGTAATCTACAGCTATTGTATGCTCTATAAAATAATGTTGTCAAGCCTTTTTGTAGTGAATACATGTGTTTACAACACCTCTTTTGAGGGATTTCTTCTATTTTAGTCTTCTATTTCCTGTTATATACTGTATGGGCCTCATTGTAAATCTGATTTGCTGATGTATATGTAAATTTTGAGCCTCCATATTGGCCTCCTACTCTTACTTTACTGAACTGCGTTATTTTATGAGCAGTATTGTTTATTATTGCTATTGTTCCCATTTTTGGGATATTACATTCTTCATCTAAGTTAATCAACTGAAATTATTTCTCTGTCTCATGATTGCCCTCCTCATCATGAATGACTGGCTCTATCACATGTTTCTTACCTTTATCTACCTGTTGTGTTGATGAATAAGGCATGGCCCCTTTCACTCCAAGTGAAGTAAACACATGCCTATAGCCTCTCTGGTAAGTTTTGGGAATTTATGGCTCAACCTTAACCAAACTAGCCTGTGTTGCCTCACTATCTTCCTCACTGCTTGATGACTTTGAATCATGATGTGATGATGATGTAGGGTTATAGAAAGGTGAATAAGAAGGCTCAATATGAGGTGAATTAGACTGACCTGGTAATGATGTATGAACAACAGACTGAGATGGAGGTATAGATGAGGTAGGATGAGATGATGAAGGGGTATTCTGGTCATGCTGACTAGGTGGGGTAGTAAAAATCTCATTGTATATGAAGGTGTCCCATGTAATGTTCAATTGATCAAGCTGATACATGACTATTGTTAGGGTCCTATAATAATAATATTCATAATTTTGAATTGAATATGATTAGTCTTGTAATATGTACATACTTTTCTTTCTGCAAATTGTTTTCCCATATTAAAAAATGCAAAAAGGGTAAAATTCCTAAAAGAAAAATAAAAGGACTGGAAAGAAAAAGATAAAAAAAAAATATAAAAAATGAACCCCAACAAAAAAGAGATAAAATAGATCATGAAAGTGATGCAAATTCAAATACCACTACTTTTTACTTTACTTTGCAAAGTAAGATTGTGTGCATCTTGCCAAAAATGCCACAATCCATGATAATCAAATAGCTTAATCTTTATTATTCATGTTTTAAATTTTCTTGCTGATAGATAGAGAATAAAGATCTAGCCAAACTGTTTAACCTTAGAAGATCAGTACTTAGGTAGAAAATAATAATGATCTTAACAATTTAAACTGAGCCATTGGAATTAATAAGGTTAGAATTAGATATTTTGCTATTAAAAGAAAAATTAAAAGGGTTGGCAAGCTCAAATGCACCCAAAAAATGAAGAAAAAATGTTAGGGTAGATGATGGGTAGGCAGAATAAATTTTCACAAGGCATGGATAGCATAAATTGATCATTTCATATTTACTAATTTCCATCTAAATTCATTTTCCCTTGTAAAAATACTCCTTCCCCTTCATTTTAACCCTCTCCCCCTTACTTCATTCATTTTCCCTGCCTAAAAACCCTTTTCCTTAGTTAAAAAGCATATTATCTTTGGAAAAGTAAAATTCCCTTTACTAATTTCCATTTTTTCTAAAATACCCCTTAAAATACACTTATCCTAAGTTTAAAGTTAAATAATATGTCGGGTCCCACATTGAAAAATCATCCTCGATATCAATTTACATTACAACTTAGTGTATTTTATATTCCTGCATCATATTCATTTAACCCCCCCAGTTATACTAAATTCCTTATTTAACTTTATCGTATTAACTCCCTTTAAATACATTTTACCCCGTATTAAATTAATTCACACACACACAGATATGTACATATATATTATCCCCAACCCCTTATTTTTATTTTTAACCGATCGTTTAATTTCCCCGCATTTGACATATATTTTGGGCCCACTCACTATAACCCTACCTATTATAAAGTCTCGACCCCATGCAAATAACCCTTTGTATATCATATAAATCTCACATTAAACTTAAGACCTGGACCCCATGCCTATCAAATCTCCGACGAATTCATCCTATTTTCCTAGCCGTTAGATCACAATTGACCAGATCCAATGGCTAGTAACTCTTTTTGCATCCCCGATAGCCAAATATTTAACGACCCCGAGGCCTTGTGAAAAGATTTGCTTTCGAAGCCTTGCTCCTGGCTACATGGAAATATTTTATTGTATCACATCATCTAAAATATTACCGCCTACCTGCTTTTTGCATTAAGAAAACCACTCAATTGTATTCTTGACCATTGCAACAAAACCGTCTTGCCTTTTTGAATTTAACATGTAGCCAAAGTTTAATTAATGTTGGTTAAAAACCCATAGGACAGCCCTTTGCAAAAAAATTTACCATTTTCTGTTATCGTTTGCGCATACAATGCATTTCTGAACTATTCCTAAGCAACACTTTAATCTGTCGACCTGTTATCAAGCCATTTTCAACTAGAATTCAACAATCTTGTTGCCAAAGACACTGCAGAATGAATCTGAAGCCCTATAAAGACTAGTGAAGCCTCAGAAAGCTTCCGCAACCTTAGAACCCCTTCTAAAAACTAAAGATTCATTTTATCCAGGTATTCACTAGTACAAAGGCTTGTTCCTAAAGCAAAGAAAGTAAAAAATTAAATGAATCAGTTTAGGAGCCTTTGTAGACCAAAAGAAAACCCCTGTTGCTTCAAAATCCTTTTTCTGCAGACCCTGGGCATCTTTTCATAGAATTCCCAAGGCCTGAGACCATTTTGATCACACTGAGTAATTATTTTATCAATTGAAGCATTATAGACCAGAGGAAAAGCCATTGTTCCTCCCAAACCCTTCTGCAGACTGTAATTATCTTTCAGAGGTGATCCTAAAGGCCTGAACCTATTTTTCTAAGCTAAAAGAGTAATTAATTGATAAATCAAACAAAACGATGGCTTCCCAAGGTATTGTAACTTCAAATCCCCTGCAACCTCCAACTGTAGATGTGGAACACACTCCCTTAGTAGACAGAGACTTTAAAATTAGTGACCCTGTCACTGAGTTTAGCCTTCTTGAGCTCCACTACTAGAGCCATGAAAAATCAAATGACCATGCTGATGATTTTTCCTTTGGAAGTCCAATTTACCCAAGTATGTTGTCCCTTAGACCTTCCAGTGTCTAGAGGTCATCAGACTTTGCCAAAATTGTTATTTCCCCGATCAAAGAGCCATTGTAATCCCTGGTAAAGAAATATTATTCACCATTACATCTAAATCAATAAACCAAATGCTACAAATCCAGCCTAGGCCTGATGAAACCCCTCTGTCTATTGATACCCTCACATAGTTATATTTGAATGTGGACTTCCCCAAGAGGTTCCATATATTTCAAACATTCATCCCCTCATCAGTAGAGACTCCTAAGACCAACCCTCCTTATCCAACAACTATATTCTTTGAGAGAACCAAACATATTATCACCATGCTATCTTTTATTCTGGGTTATTTTACTGATGAGCATGTTGTTGCTTCAGTCTTAGGTTTCCTTTCTATTTTACTAATGAACATGTTGAAGCTTCAGTCTTAGGTTTCTTGTCTATTTAACCGATGAGAATGTTGATGCTTCAGTCTTAGATTTCCCCTGGTCAGCCTCTTTCTACCATATTCAATTTTTCCCAGTGCCTTGCTGATACAATTCATGAACAACTTGTTAAAATTCCTGAAGAAGGTGTTTTCAAGTATTCATCTGTCTTATTCCACATGTTTTTATACTTCCAAACTGAAATATTTGCCATCAAATTTTAGAAACTGGATGTTGAAGGTAATCCACAGGTAGTTATCTTTTGGACTTCCTTAATAAGGAAAGACTCCATAGAGTTCACATATACAGACTTCATTGAATCATCCATCCATCCTATTGTCAACATGCTAAACAGCAGCAGTCAACCAAGAATCAGTGATGATACAAAAATGGTCCTGCAGTTATCAGAACACAGTAGGACAGGATATTGGTACCTTTATCATAATCACATAGAGGTTAGGGTATATGGATCTAATATTTTTCCATATAAGCCACCCAAATACCTCCTAATGAGGTTATTTTCAATTGAATATATCAGGCAGATCCTTAACTCTGATGGAATAAATTTCTTGTCAGCTAAAAAAAGGCACAGTTTAAGATAAAGAATCAAATTGGTCCTTTTATTTGTAACATTAGAGATGCAAGTCAACAAGCAGAAAACTATTTGCAGGAATTTAAGTTCAGACAAAGTTTCCAATGGTACTATGAACCTTTAGGAGTTATAAGAAATTTAAGAGTCAAATGTAAATTAACTCCTTATGTACATGAATCCAAGCCAGATATTGAGAAATACTCCAATCAGTCTCAGTGGTTGGTGAACACTTTGGCAGAGGTAGAGAAGAAAGGTGATACTAGTTCCAACTTGCAGACTCCACCCCCCCAGGATAGGAGCTCCAAGAGAGAAAGAGAAGAAGCATCATACTCAACATTGTTCACCACTGAAATAAAATTCAAAATGATGTATAGGAAGAAGCCAAAATTAAATCCTGTAAATGAATGAGTGGAAACTATTGAAGTGATTGACACAGATATAGTGGTAAAAGACAATGCACCTCTTTTAGTTTTTGAAGAAACTCACCAGCCTTCAACATCTAACACACATATTATTCAAAAACAACATAGTGTTGAAGTGTCTTCATCCAGTAAAATAGCCTAAAAAGAGCACGATATCATGCAAAAGTATAAAGAGATCAAGAGCAGGAATGAGGCATTAAAGGCTGATACATATACCCAATACTGGAAGTAGTCACCTAGTGACCAAAGCAAATTAATTTTTGCATTTGACTACAAGACTAGGAAGATGCAGATGACTTTCCTATAGCCAACAGTGAAACATCCTAAATCATCATCAGATTATAAAAATACATCATATGAAGTTCCAGCCAAAGATCTTCATCCTATAGACTGGATATAATTTCATAAGCAAGCTGGTGAAATGTTGTATTCTACCATGAAAATAAAGCCTTGAGTGTACAGAAGCTGCAAAAGACTCTTGAAAACATTAGAGGTCAGATAAAGTTAGAAAAATCATCCTCATAGGCTAAATATAATAGAATTAAATCTCTAGAAGATTTGATTATTGAAGTAGGATATGATCCAACAAGTGTGAAAGTTGCAGATGAGCTCATAAAGAAAAAGAATGCAGACATTGATGCATTAAAGAAGCAGCTCAAATTGCCTCCTACTGAACATCCACAGGCAAAGGAAGTGTTATAGAATGAAGGACAAAAATATGAGACGATAAAAAACACTCTTTAGTTAACTTCCCAGCTGAAAGAAATGGAAAATGAAATGGATAAGTTAGTGCAGGAGAAAAAGGCCAGATCAGAAGAAATCCGTGTCACTGTTATTCCTACAATCACTATAATAGTTCCTTCTACTCTAGCAGAGACATTGGCTCCATCAATTCCAATAGCTACAACAATTCCTGTTACATCGGCAACCACTTTAGCTATAGAGTCATCTTCAGTAGCAACACAGCCTAATGATGAAGCAGGCAAACTAGTTAAAGCAATGTAGGAAATTTCCATTCAGACAAATGAATCAATAGAATTAAAGAACATTTTAAAATTCTAGAAGATGAGAAGAAATTAGTCCAGATTATGCACAAGAATGAAATACAGATGACAAACAGATTGACAGAGAAATTGAAGAAGTTAGAGAAATATTTAACACTGAAAGAACCAATGGCACAAGCCAATCAGAAACTATAGGCCAATATCATTGAATCTGTCAATGATATTTGGCCATCCATTCAAGTTATTTATGAGAATAAATATCTAATCAAATCAAAAAATGAAGCCATCCAGAAAATAAAGGAAGAACTTGGTAAGAAGCCAAAAGAGGCTAATGAAATCATAAAGTTTCTTAATTCCAAGAATAAGCAAGAATTAGTGACAAGACAAAAACAATCCTATAAGTTAGGAAGGTGATTTCTAAGAGAAAATTGATGGTACATCTAGAAGAAAAATGTTAGAACCAGAAGGTTGGCATAACCAGATTCATGTTGAAGTTTGATGTTTTGAGGCAGAAAGGCCTTCAAAATCCTCTAGTTATTAATGAAAGGTTTATGAAACAAGAAAATTATGATAATAAAATTAAAGAAGTGGAAAAGGAGCAAGCTAATAATTTAGCCATGTAAGGAATTACAACAGGGAAAGTACTCTACAAAATTTTTTAGAACCTCTTTTACCTGCAACATGTGTTACACCATTTTTTGGTCATCTAACCTATTATCATTAGATGGACCCAAGTACACCATGTAAGACCAATTTTACCCTAAGTAAAATTGCTTTCACTATGTAAAATAACTTAATAAACCACATTTATTAGGTTGTTTATGGTCTAAACGGGAAACCCCAAAAGGAAATATTAAACAAACCTATATTTGTTTGATTTTCCTCATGGAATAATTAATTAAACCATAATTTAATTATTATTCCCAGTCATGTTTAACCCAAAATCAAAGAAATTAATTAGATAAACCTTTATTTATCTTATTATTTTCTAGGAATAATTATTTAAATCTTATTTAGATAATATTCCTTGTTAAATATGACAAAATCACCCACAAATAATTAAATAAATCATTATTTATTTAATTATCCTTCAACCACTTCCTTAAAAAGATAAATAAATCATTTATTTATTTATTATTAACAAATAAAGGGATTTGACCCAAGTCAAATACTTTTCCCTCCAACAAATATAATAAAATATTCCATAAAAGGTGGATCTAGATTTGGTTAACATTATTTTAATCATGCACCAAGATCTAGAATGACCCAATATTTTGTTATAAATACGAGGGTTTTTCCTACCATTCTTCACCTTTTTTTGCCTATTAGATCACTCTAGATCTATACACTTGGTCACATTTTTCCATTATTTGCTGTGTGAGCTCCCTTTGAGCCCTATTCTTTGCATTGGGTTTTCTACACCAACAAGAGAGAGAGATTCTAGATCTGAAGTGCTGAGGACTTCCAAGAACCCATCCCATTGAGGAGAATTGGATACGCCTTCTTGTTTTCCTCCCAGGTGCCCTTAATACAAAAATTCTTTTAAAAATTGTTCTTGTCTTGTCTATTGGATATATGGAGCAAACCCTTCTTTTTACTGCTTAATGTCTTTCTATGCATAGATCTGGTTTTTTGCAGCTCTTTTCTTGATCAACTAACTGCAGATCTGAAGATATTGGCAGCCACTTTTGTTGTTAGGGCTATTAGTTATGCGTAGCTAAAGTGGTCCCTTTTCGTACACTTCGACAAAGGATTCATACTAACAAATGGCGACTCCACACGGGTTTTAAATTACGACCGCTGTCGTTTTTCATATTCTTGCATATCCAGCTACTTCAGACCCTAGGGTTTCTTTTCAGCTTTTTTTTTTTCCTATTTTCATGTTGTTTTTCTCCTATAAAACCCTAAAACATTAAAATTTCTAACTTCCGTGTGTTTCTGGCCCTATTGCGCAGGTAAGCAACATCAGTCGCAACTGAGACGACAAATTTTTCTGGAAATCTGCCGCCGAGACACCCATAGCTTCAGGTCACACTTTTCAGCCCATAAACTGCGACCTGGACCTCCAGGTCGCACTTTTCAGCCCATTTTCTGCGACCTGCCAATTTTTCTGCTATTTTTTTGCAATTTTTCTGGGTTTTTCTGAAGCTTCTGTTAGGGTTTTCCAACCTCTGTCTCAGCCCGTTTCGACCTGTTTCTGATCTGTTTTGCTCATCTAAGTGGGAACATAGCCCCCTAGGGCTTCAGTACCCTCCACTTTTGGTGGAAGAGTTTTTATCTGTTTCAGGTCTGTTTTTTCAGAGTTTCAGCCCCCCTTTTTCCAGATCTGATACCTCCTTTTCAGACCTCTTCTAATCAGCTCTTCTCCCTTTCAAATCACCTCCTGAAGATTTGTTTGGATCTACTTTTAGGGCCTCCTCCTTGCCCCTTCTGATTTTTGTTGATTTCCTCCTTTTTTCCAGCCACCTTGCCTCTGCCTCTTGGCTGTGATCTGCACCTCTTTTCAGCAGCTTTTCCCTTTAGATCCCTGTCCCTTTCGACCCTAGATCTATTGGCCTCTTTTTCATGCGTTTTGACTAGATTTTTTTCCCTCTTTTAGATTAGTTTTGAGAAACCCACCTTTTTGGGTTGAATCGATGCAATAGTAGCTGTTAATTTTCTGTTGTTTTAGCATTATATATTGTTCTCTACAAAATTATTTTCAGTTATGCAGCACACTTTTTATCTTGCTCTCAAAAAGAAAAGGGTTTAAAAATTAAAATTAACGCACGCCACACACTCACCCTAAGCGAAGAAGAGCCTGGTTTACACCGCCAGGCAAAGACTTTAAAATCAATTGACACTGCACCTTTTTGCCCTTGTTTCGACATTGTAATCACTTGATTCTACACCTCCCTACCTCTATCAGTCATTCTTCTTCCCCTCGTGCCATGTTTGTGTTGTCACCATTGCGCCCCCAAAGCGCACATCCCGGAGACTTCTTGGCCTTCACCCTCAGTTTCTGATCGGTCGACCTACTCCTTCCCGCCGTCGTCGAGTTAGTCCTCCTCCGAGTCCGCACTCTGACTCCTCTTTTGATTCATTGGGTTCTCCTTTTACTTCCAGTTCTCCCCCTGTCACCTTCATTATGTCTGGTCCAGGGCCTAATGCTAGCGGTAATCCCGGCCCTAATGCCGGGACTGCTACTAGCGGAACCGCCATAGGAACTACCTCGGCTGCGCCCTTGCTCCCCTTCATGGTAGGCCTCAGCCTTCCTGATTTGGACCGGTTGACAAATGACCCTATACACCATGACGCTAGTTGGCCCGCTATGCCGACAAAGCTCCCTTCTGACATCCCAAAGTTTGAAGGCCTTGCTGGAGAAGATCCTTCAAATCATGTTCGATCTTTCCACATGTGGTGTTCATCTACCTCCATTACCGATGACTCTGTCCGTCTTCGGTTGTTCCAACGAACGCTTATAGGCGCGGCTTCTAAGTGGTATGTTGATCAGCCCACTTCCTCTCATACCACCTTTGCGACTCTTGCCCGGGCTTTTTTATCTTACTTCCAGCTTCCCCTTCGTTATGACACTGGTATCGAACTTTTGACTTCTTTCTGTCAATCATCTGCGACCCGCCTATCTGATCATGTCCAGGAATGGCGGAGAAGAAAGAGCCTATGTCAATCCCCTACTTCCAAAGACCGTGTCTACATGGACTGGTTCCTTAGATCTCTCTTGCCTCCTATTGAGAAAGATGTCGCATCGCATTTTCCCCAAACCGAAGAAGCCGCCCTCCAACAGGCGTTAAAATATGACTTGATCTACGCTCAGACAGGTTATGTTTATACTGTTCTACCTGACCTCCCCAGACCCAGTGGTGTCAACGCACAGGGGGCACCTCATGCCGCCAACAGTATCGTTGGAGCTCTCTCTCATCCATATGCCCAACCTCCCATGGGTTATGGTTTTCCTGGGGGAGGGGGCAGCACCTCCCGCACTTGTCCCCCTCCTGGTAGCACGTATCCAGGATACAACATACCTCCTCTTTTGGCCCAACCTCCTGCTCACCATACTGTTACCCAACCCCCTTATTATTCGTATCCGCAGTTTGGTGCTCCAGCTCCTCCAGCATCAGCACCTCCGCCTCCCTTGCCTTCTCAACCCCTGCAACAACAGTCACCGCCCCCTCAAGCGCAGGTGGATGCACAGCAGGGATTGGTGGCCACTCAACCTTCCCCTTCTGGTTCCTCCAATTACCAGATCCTCATGATGAACTCTACTCCACCTCCAACCGTCGACCTTAACCTTCAAACTCGGGCCCCTCAGTACCCCAAGCCTCTCGCTCCGTCTGTCCCCGAGTCACCTTCTTCAGGTTCTACAGAGCCTCTTTCGACATCCAATGGTCCCTTGCATATCCCTCAGCCCAAAGTTGAGGTTCATACCCAGATTCCTAAGGGACAATTACGCCGAAATGCTGCTTCTGGTCGAGCTGCTCATTCGTATAGCATAGTAGATGATTTGGCGCAGTCTCCTGCTGCCATTTCTACATTGGAACTCCTCCAGTCATGCCCTTCCCAAAAGAAGGCTCTACTATCTGCCATGGGTGCTGTAGATCCTGCTGATGACCAATTGATTGTTTTCGACGCCCATCAATCAGAGCATCCTCCTCTTCCTGCTTCCGTAGCCTTCCAAATCCCAGTCAAAATCTGGAACGCTAACGTTTCTCGGTGTATCATTGATGAGGGGGCATCCACCTGTGTGATGTTCGCTTCGGTTTGGAAACAACTCGGTTCTCCTGAGTTGGCCCCTTCCACGATCACCCTTCGAGCGTGGGATGGCCACGCCTCCCAGCCCATTGGCCTATTCCGTAATTGTCCTATCACTCTTGCGGGCAAGACTGTTTGCGTTGACGTTGAAGTCATCGACGCCCCTCTAGATTACAACATTCTCTTAGGGCGGAGCTACACCTATGCCATGTCTACTGTCCCATCTGCGGTTTTCCGCAAGATGTCTTTCCCTCATAATGGAAATATAGTCACCATTGACCAGTTGACATATCATGAGCCAGAATCTCAGACCTCCTCTAAGACGACCATCTCTCCTGTAGCCAATAATCAAACAGTCGATTCCTTGACCAGTGTCTCTCCCGGCGTCTACAAAGACTCCTCTTTGCTTGGCACCTTCCCTGGTCTTCCTCCTCCTCCTATCTCCGACCCCAGCTCATCGAATGTTTGCATGATGCAATCGTCTCGGGCTGCTCTCAAGCAACCTGCTTCGGCTAGTCAGCAACCACGCTCTCCGCAACCTGCTCCTAGCCCTTCACCTGCAGTTGGTATTCATGAGCCTCTTTACCCTCCTCGTACGGTTCCTCCAAGCCTTAGCCATTTAGGAGCCGTCCCACCTGGCCATTACCCTTCCAGTCAGATACCGTTCCTAGCTCCCCCACCAGGAGTGTCCACGGTACCGGTCATGGCCACCCTCTCTCTTCCTAACCTGACCCTTGGGATTCCCGTCTGGTACCATGATCCTCCAGTTGCAACCCTACCTGGTCAACCCAAACCTTATATTGCTTTGACCCCGGTTCAACCGGTCCCCGTGACTTCTCCCGCTGCAACAGTGCCTCAGTCACCTCAACAAGAACCACCTCCTGTTGCGACCGCGCCGGGTAAGAAGGGCAAAGCTCGCAAGGGGGCATCAAAGGACAAGGCTGCCCCGACTAACCCGGCCCCTCCTCGACCTCCACATCATACCATCCAGTGTGCTTTGTGTGATGTTGTCGGTCACGCCACCCATAGCTGTTTTGAATTTCTTCATCTCAAGCCCATGGTTAATGTCGCGTTCCCTGAGTCCACGGTCCCGGAAGCCTCTGTTCCTTCCGCAACCGCGGCCAAGAACCCAAAGACTATTCACACCAACCACCCCTGTGCTTTGTGTGATCTCCATGGCCATTACACCCACCTTTGTCCCCGCCTCGAGGACTTCTGCACCTCTCTAGCCGCGGTCCGCCAATTCGAGGCCAAGCGCAATGAGTCCACCTCTCCCCTATTTGCGCATTTTTCTTTGGAAAAACTACCAAACATGACTGCTCCCATTGACATTACCCCTCCTGATGTCGAGATGGCGGAGCCTTCGTCCAACATTTTCTACCTATCATCATCCATGAGACCCTCAGGGAACATTCCATCTCAATCTTCCCCTGTTGTTTCGCTTGACCTTCCTTTAGCGATCACCTTAGGCTCAACATCGGTAGATCCTTTATCTTCTTACTCTTCTGTCACCCCTTGTGACGACGCGCATGTGACCCTCTCTTCTCATGATGATGATTTAGGTAGCTTCGCCACGTCAGGTGGTCTTTCTTCCACCAGTCACCCCATCTTCTATCACGATGACGACATTATGGAAAAAATCCCCACCCCTGACTTTCTCTATTCCCCCTTACATCGAACCCATGCGTTTACACCACATACCCCTTGTGGCCATTACATTGAAACCCAATGTTTGGGTAAGGGGGCACCCACATTCGAGAGACCAAGAGAAGCAATTCTCCACAACTCTCCTAGTGTATCTGGTCGTGCCAACTTTAGTACCATTATTCTTCCACATTTATAAGAACCTCTAGAGTCCCATATCACATCAGATCACTCTAAGGATGATACCCCTTATCATTCCTTCATCTTACATCAGCAACTCCATCTCTTAGACATTGTCGTTGACCAACCTATAGCTTTTCTACGAGAGCATCAGTTCATTATCTCCAACTCCTCTCTTTGGGATAGTGACACCAGGTATGCCAACCCAGAGCCTTAAAGTCCATCTGCTTCCTATATGCAGTACCAAAAGAGATTGGTAATCCTCCATTCCCTTTCTCAAAACTGCATAACCATAACGAAAACAAATGGCACACCACATCATTAAAATGTGTTTAGATTCCCCCTTTTCTAAATACATTTTGACATGACCACACCATGCTTGGAGGCACCTATGCCCCTCAACCATGACCCTCCTCAAAATCGAATTTCTTCACTTGCCACGCTCATACTAGGGGCACCATTTGGCCTCCATACTTATCTATGCTCGTGTTGATGTTCGTCATGAGTTACCATCTTGTACTCATGTTTTCATGGTCCCCCATTGGACCTTTACTGTGTGGCAGCACCATCAAGTCGCCCTTGTTTAGAGCATCCAAGTTGAGTCCTCATCGCATTCATGGAGTCTATCCCGAGTCACTTTGTACCCCGCCATAGTCCTCCATCCTTCATTGCTTGGTCCCTCTCTTGTGTCGCACATTATGGCCTTCAGTCCCACTGTCCCCTATCCCTCATGATATTGTGTCAGTCGCTGCCATGTCATTCATGCCCTTTATGCTCTAAAAAGGGAAGTCGTCCATTCGCTACTCAGTCCCCTCCATTTCATCATCATCATTGGTATTAGTCTTTCCGTCCCTCTACTATTTTCTCTCGTGCCTTAGTTGAGGATCTCTCATTGCCTCACCTATGGCGGACCTCCTTCTATCGACATCAGCTCCTTCATTCCAGAAGATAGGTCTAGAGGGCGGTGTACCTTGGTTCCAGCTTCCACTCTTTTTCGGTGCCTCGGATCAGGAAAAGGGATCTCTCCTTCCCCTTTGACTTGATTGTTTCTCCACTCCAACTCCTTTCAGCATGCTCAAGATCCGTATACTTGATGGTTCAGTGATGCAGCAGTAGCTCTTGGTGATTCCCGGGTTTGTGTGAGATGTCTCAACCCTCATGAGGGGGTGGCCCTGCAGGTAGCCCCCCACATGCCCGGATGACCTCTTCCTTGCAGCCTTCGATGCAGCTCCATATATTTGATGATGTTGGCCTTAGCCACTTGCAGCACCTCTTTGATTTGCATGTATCAGTCAGATTTTGTGAGCCCTTCCCCATTTACAAGGGGCATTTGGGTTGTATTTGTATCTCATGTACTCAGATATTATTGTATAAGTCCTGGCTGTTATCCCAGGCACAGCATGTATGTGGGATTCCTCATTGTATTTTTATCTGGCTCATGATTATGCCAGCTGTACTTTATGGTTCGGTCCCTTGTTTACTGGACACATTATTCTTTTGTACTTTGTCTCGGCGGGCATAGGTATGCCTCCCCCGCCGCCTTTAGCACAGGTACCCTCTCATAAAAAGAGACTTGTTGCACCTGTAAGTCTCGTCTCCTCAGGGTCTAGTTCTTCAGCACATTAGTCTACCTTACATTTCTCTCTCTGACTTCCCTTTTGATGTATGGTGATTGAGTTCTTACAACGTACTTCGGTCATACGATTTTCTCCTAACACTCGCACGCTGGGGGGCAATCTGTTACACCATTTTTTGGTCATCTAACCTAGTATCATTAGATGGACCCAAGTACACCATGTAAGACCAATTTTACCCTAAGTAAAATTGCTTTCACTATGTAAAATAACTTAATAAACCACAGTTATTAGGTTGTTTATGGTCTAAACAGGAAACCCCAAAAGGAAATATTAAACAAACCTATATTTGTTTGATTTTCCTCATGGAATAATTAATTAAACCATAATTTAATTATTATTCCCAGTCATGTTTAACCCAAAACAAAGGAATTAATTAGATAAACCTTTATTTATCTTATTATTTTCTAGGAATAATTATTTAAATCTTATTTAGATAATATTCCTTGTTAAATATGACCAAATCACCCACAAATAATTAAATAAATCATTATTTATTTAATTATCCTTCAACCACTTCCTTAAAAAGATAAATAAATCATTTATTTATTTATTATTAACAAATAAAGGGAATTGACCCAAGTCAAATACTTTTTCCCTCCAACAAATATAATAAAATATTCCATAAAAGGTGGATCTAGATTTGGTTAACATTATTTTAATCATGCACCAAGATCTAGAATGACCCAAAATTTTGTTATAAATAGGAGGGTTTTTCCTACCATTCTTCACCTTTTGTTGCCTATTAGATCACTCTGGATCTATACACTTGGTCACATTTTTCTACATTATTTGCTGTGTGAGCTCCCTTTGAGTTCTATCTTTGTCTGGGTTTTTCTACACCAACAAGAGAGAGAGATTCTAGATCTGAAGTGCTGAGGACTTCCAAGAACCCATCCCATTGAGGAGAATTGGAAACATCTTCTTGTTTTCCTCCCAGGTGCCCTTAATACAAAAAATTCTTCCCAAAATTGTTCTTGTCTTGTCTATTGGATATATGGAGCAAACCCTTCTTTTTACTGCTTAATGTCTTTCTATGCATAGATCTGGTTTTTTGCAGCTCTTTTATTGATCAACTAACTGCAGATCTGAAGATATTGGCAGCCACTTTTGATGTTAGAGTAGTTATGCGTAGCTAAGAGTGGTCTTTTTTTCGTACACTTCGACAAAGGATTCATACTAACGAGTTGGAAATGACCCTTGGCAATACCTCTGCTCCCCCTTCACAACATGAACCTCAATTTAGAAACCCTCAATTCAGGAGACCTCAGAATTAGTAGAGACCAGGAGAGAATAGAAATCAGCAGCCTGATCCTCCAGTGAGACCTCCTTTTCAGCAAAATTTTGTTTGTTGAAGAAGATGACCTTGAAGAACCTGAAGAATCTATTCATTGTTTTGATGAAGAAATGTCAGGAATTTTCTTGACCAAGGAAGAACATGATCAATCAAATCAAAAAAATCATGAAGAAGAAACATCAAAATATCTAAAGGGATATCAACGTGCCATTTTCGAGATGCAGAAACAATATAATCTCAGAAATAGGAATGGACCTATCGTTGCAAACAAGACACAACCTAAGAAGGATGCACCAAAGGCTGTTGATGGCAAGAAGGAAGCTCCTAAGGTCGTAGAAGGTAAGAAAGATATACCTATTGTCCTTCCTACCAAAGAAGCTGAAAAATCTGTTTCTCTTTTCAATCTTGAGAATGAAATTTCTAAGAAAAAAATATCAGTCCCTTTTGGTGAAATTCTCAAGGTAGATGAATATAGAAGCAAGATTTTTAAAATGTTAAACTCACAACCTGGAGCTTCTGATATCTTGAATGTATTGGAAGACCATCCAACCATATATTTGGGCCCAAGACTAGAAGATGAAAAAAATGAGGAAGTTCCTCCTTTTTATGTGAGTCTTAGCATTCATACATGACATTTCACAATGCTATGTTAGATTCAGGGGCTTCTCACAATCTTATTCCCAAAGTAATCATAGAAATAATGGGGTTATAAATAACTAGGCCATACAAAGATTTGTTTTCTTTTGATTCAAAAAAAGTTCAATGCATTGGTCTAATCAAGGATGTTGTTGTTGGTCTGACGCAAGTCCTTGCTAAGACTGTAGTCATGGACATTGTTGTAGCTGACATTCCACCAAAGTTTGGTATGTTGTTATCAAGATCATGGGCAGCAAAAATTAAGGGTACAATGCAAATGAATCTTACTTACGCTACCATTCCAGTTTTTGGGGAGCAAAGAAGATTGTATTGAGAGACAAGGATGGCTTACATGGTAAGTAGCAAAGATAAACCCCAAAACTTTCCAATTTATGCCCTTGATACTAAACTTGGTTCTGTTATTATTTTCAATGAATTGGCTAATGAAGTGGAAGAAGAAAAGAAAGCAGAAAATCAGAGTTCTGAAATTAAACACTCCGAAAATCAGTAAGCAGAAGGTCCGCAAGTCAGCAATAAAGAGGAATAAGGTTGGTGGTCATTGCATTTTGATGGATCAATAGGAAAAGAAGGATCGGGAGCAGGGATCTGGATTAGAAATCCAAGTGATGAAAGTAAGTTCTTTTCCTATAAACTAAAATTTGATTGCACGAATAACATGGTTGAATATGAATCCTTCATTTTGGGTCTAGAAGTGTTGAAAAGAATGAATTCTCAAAACATTTTATTTTTGGAGATTCAGAATTATACATAAAACAGATTGAGGGTGTTTATCAAACAAAGGACACAAGGATGAGAGCATATAGGAATCTGGTTTTGGACATGTTAGAAAACTTTCAAGCCTATTTATTCACAGTCAAAACTAGAGAACAAAACTCCATTGTTGATTCTCTTGCTGTATCTGAAAGCCTTTTAATTATTCCTATGCACACCACTAAAAAGTATGAAGTTGAAGTCCGTCATAGACCAGCCATTCCTGATAATATTATTCATTGAAATTTTTTTGAGGATGATCAGCAGGTGAAAAAAATAATTGAGTTGAAAGAAGAATTTGAAAATGTACAAGTAGATCAGCAGAACATGTTAGTTGAATCTAAAGGGAATTTTGAAGTTTTACAACTAAAGAATAATTCCATACCAAAGGGACTAATACCTCTAGAAAATTTTTTTGATTAGAATGATTTTTTTAAATCCCCCAAGATGCAAGCTGATGATGAAGAAGTTGAGAGTTGTAACCTTGGTACTATAGCTATGCCCAAAATGATCAAACTTTCAAAATTTATTTTAGCTGATATGAAGTTTAAATATGTTGAAATGATGAAAGATTCATATATGTCTTTGCTTGGAATTATGTTGATTTGAAAGAATATGATCCCTCCATAATTCAGCATACTATTCCCATAAAGGAAAATGAAAGACCTTTCAAGCAGAAGTTAAGGAGGATAAACCCACTTCTCATGCCTTTGATTGAGAAGGAGGTTAAAAAACCCTTCGATGCCAAATCATAGTCCCAATCAGATTTTCAAAATGGCTTGCAAATTTGGTTCCAGTTAGGAAGAAAAGTGGGGAAATCAGGATATGCATTGATTTCCGAAATCTGAATAAAACCTCCTTGAAAGATAATTATCCCCTCCCAAAGATGGATCAAATTTTGCAAACTATTGTCGGTTCTCAGAGAATGTCTATGCTTGATGGTTTTTCAGGTTATAATCAGATCCTTTTGCATCCTGATGATTAGGAAAAAATAGCTTTTACTACACCACGGGGTACTTTTATGTATGCCAAAATGCCATTTGGTCTCATGAATGCAGGAGCTACTTTTGAAAGGGCAATGGACATTGAATTTTCTGAAGAAAGGGACAACATGGTGGTTGTGTATCTTGATGACATAACAGTCTTTTCAAGGAAGGAATAAGATCATTTGAAACACTTGGAAAGAATTATGTTGAAATGTAGAAGGTTTGGCATCTCTCTAAATCCCACCAAAAGTATTTTTGCTTTAACTTCAAGTAAATTACTTAGGCATATCATTTCTAAATATGGAATTAAGATTGATCCAAGCAGGGTCAATGCAATTCAGAAGGTGGATTTTCCTAGAAGTAGGAAGGAGATTCAATCTTTCCTTGGAAAAGTTAATTTTGTAAGGCGTTTTATTCCTAATTTTGCTGAGATTGTGAAGGACATAACAAGGATGCTAAAGAAGGGAGTAGATATTAAGTGGACATCAGAGGCAAGAAATTCATTTGAAGAGACCAAAATAGCACTCACACGGGCACCAATATTGATCAGTCCTGATTTTTCCAAGGAATTTCTACTTTTTACCTTTGCATCAAAGAATACTATTGCTGGAGTTCTGCTACAAAAGGGACAGAAAAATATTGAACAACCGATTTCTTTCTTTAGTAGGACATTAGCCAATGTTTAACTGAAGTATAATATCTTAGAAAAGCAAGCCTATGCTTTGGTGAAGGCTGTCAAATATTTCATAATTTATATTCTGCATTCTCATATTGTGGTGTTTGTTCCTAATATTGTTGTGAAAGACATCCTCACTCAAGCCAACTTGATGGTAAGAGGGGGAAATGGATTGCCAAGTTGTTAGAATATGATATTGAGATTAAACTGACAAAATTGGTCAAAGGGAAAGGCTTGGCGAAGCTGATGGCACAGTCAAACTTTGACTGTCTTGATATAAATTGGATTGCATAAATATCAGAAATTTCAGATGAAGATGAGGAACTAGTTCCTTTTGAAGAAAAATATATCACCTCAGATTGGTACAAGGAAGTTGTTTTTGTCCTACAGCACCATAAGGCACCTGCTGATTTAACAAAGTCCAAAGCAAGGTTTGTTAAGATGAAATCTTTGAGATATTTTATATTTGACAGAAATCTGTTTTGGAAGGATACTGGAGGAATTTTGCTAAATTTCTTGCTGGAGGAAGAGGCTAATAAAGTCATTGAAGAGTTTCACAAAGGGGATTGTAGAGGTCATCATTATTGGAAGGCGATAGTGAAAAAAATTCTGAGAGCAGGATTTTATTGGCCAACAATGTTTAAGGATGTATACAAGAAGGTTGCTTCCTGCCATGAATGCCAGATTTTCGAGGGTAAGAAGCAACTTATACCCTTACCTATGATGCCTATTTATGTAGAAGCGTCATTCCAGCAGTGGGGACTAGATTTTATTGGGGAGATTCATCCATCATCTTCAGGACATCATCGTTGGATTCTTACAGCGACCGATTACTTCACCAAATGGATTGAAGCAATCCCAACTAGGCAAGCAAATGATTCTATGATTATCTCTTTCTTAGAAAATAATATCTTATCTAGATTTGGTTGCCCCATGAAGATTATAACTGATAATGCACAGGCATTCAAGTCTAAGAAACTGATCAATTTCTGTCATCAATATCATATTACTCTTGGGCATTCTACTGCATACTATCCGCAAGGAAATGGCCTTGCTCAATTTTCTAACAAGAGCATTGTAAGGATTATTAAAAAGGTATTGCAGGAGAATAAGAAATATTGGCATTTGAAGTTGAAGTATGCCTTATGGGCTAATAGGATATGCACAAAGAGGTCAATTGGAACTTCACCATATGAATTAGTATATGGCGATGTGGCTATTTTTCCTACATCACTAGGAGTACCTGTTATGAAGCTGATTCAAGGGTTAGAAGAAGAACCAAATGCAATCCAGAGAAAAATTAATCAACTGATAACCCTGCAAGAGAAAAGGAATGAGGTTTATGACAGCAATCAGCAATCTCAAAACAGAATCGAGAGGAAATTTGATAAAAAGATCAAGGAAGAAAGTTTTCAAATTCAATATGAAGTTCTGAAATGGGAGGCCAGAATTGAAGAGAAAGGCAAACATGGTAAGTTTGAGAACTTATGGAAAGGTCCTTTCAAGGTAGATGCTTTCCATGGAAACAATACTTATATATTGCAGGAGATAGATGGAAAACCATATGCTGGGGGACCTATCAATGGCAGATTTTTGAAGCATTATTCTTCCTAAAATCTGATGGATGGTTCATGTCATTGTATATATTTCATTTTACAAGCTTTTTCGTTAATAATGACAAGAAAAATCAGCAAGCTTGAGCCCGAGGTGAAGGCCATTAGAGCTTGAGGAGGAAGCTTGGTAATTCAAAAGTTTTTTTCTGTTTTTGTCAAAAAATGGATAGCAGCACTGGAGCTATTGGTTCTTAGTGTACCACAGGGGCACACTATCCTAAGTGGAGCCACTGTTATCACCTTAAATTTTTTTTGTTTTAAACTCTATAAGTTTTCACTGTTTTGGTCATAGATTTAGAAGTCTCAAAGGTCAGTTTTTCAATTTCAAATAAAGTCTTTTAGTCTCATTCCATGATTAAAAAGTCTTATCATTCACTTATAAATCATGTCATTAAATTTCGGATGAAATTCCTACAATTAGCCACAAAACCGCAGTTTCGTAGCGCGGTTAGTTCATAAAAATGGGTTTTGCGCTATGAAAACATTGCTACTTTCGTAGCGCAAAGTGCGAAAAATACACTATGTGCGCTACGAAAGCGCGGATTCTTAAAAGGTCATGTCAAAACCCAGAATTTGTCAGAAATATGTTAAGTAATGATGGGGTAACATCATGGTCAGTCAGTTAGAGGTCATATTCAAAGTACTTAACCATTCATATCCATTATTATTATAGCATGGGTTTCATATTGGAAAATGGGATTTCAAATTTTGAAAACTGTTATCTGTTCTAGTCATTCCAGTCTACAGTTTCTCATACTAAACTGTGAAACATCTCTGTTTCAAACTCTAAAGTATTAGAGCTAAGCCTGTGGTTGTTCTATACCAAGGTTATTTTCATACATAATCAAGCAAGGCTGCTAAATGAAATCAAGCGAGGATGTTCCTTTTTCTCAAGCGAGGCTGCTAAATTAAATCAAGAAAGGTTGTTTTATAAATTCCAAAGGAAGCCAACAGAATTTTTTCTGAAACAAACATGGCTGAGGAGAAAAAGAACCACAGAGGAGGACATTGTTTAATATCTGAACCTGAAAGCACAAAATTTTTAGTTGAAGATCAAACAGTCATGGATGCTTTCAATAAAGCAGGTTGTTTAAAGTTTTGTGAAAAGTTGCAAGGTGGACATACTCAGGTATCCAAAGAGTTTGCATTACATTTCAGTGGGACCAATACAAAGGTTGGAATGTTAAACATGTCAGTGACACCTGAAATCATAGCTCTAGTGACTGAAATACCTAGAGGACAAGAAACTTGGTTAGAGGGTTTTAGATTCGATATGGAGGCATGCAAGATGTTTATGAAGCCAGAATATGCAGAGATGGACCTGAACAATGCAGTTCCCAGAAACTGTATTAAGGATAGCTATGCCAAACTATTGTTCAATATCCAAAGATATTTCACATGCGAAGGCAGGTACCACAAATTTTACACCTATCATTTCAAACTCCTTTTACATTTCACAGGTATGATATCACTGGATTTACCATTTTTCCTATATAGAAGTATTGCCAAAATGGTTGATAAAGTTCAAGTAAAATCCGAAGGTTTTGAAACATCTCTGTTTCACCATGGTTTAATTAAACTGTTGGTTTTGAATGAGCTCCAGAAGACTAATACGGACTGGTCTTCTTTTCTTTTTATAAGTGGATTTGAAATGGAAGCTCTAACCCCACTTAAAAACCCTAAGGCAAAGGAAAATCCATCACCATCAGCTGAATTCAATCAACCAGTAGATATAAGGACAAGAAGGTTTGTGAAATTAAAGCCAAGGAAACAAGTGAAATATAAGGTAGAAAGAACATCATTGATTGTTACAGAAACTCCTTCACCTACAAAACAAGGATTAAAAAAGTACTAAGGAAGCTAAACAAAAACAAACAGCTGGTAAGCAAGTAGTTCAGAGAATTACAAGGAGTCAAGCTACAACATCAAAAGGAAAGACAGTAGCTTCAGGATCAAATGACAGTCTAGGATTGAAAGGAAACTTGGATGACATACTGCATGCAATAGACATAGAAGAATCACCTATAGTGCAAGCTGATTTCCTAGGAATAAATGAAAGAAAACATAAAAAAGGTGAAATCAGCAAAGAAGTTGGAGTTTAAGGGTGAAGATGCAGCATTTGTTTTCCAAGCTAGGAAGCCTATAACTAGACATTCTAAAAGGCTCAAGGAACTTAATGTAGAAGTTGAAGAAACCAATAAAGCAGCTATTGTTCTTGAAGAGATAGTTGATCTTTCCTCACCTGTGGCAGAGCATGCAGAAAACAGAGTAATCACAGCATAAGAAGAAATGACCAAATATAAAAACCTGGAGGAGAAGTTAAGATCAGCAAACCATGAGATTGTTAAGCTAAAAAAAAGATCCAAAAAACATGTCATTGAGAAAATAGAATTTAAGAGGATGAAAGTTGTTTGGGAAGGTCAAATAGTCTCCAAATCAGAAATACCAAGTAGTGAAGAACAATTCTTCACATGGACAGTCCCAGCCATTAAGGACGAAAATTTTGTAAGAGTGATCAACACTCATTTAAGAGCTAGCAACAGAAGGTTGAGAAGACAGGTGGAAGATCTGGAAATACAATTGACAAGGTCTCAAGAAAAGTTAAAAAGGCAGTGAAACAGAATGATAAATCCACAAGACAATATCTGATCAAAATGAAGGTAAATTTTGATGAAGATTATGTTTTCAGGGTCATATTGATGTGTTTTTGAAATAATACCAATACCCTTAAAGTTTAATTTTCTCTAAAGTATGAATTTTGAAGACATTTTTGACAAAACTTCTTACATAGGAGTTTCATAGCGCAGATAGTGCAAATTTGATGAAATGTGCTATGAAACTACTGAAGCAGTCTTTTATCATATTTTCATATCAAATTTTGAGGGAATTTTGGTGAATTTTGTTTTGAAATTTATGGTGGAAGTGTGTTAATGGAAAATGAAGGCTTCCTTGAAGAAAACATATCAAAATCATATTAGAAAGGGAGCTAAACACTACGCTACAAAAAGTGCTATGAAACTATGCTTCTTTCGTAGCGCAGGTTTATACCTTTTTTTCATTGTTCGAAGTTTAGATTCTGCACATCTGGAGAATTGAAGATATATGGTGTAATATTTGGCAACAAGAGACATGTAGACAAGATTCATTAATGGTCAAAGTGCTCAAAACAGATAAGGGAAACAAAGGGCCTAAAAGACAGGAAGACATGTTTCTAAAATTTTAGGAGAACATTATCATCAACAGCATGGCTACATCAAGTTAAAGATCATCATCCAAATTTGACTTCATGGGAGTGCAAGTGGCAAAAGATGTAATAAAGTATAGATAATGTTGTTAGGAGGGTATTAAAGAGTTTTAGTCCTATTAGAATAGGACTTTTCATTAGGATTATAGCTTTCAATTTGTAATAAATGGCATGTTTATGATTAAAAAAGGTGTCAAACTCTATGAGATCGATGTATTTAGTGGAGAATAAGGAATCCTATTTTGTAAATGTTCTATAAAGAGCATAAAATCGAAATCCACAGGGTTGGACATTTTATTAGCAAAGACTATGTGTTTGTATGTAATGGTTTTTTAAGCTTAATACAGAGTTCTGTTTAGACAACTCAAGATTCATGAGGAGTTCTTATCCATTATTTTTCTAATGGAATTCTTCAATATTTCTATCTACAGTGGTGTTTGTTTATGATACTTAGAATTCATTCATAATGCTCTAACTTCCTTCATATACAAACTGACTGTGTGTTTCATTGTTCTATATGTTTTACTCCCTGATTTGAACTCCAAATGCCTTGACTTCCATGCTAGATAGACTGTGATGTTTTTGTTGAAGTTACCTTGACTCCATAGCTGAATGAATGTTTTCTAATGTGATTTACAACCAGTTATATCATCTGTTTGTTTTACCTTAGATTTATCCATCTAATTATTCATCAAAAATCATAAACTTTTGAGAGAGCCTTCTCAGGTTGAGGAGGCTAAGCCTCAGCCAAAAGATTGGTCTGAAACAGTTACACAATGTCTACTTAATAAGCATCCCATCAGGTTTGATTTTGTGATAACACCTTAGTTAAGTTGATCCTTGGGAACATCTTGTACTGCTACAAGGGTTCCTCCCACCGGTGTAATGATTCCTCCAACTACTGGTGATGGTGATGGCTGCTCCTCCACTGTTGTACCAACTCTGATAAAATTCTCCTCTTCCTCATGCATCTCCTGGATAATGCATGGGACTCTAAATGTCAAGAGATCAAGCCCACTGTGCAAGGATGCAAGTTTTCTTTCTCCTAATGCAAGTACTACTGTAGCAAATGGTGGTGGAATTTGTTCTTCTTCCTGTTTCCTTCTATCAAACTTCTTGATTGGCCTTTGAGTAAAATCTGCATAAGCAGTTACTCTTGAATGTTTCAAATGGCTGAAGCACCAAATTTTTGCTTCACCCTCAAGGTGTAGTTTTGCAATCTCAACAGCTTCTCTTTCTACTACTGGATGTAGTAGGAAGATTGCATCTAACTTCTTTCTCCAAGCCCTTGTTGTGCATGTGGATGAAATACAAGGAAAAGACCCTCTAGCAGATGCTTTTGAGGAACCCCTTATAAAATACCCCATACATCCGTTTCTAGCGGAGGTTACTAGAGGAAGTTGGTGGGCAGAGGGTTTTGTGGATGTTTTTCACTCAGTGCACTTATCATCCAAAATCGCACAGGTGCTCTCTACAAGAGAAAGCACTAGTGCGCACAAAACATTGGCACACTAGACACCATGCGCTCCGTACACACCCGCCCGGTGCATCATATTACTGTAGAGTATCGGTGCTTCACAACTCTTCCGCATCGGTGCATCATAAAACACCGCGCCAAAACAGAAACCAACCGGTGCATTCGTAAGAAACATCACCAGTGTGCCTATAAACCATGCGCACCGAAAAAAAGTTAAATAAAAAAAAAAAATACGGCCAAAAAGCCACATTTTTTACTTTTTTCAGTGCTCTAGAGCTCTCAATCACCGGTGCGCTCTATAAGAGAAAGCACCAGTGTGCAAAAAAAATTTGCACACCAGACACCGTGTGCTTAGTACACACCCGCCCTGTGCATCCTATTACTGTAGAGCACCAATGCTTCATAACCCTTCTATGCTAGTGCATCATAAAACACCACGCTAAAACAAAAATCGCCTGATGCAGTGTTAAGAAATTGCACCGGTGCATCATAAAACACCACGCCAAAACAGAAACAGACCGGTGTGTTCGTAAGAAACAACAGCGGCGCACCTATAAAACCCGCACACCGAAACAAGGTTAAATAAAAAAAAATTATGGCCAAAAAACCACATTTTTCACTTTTCTCAGTGCTCTAGAGCTCTCAATCACCAGTGTGCTCTACAAGAGAAAGCATAGGTCGCACAAAACATTGGCACACCAGACACTGTGTGCTCCGTACACACCCGCCTGGTGCATCATAAAACACCGCACCAAAACAGAAACTGCTCGGTGCGGTGTTTAGAAACCGCACCAGTGCATCATAAAACACCGTGCCAAAACTGAAACCGCCTGGTGCGGTCTTAAGCAACCACACTGGTGTGCCTATAAAACCCCGTGCACTGGAACGGGGTTAAATAATAAAAAAATTACGGCCAAAAATCTGCATTTTTCAATTTTCTCAGTGCTCCAGAGCTCTCAAGCACCGGTGCAATTTATCCTTGTCTGAGCCACCCTGACATCGGTGCTCCCATTGCACCCATTGTACGCACTGCTGTTGTGCATTGCCCACTAATCTCCAGCTTGCATTTTGAAAAATGGTGGGTAAATTTTCTTTTGAAAATTCTACAGCCAATATGCTTCCTTGACAATGAAATGTATAGGTATTTTTCTTGTTTTTCCATAATTAATATTTTTAGCAGATTAGAATTTCAAATAACCTTAAATTAACCATTTAAAAGAAAAAGGAAAAAAAATTTGTAGCACGGTTCGCATGAGCCATTCGGCTCGCACTGGTAAGCGGTCCTAACTGTAAAAATTTACAGGTCGCACCGCAACCGGTGCTAACGGTATCTGTACCGTGTCTGGGGCGGTATCGAAAGGCACCCCGCGTTATTTTATTTTATTTTTATAAGTGTGGTACGGTTATTTAGCCAGTCGCACCATGGGAATAGCAACACGGTGCGTTGACGGAAATATCTGCCCCGGTGTCTGTTAATGCACCGCATTCTGCATTCCGACAAGGTCAACAGTGTGGCCTGGTAAAAGACCGCACCGTTAACTATGTAATTTGTCAAGAAGTCAGTGCGCTGACACAACTATACGCGTCGGGGCGTATATTTTAGTCAGCGCACCACTCTTCTGACACCATATATAGTCAACAATGCTTTAAAAAGTTACAGGTGCACCGCATACGGTGTGTTGTATATCATCTGGGGCACCACCCCCGATGCGCTACAAACAAACGCCGCACCAGAACTGGTGCATCACTGTTTTTGTGGCGCACCCACTGGTCTATTTTTTTTCCAAAAAAAATTATATATGTATATTCCTAAATACATGTCTGATTTAATAAAAAATATATATACTTAATATGTCAATGATTCAGAGAGAATAGGAGGAACAACAGCAACAACAGGCAAAGTAGTATGACATGGTTCGCTTGTGGGAGGCACAAGAGAGGGAGAGAGATGCGTACCCTCGCCCTATTATAGTAGATACCTAGGGGCTCCTAAGGCAGGTAGGCCTCCTCAAGTTCTATGAGGAGGCTGCTTCCCTAAAGGCCCATAGCGTGTTTTTGAGACATCTTATCCATAGGTGGAATGCCCACCAACACGCTTTCCAGGTTGGTCCTGACCAGTGGTACACATCGACTGAGGAGGATATATATTTCATTACAGGGCTATCAAGGAGAGGGGTGGATTTTCCCTCGTTCCCAAAGGTTCCAGCTGGTTGTGTAGCAGGGAGTTAGTTAGTTTACTCCCAGAGATACATTGGAGCATCAATACTGTCTCCTACATAGTTTTAGGTCGTTGGAGGTCAGTTACGTATTGGTGCATTTGGTAGTGAGGACGTGCAGTGCCTCTCACTTCTCATTTTTACCATTTCACACAACACCAATGACAGGCAACGCATTAGTTGATCGCTTCTATATTATGTTGATTCTTTAGTACATGAGCCACGACTTGTTAAGTGGTCTACCATTTTTTTGCAGCAGTTCTATACAGCCTTAGATAGATGTTGTGCTCATGCACAAGGGAGAGTCAACTTCCCTTTTGCTTCAGAGATTTTTTTTTATTTTTTGAGACGTTTCGAGAGATGAGGCCTACTTTTTTTTGACAGACTCGTAGGCCGATGTTGGAGGCACGAATGCACATGTGGGGGCAGATGATGCCCAAGAGGGGAGAGACTATGTTTCCAGCAAGGATATCGCATGATGCACTAGACTTACTAGCCATTGTTGATGAGCTACATCCCTTCATTATGGTCCCTTTTCCTTATGCTGGATTGGATTGGCGAGGGTGTGCCAACATCCTCTTCACAGATGATGAGCCTCCAGATGATAGAAGTAATATTATTGTTTTATTTATATTTATTCTAACATGTTCTTTAACTTGTTTTTATTAAATTGTGTAATGAAATTGTCTAATTATTTTTGTGTACTTGTATATATTTTGCATACATTAGCTCTTTTGACGGCGAGTAGATGTTGGCACCACCACATGATCCAGGTGTGGATCCTGATGACGATCAGGGCATGCCAGATGCCGAGGATCATCAGGAGGCCGGTGCAAAGAGACATGCTCCTGTTGGTGTGCCGATACCGCCTTTTGCTACGCGCGGTCGACCTGATACTAGATACAGGAGGATTTGGGTGACCAACTCAATGCATTGATTGTTGAGGCGAGCATTAGGCCCGCTCATTATAGAGACATATAGGTCGATGATAGGCTATTACAAATTTGGAGAGGCATGCCGCGTGACATGTCCAGCCTGGTGCAGCATGTCGTAGGAGCTACGACAGCTGTTACGTGACCAAGGAGGACTGTTGCACATTATAGGCATGGTCGAGCCGTAGCACGTGATGGACAGTCTACGAGCAGCAACTCATCATCTCATGATTGTTCACCTCGCGCCACGCCAGATGAGCATCATGATCATGATTGAATGTGTTTTTTTAGTCAAATATGACGTTTGTACGATTGTTATCATGATCGTGATGTTTATTAATTAATTTAATATTAAATGACCATGATATTTACTAAATATTATGTTTTGATTGTAATTGTAATTTAAATTTTAATTGTATGTAAAATTGTAAATTGTATCTGTATTTGTAATTGTAATTTTAACTGTAATTGTATGTAAAATATTTAGTGTAAAATTTTAATTGTAATTGTAATATTTAATTTATTGTGAAATGACTGTAATTGTAATTTTAATTGTAATTGTACATATGAAAAATTGCAAAATTCTAATTCTAATTCTAATTGTATGTAAAATTCTAAAATTGTAATTGTATTTGTAATTGTAATTTGTAAAATTGTAATTGTAAATGTAAATGTAATTCTAATTCTAATTCTAATTGTATGTAAAATATTTGTAAAATTTTAATTGTATTACTGTGAAATTATTGTAATTGTAAAATTTTAATTGTAAATGTAATTGTATGTAAAATTAAAATTGTAATTGTAATTAAAATCGTAATTGTATGTGAAATTGTAAAATTGTAATTATAATTCTAATTCTAATTTTAATTGTAATTGTATGTAAAATATTTGTAAAATTTTAATTGTATTAATGTGAAATGATTTTATTAAAATATTTAAATTTGTAAATTTGTAAATTTGTAAATTTGTAAATTTGTAAATAATTGTAAAATAATAAATCTAGAATAATATTAATTTTTGTAACATAATAAAGTTTAGAAAATAATGCAAATAAATTCATGTACTTTAGAATTATCATTATTTTATTATGATCTTACATACAAAAAAAAAGAACTTTACACAGTCCGATGCGCTTATAATCATAACACGCACCGATGCATCTTAGTACTCAGATGCACCGATGCGTCATAAAACACCGTACCAAAACGTAAACCTCGATTTTAAAAACCGCACCGGTGCGCCTACAAAACCATGCGCACCAAAACAGGGTTATTCTATAAAGTGCAGTATTGGAGCAGCGGAGGGTTTGAATCGCAGGCAAGAATTTTTCTGAGGAGATGAGGGTTTGAAAAGATGAGAGTTCGAATTTCGGCTGAGAAGTTTATAGTAGAGAAAATGAGTGATTCAAACAGAAAGACGGACAAAGACGCTTACAAGGATGCAGACGTCTACAGAGCTCGACAGAGTACAAAAGGAGAAAAGGAGTATAGGTTGAGATTGGCAGAGAGCATTCAGTTGAGGCCAACGATAGAGTTAAGAGGTCCCATGATGGAGAAATGGAGAGCAGAGTTGATGGCAGAGAAAGATCAATCGAGGTAGTCGATAAAGCCAAGAGGCACCATGAAGGGAAGGATTATCATTCCTTTAAGGAAAGCATAGAAAGATCAATTAACATTGTTGATAAGGCTGGTAGGTCCCATGAAGGGAAAGATTCTCCAGAATGCATTTAAAAGTAGCTGGGAGTATTTTCCAAGCTTCGGTTGGCTTACATAAACTTTTACCGGTAAAGCTGACGTCAAATAAAATCACATCTTTGACTTTCAATTGAACCTTAATGGCATCTCTAACTTGTCTAAGATGTGGTCCTGTGGATGAAACCAGTAAAAATTCTACTTGTATTATAAATGGAAATCCAGTGACCATTTCTATGAGAATAAAAGCATAGATACCTGTAGCTACCATGTTTCCACCTACAAATCGATTTCCCATTGGAAAAGCTAATGTAATAGCCCATTTTTCAATCTCTTTCCTCTGCTCAACCCTATACTCATTTTCTATGGGAAACCATTGCCTCCACATGTAATAACTACATCGTCGAGTCAAAAATCGGTCTTCTTCTACTAACAAATGCAGAATGAAGGACTCGTTGTCATTGCTCCCAGAACATTCAAGGTCAGTTTCTCGTAAAACAGAGATTATATCATTTTTTTTAAGATCAAGATAGAAAGAAAAAAGGATAAAAGAGGAAATTGGATGCCAAGATGGAGGATGAACTTACAAATAAGCAAGCAGATCATGGGTTAGCAAGCAGATCATGGGGCACCTTTTCTTATTGCAGGTTATGGAAAGGTTCAATTTTCTTTTTTCTGAAAGAATAAGAGGTGTAGTTTTGAAAAGAAATGGCCCAAAGATTTTCATAGAAAAATGTACATTTCCA
This sequence comes from Pinus albicaulis, assembly GCA_034641835.2. Lineage (NCBI taxonomy): Eukaryota > Viridiplantae > Streptophyta > Pinopsida > Pinales > Pinaceae > Pinus > Pinus albicaulis. The sequence continues at coordinate 1,252,116,216 of CM076582.1, forward strand.
ACATGTCTAAAAACTGAAATATCTCCAACTTCAATAAATTGCTCAGAAACAAAACTTTCCCAACCATTTGTGAAAACTGCGCACGTCTTAGCATAGCATAGGTTCACATGCCACAATTACCCACTTGGGCCCTGTATAATTGCATCTTCATTCGCCCCATATTGCATTCTCTCCACATAATCACTGGGGACCTCCTGCAATAAAAAAAATGCATTGGAAGAATAGTTATTTCCATCAAAAATTTCTCCAATTCCAATTCTCAATTCTAATTCTAATTCTGATTCTCAAGAATAAACAAAATTCTGATTCTCAATTTCTATGGTTGGAGTTCACTAAATTTTGGTGTACACACCTAAAAGTAATTTCGGTGCCTTAACCGCAAATCGGTGCTACTGTACATATAATCGCACCGGTGCGTTTTAGTTATTGTGCACCCGTGTTGATGTTACAAAAGGACGCACCAGTGCGGTGCTATTAAGTGACACACCAGTGATGAATAAACACAAATTTAAAAAAAAAAAAAACGCAACTCTATTTTCTTTAAGTGAAAAAAAAAGCGGCAAATTGAAAAATGGGCGGCAAAATATTTTCAAAAATCTAATTTCATACAATAATTCTTTAAATACTAAACACTATTCATTATTTCACTATTTTTTCTAAAATTTTTAGCCAAAGATTTGCAGGAGACATACCTGGAGCAAGAGAGCACGAGAGCACGAGAGCATTGTGGAGCAGCGAAATACATTCAAACAAAAGTATTCAGACAATCAGAAACCAAAACTTTGGTGATTCAAACCTTGTACCATAGAATTTCAAACCATCTCTTTACTTTTTCTACAGTTTTTTACTTTTTCTGCAGTTTTATCCATTTTTACCCTAAACCCTTCATTTTTTTTTGTTTTTGCCCTTTCTTCATCGTGTTTCTGTGATTTCAAAATTAGGGCTTTTCATTTTATATTGACATCCAACCCAAGGGATGACTTGCATAGTCCGATCCCAATCCATTCGGCCATTGCGTGAATTTTTGGGAAAAAATGGATTTTTTTTTTATCGGTGCACCCTGGGTAACATAGCGCACCGCGCAAATACTGTGTAATAAAAATTTTGAAAACATTTTTTCTAAATCAGTGCGCCATATCTGAAATAGGGCACTAGTGCTCCATGTTACAAGGATAACATTGTATGATCTATTACATTGTTTTTGCGATGCGTTTATAATACCCCCATGCACCATATGGTCTATTATATTGTTTTTGTGGTGCGTTTTTAATACCCCCACGCACCGACGGAGGTGCATACATCATGAAAGGCGCACCGATTTCTGGAGATTTATTTTTTACCTGAAAAGTTAACAATTTATTTATAAATATATTAATGAATGATATGGTACAGGTTTCAGATTGATAAAGAAATGACTGACAAGAGATCAAGTAACAAAAATATTGATAACACATCAAGAAAAGAAAAAAATGAAAGTTCTTTGTAAATTCTTTATAAAAAATATTATTTTTGAAATAAATGTAAGTTTAACTAATATGTATTGTTTACTGTGTATCATTCAGAGCCATAAAATGACAAAGCTCGATAAGATTATTTCTGATCTAGGACCAGAAAAGCGTAAAAGCATGATGGAAAAATTGCAAAAGGATGAATCAAGTGAATGAAAAAATACTATCGATCCAATATGAGTTTATTTTTTTAATTATCATTAATAATATACTTAAAATTATTAGAGAACATGTGTCAAACAGTCTATTAATTCACATCTGTTTAATGTTCTACAAGGACCAACAACTCAGAAAATGAATGTTTTTCTAAGAATAAAAAAAAAATAGAACATACAAATGAAAATGAATTTCTCCTTAGCTCATCTGGAGTGGTGTTGGAGGTTAACGAAAGGGGGGGGAACTTTTACAAAAGTTTGAGGGATCTAGTGGAACGAATGTATAGACGTTATTTCCACTTACAATACAAAAATCAATCCAATGATTCCAAGAACCAAATTTTATCTAAACTACAAGAAGAGTTTCTAGAGAATTGGTCAATGAGACATGTCAGACTTTTAATAGCAAAATGTACAATAACAAAAAAGAAGGAATGAAAAAGTAATATTCCTTTAAATGTTTGTCTAAAATTATTTATAAATATCGCTTTTGTTATATTTACTTTTCATATATCAATATAGAAATTAAATATTTTATTGTCATGTTACATTTTCAAGAAGATTATGAAAATCTCAAAAGATGAACAAGTTGATATCAGAAATATGCCAGTAGGAATGTCCAAAAAGGTGTACAAGGAGATGGTCAAAGAAATGGATAAAAGCAGGAGGAGCCATCTAAACAACAACGTGCTTCAAATGTGATATGTAATCATTGAATTTTTTGATCATTAGGTACAATAAATAAATAATTTAGCATTAAATATTAATTTTAAAGAATTTTCTTGCAGAAAAGAAAAGAAAATGGAACTCGTTCAGCACATAAAACAGGATGACAAGGAAGAAAAGGGTTGATATATAAGTTTGTGAGTAATTGTTACTTCCTTATAACAACTTAACTAGATTTAATTTTTGTATTTTTTAAGTTGTTTTACAAAAATCATCATTGAATGTCTTTAAACAGGTGCTAACATACAAAGAAGAACCATCAGACGAATTGATTGAAATTGGGTTAAATATGGGTTGTGAGTATATGTTGGCATATCATAAATTAATTGTGGAATTTGTAAGCATCTATCGATCTTGTTTTACTTAGCTCCGTCTATAATTAATCGAACAAAAAAAACTTTTATATTAAATATATGATTTGTTATGGGTATAGAACTTGCAGGAAACAAAGTATGAAACTGTGCCAACAGATGAAATTTTGAAAGATGGCATGGTACATGGTTTTGAAAGAATGTGTGTAGTTTATGAGTCAATTGTTGCTAGGGTGCGTCATTTTTCTTTTCGATTTACATTGATGTATATTATTTAATATTGCAATTTTCATTATTCTCGCCAATGTATATACATCATTTCAATTTATTTTTACGTTTGTAGATGGAAGGTGAAGAAGAAGAAAACAATCAACACCATGAACAAAACATTCCTAAAAATAACCCCAAGTCATGGAAGTAGCTCTAGCAGTGACAGCAGTTCAAGTGAATAATGATGATCACTATGTTTGGATATCAAAGCAAGGTGTTGTATTTTTTGAAATAAGTCTGTGAAATCAGACATTTTGTTTAATGTAATGGACATAGTGTCCCAATTGAAAGACAAAGGGATACCAATAACTGTCCCATTTTGTATGACAAAGAATGTCTTATGTGTGTGTGTGTGTGTGTGTGTGTGTGTAAAATAAGACAATAGCGACAATGGAGAACACAATAGAATAATATGTTTTAATTTATTCTATTGTGTTCTCCATTGTCGTTCTCAAATGCACGAATAAAAATTTAATTCACATGAATATTGTTATAAGATATATATATATATATATATATATATATATATATGTCGACTTTTGATGACTAATGAATTTTAAAAAACCACAATAATTATGATATGATATAACAAATTAATCCAAACATCACATTCAAATGCATTAATAAAAATTTAATTAATATGAATATTGTTATAAGATGTGTTGATTTTTTATGAATAATGAATTTAAAACAATCACAATAATTACACTGTCACAGGTCGATGTTTCTAAAAAATACAAAATGAAAACCAGTGCGTTTGTATTATGAAGCGCACCGGTGTGTTTCTGCGACCTATGGGCACCGCAAAAATACTAAAACCAATTAAAAATATCGGTGTGTTTGTGTGGTACGGTGCACCGATGCGTTTATGTGTATATACACACCGGTGTCGTTGTACAACCTATGGGCACTGCATGAATACCTATACTAATTATAAATCTCGGTGCGTTTATGTGATATTGTGCACCAGGGCGTTTATGTGTCTATAAGCACTGGTGCATTTGTACGACCTGTGGGGACCGCACGAATACCGATACCAATTATAAATCTCGGTGCATTGTGTGATACTACGCACTGGTGCGTTTCTATAAGTCTACGCACTGGTTCGTTGATACGACTTATGGGCACCGCACAAATCCCAAGACCAATTAGAACGGCCCCATGCATTGTATCACCAACACTACACTCGGTGTGGTTTTATACCTTAAAGGCCCAGTGCATTCTCCTTCGACCGCCCTGGGGCACCTTCTACATGTACGCACCAGTGCATTAAAGCCAGAGTAGCGCACCGATGAAAAAAAATATTCTGTAATAACCTCTGGCCGCCCTTTTTTTTTTAGTTGTGTTGAATTTCCATTAAAATCTTCGCCCAAACCTCCATAACCATAAACGGATGTTGTAGCAAAAAAAAATTTGACAATTTTGGCCAATTTTATAACACTAAAAACCTCCTTTATAACCTCCGCTAGAGGGTCTTTTCCTTGTAGTGATGGCCCATCAAAACTAGACAATAGGAATCTATTGTGTATTTTCCTTCTATTGTTGCAAGCTCTCCTCTCTTCCTTGATATGAATAAACATTTGGAGAGTTAGATTCTTCTTGAAAGCCCTTGATTGAGATTTATATTCTGCAAGATACTCACTTAGAATCTCATGATCTAAGTTTCCCCCATCTCTATGCCTCTCACCTTCCTCTTCAACGAAAGTGGACATAGTATATTGCTTTGGAGCTCTATGCAATACCGGTTTCTTATGCTGCTGATAGGAAGTGCATGGACCTTCCCCATCTTGAAACCCTCTTGAGGTCTCATTGCATCTCTCCATTTTCCTTTGCTTGACCTCCTTGGAGAGGTCCCTTATATATCTGAAAAGAGATGAGACAAATCTCATTCTTTCCATCATTTTTTATCTCTTCTTCTTCTTCTTACTTTTTCGGTAGCATAATGGTTGAAATCCACAAGCTGAGCCAAGATTATGCTCTAGTACCACTGTAATATTCCAAAATATGGAAAGCAGCAATATAGGACATAAAAATGGAAATATCAGTGAATAACATTACATCAAGATATGAGACCAATATGTAGCCATTATATTAATGATATAAGCAGAAAATAAGTACAAAATAATGAGGCACAAATCATATGATATAAGCAAACAAGCCTCCAATGATCAAACACTCTCAAAAGTGAGATGTTGCTGCTATAAAAAATGTCGGAGAGCTGCTACAGTGTAGTCCTAATGAGAAAAATGCTACTGTAACCATACAATAATATAAAAATATTGATATATGCCTCAAGATATGCTAGACATAAATATCAAGGCTCTATATCACCCTTCCATGAAAACCCAAGAGGGTTTCTGGAAAATACACCAAAATACAAATGTGAACTGCAGCCCTAGGGCTGAAGGTTCACTGCAATTGAATAGCTAGGAAGATATGGCTGATCTGATGTAGCATATAATGAAGTCTTCTCCCAATAGACTCTCCAAGTGAAAGGTTGATCCCTTCGCTGGAAATTTATATCCCCAAATTGTGCACTGAAACCACCCCTGCAACTCCTCCCTAAAATAACGCAGTCCAAGACTGAAACTACGCTATAGGGGATAATAATAGCTTGGCCCGGTGCCAAATGCTATAATAATGCCCAAGTACCTTATTTACTAGCCTCCCAATGGAAAGGATGCTTCCCCCACTGAAGACAACCTCATAAATGACCCAATTCAATCCTCCATTATTGCACCCTGCAACACAGCACAACTCTAAGCAGAGATTGCGTTGTTGAAGAAAGATGTAGCTTGGCCTAATGCTGAAATTTGGAAATGTAGACCAATCACTTCTCTTGAGTGGGCACTCGAAGTCCCTCGAGGATGAAGGTGGGATTCCCGCTCGAGAACACCCTTGTGCTAAACAGCACTGCAGTGTCCGCTAAACAATTGAAGAGAGCAACAACTCATAAAGACCATAAACAAAATAATACTCAATCATGCCTTCCATGGCTTCCATCCCCTTCCTTATATGCTTGGTGAGCTTCCTCACCCTTGGCCCCACTCATTAAAGCCACTACTTCCATGCAAGGAATCTCCCTCCAAAACTACATTGTGCCTCAATGAATGTCCACTCCCTCCATACCAGCACTGTTGATTTGGTCAAAGTTGACCCAATCCACATGCTCCATCCCCTATTCACACATAAGGGTGCTTAAACCAGCTACTTAGATGACCTCCATTCATATTTGGAGTGATTTTATTCCTACTAAGGAGATTTATGGGTCCCCCTACCCTCTTATTCTTCTGACTAAGAAGCAAAAACAAAATTTAATATTCCAACTAGTTGAAAGCTAATTGGGAATATTACATAAAATTTTAGATGACACCATGGATATTTGGACCTCGCTGCAGGAGGATCCAAACATTTAGAAAATTTAAGATGGGGTACAAGAAAATCAAAATCAATTTGATGAGATCCGGGAAGCTATGAGGACTTTAGCGCCAGAGCAATGGCTCACTCAGATCACAAAAGGGAAAATATGCAGAGCCAGCTTGAGGATATGCGAAGGAAAGAGAAATTCATAATAGCAAGGACTCATCCATGGTAGGATGAGTTCATTTAGTTGTCTCAGACAGTAGATGGAAAGCTTAAGGAGATGCGATAGAAGCAGAAAGACGTGCTTCAAAAGACAGTTGGGCCAACAACTGAGAAGTTGCTCGAAAAGGTACACCAGGAAGAGAAGCAGTTTACAGAGATGATTCAACAACTTAATTCCACCTACAAAATCATTTTAGATAAGGTTTGGGGTGCAATAGCTGAGTGACTCGAGACGAGTCACATGTGAGTGTTGGGGGCCTATTGGTCATGGCCCAAATTGGTCTATTTTTGGACCATTTTCGGTCAAAAGACTCCAAAAACTAAGGAGCAGAGTCGCGGAACAACGAAGCTAGACCTACCGTGCAAATTTTAGGGCCCACTTCGGGGTGGGTCGAAGCCCCTCATTTTGTAATGGTAAAAGGGTTTAAATGCATTATTTTTTCTGACAATGGTATGTGGACCATTGTTTTTTATGTAACAAAATTCTATATAAAGTGATGTGAGGCTTTGTCTAAGGAAGAATAGAATGTAATGATGGGTGAATATTTTAATTTTTTATATCTTTCTGTGTGTTCGACCTAAGGGAAGGCTCCACAACTAAGCGCACACAGACCTTGAAGAGTCTGCAGCTTTGTACGCACACCACCTGCAGTTGTGTGTGCAAGTCAAATAAGTGAATGCATGAAAGAGAATTATCATAATAAACTAAATATTTTTGAAGAAATATTTGTGTTTATCTATATTGCAATGTTATTTATATGCTTTACATTTTTTTTAAATGATAAAGGTGAAGCGCGCACAAGTATTGATCAATGAATGAAGTTTAAACTATTAAAGTAAACAGACGCATCCACGTAGTTCAGAATAAACATAAATAGAAGTTTAGAAGTAGATCCACACTCCATTGTCCCTCTGGATGCAGAAGCCTAGTTCTAACATCCCCCAATATTGCCTCGGGTGAGACTGCAATCTACATTGCAGGTCATTGCCGAAAGGGCCGTAATAGAGGGTTTGTTGGTGAACAACTAACTTCGAACCTGGGTCGAGGCCCCTTCAAGCCAACATGAGGGTGTATTTATAACAAGAGTAATGACCTTACATATCCCCATGACTCTTGAGTTTTACTCATGACTCTTAAACTCCATATGTGACCTTTGGACTTCTATATGACTTTTGGACTTTTCCTAAAGACTCTTTTGTCCATATATGACTATGTGACTTTTCATATTCCACATATGACTCGCGAACTTCGATACATTAAATTTTTTCATTTCCCTTTGATAATTACATCATTATATCCATAAATTATGTGGCAAGACACATGGACACAAATCATATTGTGATGGCACTGATACAAGTCACAACTTGAAAATGATGACATGGACTCCGTGATGGAGTGGCAATGCCAAGTTGTTTCTCTTGCTACTTTGTCTTCAGTCTTCATGAGAGGTTTGTTCAATACTTCAACTTCATGAAATACCTACTTTATTTCTCATCTTCACCCTCCAGGGGGTTGAGTGGTATGG
>CM076582.1:1252724396-1252963691 GCA_034641835.2 Pinus albicaulis
ATAGCAAAAATGAATCACTTGTTAGGCCTAACACAAGAGAAATAATTTCCTAACGCACATTTTTCCATTCATCTTCAGACAAATGCATTTCAACAAAATTCTACATGAGCGTAGTAGCAGAAAAAAGTTTGTCTTGCAGAGGACTTTTGAGGGACTTCCCGATGTCAAAACGAGGCTCGTGATGGCTCATTGGAAATCCATAGATGTATAATTTCTGGAACTACTTGATTTTTTTCCAACAGATGCTGGGAATTCTATCAAAAAGTGAAATAAGTGAAAAAACCCAAGAAAGTAGCACTTGCTGAAATGTAAGGCAGAATGTTGAAAAATGACTGTTTTTTGCCTCTTTAAGGGGTCAAAACACATTCTTTTGATCTGGAAATTTTTGAGTATATTCCCTTCAATTTAATGCATCCAAATATACCACTCTCATCAGCTGAGGATAGTCCAAGAAAAAATGGCAGTGCCCATGAATTTTTGCAATTAGGCCCAAAAATCACAAAAAACAAGATTATGTCAAAAATAGCTCAATTTTGGTGAGCAAACCCCTTAAGGGTTTCTAGAAGCATGTATGGAAGCTTGAGCCAAAATTTCAAGCCTAAATGTGTCTTTTCCTACCTTTTTCACCGAGCACCCTCTTTGGGCATTTTTGAGCTTTTCTTGGGAAATCTTTAGTTTTCTTTGGGAAAATTGATTTAACTTTTTGTAATGCCTGGTCATCTTCCTTTGCAAACCCAAATATTTGTTTGCCTTGTCTAATTTGTGTTCCAAGTGTTTGTTTGTTCTTTCAAGCCAAGACTCTATATCATTCTCTATCTCTTCGGCAAGCAGCTGTGTGAGAGGGTATTGCTGAGCAAGGGCCGATTCTTCTTCCCTTTGCTTCCCCAAGGCTTTCCTAAGACCCATGGTCCTAGGCCTTTTCCTCACTGGTTCTTCTTCTTAATCCACATCATCAAATTCGCCCATGTATTCTTCAAGTTTTACTTGTGCCTTTTGTGCTTCCCGTCAGTACTTGAGGGCTCGAGCCTCATAGATTGCCATTTTCCCACTCATTTGTATATTTTGTAGCTGTAGGAAGCGAATGAGGTCTTTAGACCTCTCTAAGTTAGCTTCTAAATCCAAAATTTGAGATTCTCTGTTTTGTAGAAGAGAGTTTAGAATTCTGATTTTGTCATCTTCGGCATCACTATCCTCTTGGATTATGTCAAACTCTCTTTCATGTTCATGGTTGCTCTCCTACTACTCCACTTTTTCCTTACTCTTGCTTTGAATGGGTTTCTTTACTCTTGTCTTCCTTGGAAATTCAATAATAGGTTTCTTAGGCAACTTGCCTCTACTCCGGAGTGCTCTAGTAACATTTGCAGTTATAGCTTGAATAGTCTTCTTCCTTCAAGTTTTAAGCTTTGTTACCTTTGGAGAAAGAGTCATGGCCCATTGCCTAGGAGAGGCAGCTAGCACATGCTTTTGAGGACTCTCTTCATGCTCCATGCTTTTACTATCTTATTTTGGGCTACCTTGCTCACTGTCTTTGATTTGATCTTGACCATCATTAGGGTTGTTTTTCTCTTTTTGTCTCAGGCTATCACCCTTAGATTGCTCACTGTTTTATGCTAGTTTGCCATTATTGTGACTATCTTCATTATGAACGCTTTCTTCTTGAGTGTCCTCTTTAACTTGCTGCATGTGACCACTATCTTTTTCTTCAAATGGGTGATGGTTTTCTTCCTTTTTCTCTTGAGAGCTATCCCTTCCATTATTACTGTGCTTGCTTGTATTTCTTTGTTCATCATTTTGTGACTTGTCCTCTTCAAGTTCATTGTCTTTATTAGTTTCATGGCTGTCATCTTGGAGACTACCTTCACTTGCTGTATGAGGACTTCAAACATGCTCACTGTCTTGCTGATTGTCACTCTGTTTTGCTCACCATCACTTCCTCCTTCCTCACTATTTTTTTGACTGTCACTCTGTTTTTCTTTCATGACTTTGTTGAGGACTATTTTGTTCCTTCCCATCATTGCTTTGTTGAGGACTTTTATGTTCCTCATCATTACTGCTTACTTGAGGACTATTTTGTTCCTTCCCATCATTGCTTTCTTGAGGATTGTTATGTTCCTCATCATTACTACTTGCTTGAGGACTGTTATGTTCCTCATCACCCTCATGCCTGCTTTTATTAGATTCTTCTCTTTCACTATCAATCAAAGGGGATTTTTTCTTTCGAGGGGTAGATTGGCTAGAATAACGGGAGACATAGTGAGTGGATGGTGAGGAAGGTGCATGAGATGGGCCATGGGATGAGGAGGCATTGGTGAAACCAAGATGGGAGATGAAGGATTCCCAAGGAACTCCTTTTTGTTCAATTTGATGGAGGATGAGAATATTTATGAGAGAATGATGAAATAAGCTAGCATTTTTTTGAGGAGGGGGTTTCTTTTGGAAAAATGATGTCATTTTTCCAATTCTCCTAGAGAGGAAGAAAGGGAGATTCAATAGCTAAGTCCAAGTGAAGTGCATCAAAATTTGGATAGGATAGGAATAGAATCGAGAATATCTCCCTTCACATGTAAAGTATTTCATGATGACCTTCATTAGAGGCACATAACTGTTCAATAGATGAGAAAAGGGGAAGATAGCCTTTCATTCATTTTGGTAAGCTAGTTTCAAGAAGGGCTTGTTGTGGTCTAGGTCCAAATAGGCTTGTTTGAACCATTTGTCACCAAGATAGGGGATCTTGGTTGCCTTTGACACTGATCTAGGGGTGAGCACAAAATCAAGGCTTGCAATGTGAACATGTTCTCCTTGCATTCTTAGGGAAAACAACTGTGTCAAGGGAGGGTGATTTGTGACTTCTTATATTCTTTGGAAAAATTCAAGGCACCCTACCTCATGAAATTTGAAAAGAACTGAAGGGAATCATTTATCTCCTGAGTTGTAGTGGGCTCAAACCAGTTATGATACCCCCCTTTGTTGGCTTTCCTTGGAGGCATGTTTGCTTTAAATTTCCTTCACTCTCTTAAAAAATAGGTTTTTGACTGAATTAAGCTTTTCTTTAAACACTATTTCACTTTTTCATTTAGTAAACTAGAGACCTTTGAAAACAAACTTTACCACTCTCCCTAAAATCATTGTTTTCCCTTTTTTGGAAATAATTTGGAATTAGGCCCTTTATAACTGAAAAAAGACCTTTATCTTCTCAAAAAATGTTTCCTCTTTCACATATTCAACTAGCACAAGTTTTTTAGTCTGAAAATAGGCCTCCCTTCCCAAAAATTGTGTTTTTATTCTCACTCAACAAACAGGCCTTTTGCAACCAATAAGACTTCTAGCCCTTTAAAATCACTGATTTTCTTCTATTCTTTTCAATCAAAAAATTAGGCAAAGAAACACAAATACCTCTTAAAAGATGTCTCAACTGCTTTTGGAGATAACTTCTCTGTGCAAAATTCTGATTTTTTGGGAGTTTGAGGGCTCTTTGAATGCTGCGGCAAAACCTGGCACTATTCCGTGGGGGCCCGGGCACCTTCTGAACGTCGGGCTGGGTAGGGCTGCACACCGGCAGACTAGGCCGTGCAAAGGCAACAGATGGGCTGGAAATGGTGGCAGTGGCCTGGGCGAGGCGACAGGGCCTTGTGGAGTAGTGGCCCTAGTGGAGGAAAAAGAGCATTCAGAGTGGAAGAGAAGAGGCCAAAGGGCAGTGAGCTAGGCGCTGGGCCGGGAAGGGTTGCCAGAGGAAGCATAGGATGTCGCGTGTAGAGTGGGCACTGGGCCGGGCGAACTCGTCGCGTGCAGGAGTGGGCGCCTGGGCGCTTGCATAGGAACGTCGCGTGCAACGATAGGCACGTCGCATCCTGTGAAAATGCCTTCAGAAAACACTTACAGGCACATCGCATGCTTAGTAAAATTTCCAAGGCATTAAAATTTTCTTTTCTCCCTTGCTAAGTGTTTTCACAATGACCTATGAAACATTTTGATCGAGTCCCTTATGCTTTATGATGGTTTTTAAAACACATTTCCCCCCCTTTTATCTTTGTATTTGCAAAGAAAGGTTTTGTCTTTGTTGAAGGATGACTGTTTTACCTTTTTCTATTTGCAGGGTATCTCTTGAACCAAATACGAACACATCTTCAATAGCCTTTTCTCCTTATGCTTTTTCATTTAAAGAAAATTATGAAAAATACTGATTCTCAAACTCTGTCTATCACTGCAAATTTTTCCCAAACATTGTATCAATACTTGATGACTTTCAACCCTTCTCTTGTTATGAAGGAGGTTATGCAATTGAAATCACCTAGGTCACTCAAAACCATTGTTAGGCCCTCTGCTAGTTATCTTTTAATGAGGTGATCTTACATTATAAAAAACTCATCTTCAACATGTACAATGTCTTCCTTTGTTTATTTGAAAAAGGCATAATCAATAAACTGTGATCTTTTCTTATCACTTTTGAAGACCTTCAAATAAAATGTCCCTTTTTTCTTTATGAAACCTTACCTGTAATATATGTCTTTATTGCACCATATCACTTTGAAACTTTTACAAGAGCATTGTGATTTTTTCATGATAAGTTCTCTCTGTCTGCATTCCTGAAGTAACCTCTTTTTCTTGACTATGTTTTCATAATGTGCAGTGAAATTGTCTTTGACTGATTTTAAAATTCTAGGCTTATGGTAAGGTATAAGAAGTAGTTGTCCTCTTATGCCTTCATGATGATGCCTAATTGTGTTTAGACTTCTCTCTGCCAAGACTATCTCTCTTGCCTAATTAGAGTGATTTGCAGGGCTAGGTCACCTTTTTGAGAATTTATGCAGCAATATCTTTGGATTTAGTCATGGAGTGTTGATGATAAGCATCACTTAATCCTTTGTAGATCATTTTATTTAGGCACCTTTCGGATTTAAAACCATGTATGTTTGCTTTCTTTCACTTACTTCACTTCATCTGATTCATGATGGCAAAATACTTCAGCATGAGAACCTTGTCTGAATTTGTTCCTTTGTTCATATTCTTCTTATTGTCATCACTCAACACACCCTTGAAGAGATATATAGGTAGAAGTCTTTGATATTTAGATAATATTCTTGATGTATCATGCAATCATGCTTGAACTAACCATCTTTCTTCAGACAGGGAACCTCTTTCTCTTTCCCTGATTTGAACATTTTTGAGCTCTGCTGAAATGAGACAAAGTGACCATTTAGTGGTGTGTGACCTAAGAATAGACCAGTGTGTTGTTTTCAGGATGGGAAGAAAATTATGGCTGACATGATGATGACAACATGGTTTTTTGGCTTAAGACAGTTTGTCAAGGAATTTTCCCTAAAACACCACCACCTAGACCTATAGACTTTGTCATATATTTTGAATGGCTTCTTAGGCATGAGTAGGTTACCACATGAAAAAATGATTAGTGAGAGAGGGGAAAATACTTTTTCAAATTTTAGACAGTGGTTTGTATGAAAAAAGGGGACTTTGATAGCATAAAAACAAAGCTTATGACAGTTATAGACAGGGAAGGTTTTGCTGAATTGTGATAGGACTTGAAAACTTAAGACCATTCCCATCACAGGTTGAAAGGGAGGGGTAGGAAGACAAAAATTTGTTTGAGGTTTTTTCTAGATGACAAATTGACAGATTGAGATTAGCTTCTAGAAAACTCAGCCAAGGAATCAAAAATACTGATGACTAACAGTGGCTCCATTTGGGGATGGCAGCTCCTTTTTGGGAGGTGTCCATAATTGTAGATCTCTAGCTTGTGAATACCAGTGCCTTATCCATTGGCGCAAATTTCTCTCTTTCTTGATGCTATTTCTGAAAAATTTACAGCATGATTAGCATCAATGTCATCTCTACCTACCTAGCTATTATTTCCTAGCATTTTTTCTTCTTTAGGTGCATTTGGACTAGCAACCCTTTGACATGATATTTTTGAAAAAAGAAAAACTATCTAATTCTACACTTATATCCTCCGGGAGTTCAGATTAAACTGATGAAATCCTTTGATTCTCTACCTATGCTAGATCGACTTTCAAGATTAAGTTGTTTGACAGGATTTCATTCACTAATCTAAAACATGAAATTGAAAAATGAACAAATCAAGATTAGACGGTCTGATTTGTCATGTGTTTGTGGCATAAAATACAAGCTGCACACAAATATTATCTTCGTACAAAATGATATTTAGAAAAATCAAGGCTAGGATACATAGTTTGTTTTTCATCCCTGCTTTCCTCCTTGGTTCTGTTTTGAGCGTGTGGAACCAGTATCTTTTCCTAATCTACTTTCACTGATAAGTCAAGCTTACACAATTTGGCTATCACTTCTTTCACTAACTTATCAGCAATCAATTTAAAACATGTCCAGTTATGATTAGGCTAGATAACTGAACAAGACATATTTTGAGCACTAGTAGTGGCATTTAGACTTGCTCACTTTCAGCATGACTATTTTTTGAACATGGGGATTTTCTGTTGTTTTTAAAACTACCCTCCTTTTCTACTTTTATACTATTTTTGTATTTTCTGTCTTTTTACTTTTTCTTCAAAAAATATAGAACTGAGAAGATGCTCACAAGGCTAAGCTTATTTTTCATACCTATCTATCTATCCTCATCTAACCTATACATAATATACATTCATTTAGTGAAATATCTTTTCCAACAAAGCCAATCAAGTAGCTGATTCCATGAGGGATTTTGTTTCAGCTTTTTGAGAGTGCTGAAGAAATAAAAAGGCCACTTCCACTTTACTTGTTTTCAAACAGTAGTGCATAAAATTTTTCTCACACTTTGCAACAGACTGTTCTGGGTAGAACACACTTCTCCTTCATATTTCTCAAGGAAAACAACAAATGGATCTTGGAATAATACATGATCTAGAGGATTTGAGACATAATCTCCATTCAGGACTACTCCTTCTTTCACTTTGCTATGTTTGGGACCTCTTGGGAAAGAAACTCTTCCCCTTGCTCATGATCACTTGAACTGTCAGAATCATCATATATTGCAGTGTAGTCTTATTTCCAAGCTGGTGTGTTCTGATTAAGTGGACTGAAAACTGTGTGAAGGTCATCATGTTGATGAGCAGGGATACACTTTGGTAGTAAATCCTCTTGAGAGGATAGTGTGACAACTCTCATGTGATTATCAACTTCTATTTCTTCATCTGCAATTTGTAACTCAATGGAACTTGGTGGCTGAAAATCTAGAGTTAAGAAGGATTCCATGTCCACAATGATTTCCTCAACCATTTTAGGAAAAGGCTTCTCATTGACAACTTTCTCAAGAATTTCATCATCCTCCTCAACCTCGTCATCAAAGCTGAAATACTGCTGATTTCCAATTATGTGAATGTTATTTCTGATGGAATGAAGTGAAGTAGAGCAAAGAGTCAAAGACTCTTCACTTACTTCTAAACTCTCAAGGCTTTCCTCATCAGTGTTGTAGGTGACCTGTCTTGGCTAATTGATGCTTTCAATCTGATGATAGTGAACTTCATCCCACAAATCAACTTTTGATGGCTCTACAAGGTTAGCTTCTGCTTGGATATCATAATCATCAATATATTGATCAAACCTTGGAGAATCATTAATATAAGTAATGTCACCAGCCATACATATTGGACTATCAGATTGTTTCTCTTCAAATTGATTTACAAATCTATTTTTTGACTTATGGTATGCAATATTAGCAGGAGAATGATCAGAAAATTTTTGGTCATATGAAGTTTTAGAGGCTGTATACATGTTTATGAGTTGATCTATCTCCTCTTTAGTTAAAAAGGGAGGCATTTTTATCTCTCTTTGGATATAACTACAATAATCCTCTTTCTCTTGGGAAAGCTAATTTAGAGGATGAATGTCTTTTTGGGCCTTACCTAAGAGAGATGATGAATCATCACTTGTGCCTTTGGAGAGATCCTGTGGGTTCTCTTTCATTTATTAATTGGTTTCATCATCAACCAACTCTTCTTGATGTTCGGGACATTAGCATGGGATTCATGAGTTGCCTCTGATAGATTCTCAGGAGGCCAATTTTCTTGTATAATTTGAAAAGACTCAAAGAACAAAGGTAGAGATCCTAAAGGTTTTGATTTTTCTTTCATTTCATATTTGATTTCATCTTCAACCAAATTTTCTTGATTTATGTGATACTTAAATTGAGCAGGGGTTTCCTGAATAACTGCTAAGAGATCTTCAGGATGCAAATTTCCTTTCAAGATCTGGAATGAATTAAAGCATAAGGGTATAGATGTTAAAGGTTTTGACTCTTTCTATATTTTGGATTCTGTGATTTCAAGATGGCTGATTGATTCTTTAGAGAACTCCTCTATGTTTTTATTTTCAATTTTCTTATTAGGCACATTTTGTTTGTTACTCTTGTCTTGTAATGGTTGAGTATGTTCTTTCTGAGGAAAAAGTGTAGGTTGGTTTGAATAAGCAACATTAACCTTAAATTTGTGTCTTTCTCTTTTCCTGTCAAGTAGATGCATCAATTTTCTGAATGTATTTATCAATTTTTCCAACTTTTCCTCTCTGTTCACACTTGGATCCATCTTTTTTTACCAGAAAGAGTTACTGTGTCCTTTCAACCAGTCTAGAGTTCTCTACTAGTGGAGTCTTTTGGTCTATTGAGGGCTGTGGAGTCACCAGGTGGAAGATTTGAAATTTGTTGTCCACCATCAACATGATTGGGATTGATCAATGCATTCCCAAGAGATTTTATAAGGACTAGTGGAGTAATAGGCCTACTGGAGGCTAGTGGAGTCGCCAGGTGGATGTTTTTAGTTGTTTTGAGGGTATATGTCTATGGTCCACCACCAATACTAGAAAAAAACAAATCTAAGGATGTTTTGGGGTTTTTTATAATTTTCTTATATGTAGCCCTAGGGTTTGTGAGAGTGTCCTATAGCTGGGTCATCATTTTTCTAGAATGGTGAAAAAGGCCAAATTCTACTCTTTTGACAATACTTTAGTCTTCTATTTTTGACTGAGATTTTGAGATTTCCTGAGGGATACCTAGGATTTTTTGACTCAATGTCCCATCGTGATCGCCATGATGTTAGAGAGCAGTGGGATGGATCAATAAGATAGCATGCTCAGTTCGATAGGGGTTTTTCGTGAGTCTTGAAAGATATTCAGATTATCATGAACTCAAAAAGGTCCCACCGTGAATGCCATTATGTTGGAGTCCCGTAATTTGGCAGATTGGTAAACAAAATTACAGGGTAACATCAGACCAAGCTTTGGATCCCTAGGACCTAGCCTTCCTGTACTCAGATAGGGCTCTCTCTATTATGCAAAGGATGTAAACTTGTTTGCTTCTGTATATTTGATTTTAGGCTAGTTGTTAAGTATGTCATGGATTGTTTTGGGTTTTTTGAGGGGAACTGATCAAAATGAAAAATAGATATGGATTTCGTCAAATCAACTGGGCTATGGGGTCAGATAAGGTCAAGACTGTCTTAATGATGGACAAGGTATTACTGCAAGGCCAATTTAGTCGAGGTAAATGGATTCTTTGGGTGAAAGTGAAATGAGATGAACATTAAGTTTGTGAAAGAAAAAGAGATTTTAAGCATAAATAGTTAAACAACAAGAATTCATGAGTTAGGGCTTACCATTAATCTCTATGAACGAAACTGAAACTGATAGATGCAGAAAATAAACAATCTAGTGATACATAGAAGTATAAGACCCTCTAACTTTGGGAAAATCACCTTCAGACTTTTGAGAAAAAAAAAAAGATAAACAAACAAATCAATATATGAAGAGGGAACTCCTAAAAATCATATCTTGAGCTATCAGGCACTTTGAAATAAGACTGCAAAGCATGGACAAAGGACAAGATTGAAACAAGATCTCTTTGACTTAACTAAAACAACCAATAATTCAGAGACAGATTTCAGAAATGGAGTTTTGATTAGCTATGAGTAAGCAGGGCATATCGTGAATCAAACTAGACAAGCATACATAATAACCATTAATGAAGCTGATAGAAATTTCTTAGGGAACCAAAGAGCAATTAAGAATTCTTTGACATAACCAAGAAAGATGAAGAAAATTTAAGCTGTAATGAATCAGGAAGTTTGAGGTGCCTCCATGGGAATATATCAAACTTATTATTTACTGAACTAAAACAGGCAAGAAGCATGAAAAAATATATGAGAAACAAAGAAAACATAACAAATAAGAAAAACAATACCATTCACCAAGCCATGGAATCCTACACACAATCCTCCTCCACCATCAAGCCAAGCAAGAGATCATCCACTTCATAAACCAAGTATTTCTTCAAAGCTCATAGTGATATGTATTGCTCTCTATAACTCAGGTTCTACCTCTGATTACAATGAATCCTCTTGGATTATATAGGCCAAATATGAGGAAACCCAACTAGGGAAACTAGAAGGCCATTAACCAAAAGCAAATATCTAAAATTGTCCTTGAGGCCTTACAAGGTCCAAGGAAAAAAATATCCTCTAAAAATATATTTTCAGACTAAAATAGCAAAAAAGAATCACTTTTTAGGCCTAAAACAGGAGAAAAACTTGCCTAACGCACATTTAGCCAGTCATCTTCAGAAAAATGCATTTCAAAAAATTTTTACATGAGCGTAGCAGCAGAAAAAAGTTTGTATTGCAGAGGACTTTTGAGGGACTTGCTGATGTTGAAACAAGGCTCGTGATAGCTAGTTGGAAAGCCCTAGATGTATACTTTATAGAACTACTTGAGTTCTTTAAATTGATGCTGGGAAGTCTATCAAAAAGGGAACTGGGTGAAAAAACCCAGGAAAGTAACACTTGTTGATATGTGAGGCAGAATGTTGAAAATGACTATTTTCTGCCACTTTGAGGGGTCAAAACACATTATTTTGATCTGAAAATTTCTGAGTATATTCCCTCCAATTTAATGCATCCAAATATACCACTCTCATTAGCTAAGGATGTTCCAAGAAAAAATGGCGGCGCCCATGAATTTGTGCAATTAGTCCCAAAAATCACAAAAAACAAGATTATGTCAAAAATAGCTCAATTTTGGTGAGCAAACCCCTTAAGGGTTTCTAGAATCATGTATGGAAGCTTGAGCAAAAATCCAAGCCTAGATGTGTCTTTTCCTCCCTTTTTCACTGAGCGCCCTATTTGGGTAGTTTTGAGCTTTTCTTGGGCAATCTTTAGTTTTCTTTGGGCAAATTGATTAACATTTTGTAATGCCCGATCATCTTCCTTTGCAAACCGAAATCTTTGTTTGCCTTGTCTAATTTGTCTTCCAAGTGTTTGTTTTCTCTTTCGAGCCAAGACTCTTTATCATTCTCTATCTCTTTGGCAAGCAGCTGTGTGAGAGGGTATTGCTGAGCAAGGGTTGATTCTTCTTCCCTTTGCTTCCCCAAGGCTTTCCTAAGACCCATGGTCCTAGGCCTTTTCCTCACTGGTTCTTCTTCTTCCTCCACATCATCAAATTCACCCATGTATTCTTCAAGTTTTACTTGTGCCTTTTGTGCTTCTCGTCGGTACTTGAGGGCCCGAGCCTCATGGATTTCCATTTGCTCGCTCATTTGTCTATTTTGTAGCTATAGGAAGTGAATGAGGTCTTTAGACCTATCTAAGTCATCTTCTAAATCCCCAATTTTAGATTCTCTGTTTTGTAGAAGAGAGTTTAGAATTCTGATTTGGTCATATTCAACATCACTATCCACTTGGATTATGTCAAACTCTCTTTCATGTTCATTGCTGCTCTCCTGCTACTCCACTTTTTCCTTACCCTTGCTTTGAATGGGCTTCTTTGCTCTTGTCTTCCTTGGAAATTCAATAATAGGTTGCTTAGGAAACTTGCCTCTACTCCAGAGTGCTCTAGTAACATTTGTAGTTACAGCTTGAATAATCTTCTTCCTTGAAGTTTTAGGCTTTGTTACCTTTGGAGAAAGAGTCATGGCCCCTTGCCTAGGAGAGGCAGCTAGCACATGCTTTTGAGGACTCTCTTCATGCTCCATGTTTTTACTGTCTTCTTTTGGGCTGCCTTGCTCACTGTCTTTGATTTGATCTTGACTATCATTAGGGCTATTTTGCTCTTTTTGTCTCAGGCTATCACCCTTAGATTGCTCACTGTTTTGTGCTTGTTTTCCATTACTGTGACTCTCTTCATTATGAAATATTTCTTCTTAAGTGTCCTCTTTAACTTGCTGCATGTGACCACTGTATTTTTCTTCAAATGAGTGATGGTTGTCTTCCTTTTTCTCCTAATAACTATCCCTTTCATTATTACTGTGCTTGCTTGTATTTCTTTGTTCATAATTTTGTGACTTTTCCTCTTCAAGTTCATTGTCTTTATTAGTTTCATGGCTATCATCTTGGATACTACCTTCACTTTCTATATGAGGACATCCATCATGCTCTTTGTATTGCTAATTATCACTCTATTTATGCTCACCATCACTTCCTCCTTCCTCACTGTTTTGTTGACTGTCACTCTGTTTTCTTTCATGACTTTGTTGAGGACTGTTTTGTTCCTTCCCATCATTGCTTTCTTGAGGACTGTTATGTTCCTCATCATTACTGCTTGCTTGAGGACTATTATGTTCCTTCCCATCATTGCTTTCTTGAGGATTGTTATGTTCCTCATCATTACTACTTGCTTGAGGACTGTTATGTTCCTCATCACCCTCGTGCCTGCTTTCATTAGATTCTTCTCTTTCACTATCAATCAAAGGGGATTTTTTCTTTCGAGGGGTAGATTGACTAGAAGAAGGGGAGACATAGTGAGTGGATGGTGAGGAAGGTGCATGATATGGGCCATGGGATGAGGAGGTAGTGGTGAAATCAGGATGGGAGATGAAGGATTCCCAGGGAACTCCTTTTTTTTCAAGTTGATGGAGGATGAGAATATTTATGAGAGAATGATGAAATAAGCTATCCTTTTTTTGAGGAGGGGGTTTCTTTTGGAAAAATGAGGCCATTTTTTCAATGCTCCTACAGAGTAATAAAGGGAGATTCAATAGCTAAGTCTGAGTGAAGTGCATCAACAATCGGATATGATAGGAATAGACTCGAGAATATCTCCCTTCACACGTAAAGTATTTCATTATGACCTTCGTTAAAGGCACATAATTGTTCAATATATGAGAAAAGGGGAATATAGCCTTGCATTCATTTTGGTAAGCTGGTTTCAAGAAAGGCTTGTAGTGGTCTAGGCCAAAATAGGCTTGTTTGAACCATTTCTCACCAAGATAGGAGATCTTGGTTGCCTTTGACACTGATCTAGGGGTGAGCACAAAATCAAGGCCTGCTATGTGAACATGTTCTCCTTGCAGTCTTAGGGAAAACAACTGTGTTAAGGGAGGGTGATTTGTGACTTCTTGGACTCTTTGGCAAAATTCAAGGCACCCTACCTCATGAAAGTTGAAAAGGACTGAAGGGGAATCATTTATCTCCTGAGTTGTAGTGGGCTAAAACCGGTTATGATACCCCCCTTTTTTGGCTTTCCTTGGAGGCATGTTTGCTTTAGGTTTCCTTCACTCTCTTAACAAATAGGTTTTTGACTGAATTAAGCTTTTCTTCAAACACTGTTTCACTTTTTCATTTAGTAAACCGGAGACCTTTGAAAATAAAATTTACCACTCTCCCTAAAATCATTGTTTTCCCTTTTTTGGAAATAATTTGCAATCAGGCCCTTTCTAACTGAAAGCAGACCTTCCTCTTCTCAAACAATGTTTCCTCTTTCACCTATTCAACTAACACAAGTTTTTTAGTCTGAAAATAGGCCTCCCTTCCCAAAAACTGTGTTTTTCTTCTCACTCAACAAACAAGCCTTTTGCAACCAATAAGACTTCTAGCCCTTTAAAATCACTGATTTTATTCTATGCTTTTCAGTCAAAAATTTAGGAAAATAAACAAAAATACCTCTTAAAAGATGTCTCATATGCTTTTGGAGATAACGTTTTTGTGCAAAATTCTGATTTTTTGGCAATTTGAGGGCTCTTTGAATGTTGTTGCAAACCATGGCACTATTATGTGGGCGCCTGGGTGCCTTCTGCACGCCGGCAGACTGGGTCGTGCAGAGGTAGCAGATGGGCTGGCAAGGTTGTTAGTGGCCTGGGCGAGGCAACAAGGTCATTTGGAATAGTGGCCCTAGTGGAGGAAAAAGATCATGCAAAGTGGAAGAGCAGAGGCCAAAGGGCAGTGAGCTGGGTGCTGGGCCGGGCAGGGCTACCGGAGGTAGCAGAGATCATCGTGTGTAGAGTGGGCGTCGGACTGGGCAAGGCTGTCGGGAAAACACATCGCATGCAGGAGTGGGTGCCCAGACGCTTGCACAGGCATGTCGCATGCAACGATAGGCGCATCGTGTCCTGTGTAGAGGTCTTCAGAAAACACCTACAGGCACCACGCTATATTCTTCAGGCACGTTACGTGCTTAGTAAAACTGCCAAGGCATTAAAATTTTCTTTTCTCCCTTGCTAATTGTTTGCACAGTGACCTATGAAACATTTTGATCGAGTCCCTTATGCTTTATGATGGTTTTTAAAACACGTTTTCCCCCCTTTTATCTTTGTATTTGTAAAGAAAGGTTTTGTCTTTGTTGAAGGATGACTACTTTACCTTTTTCTATTTGCAGGGTATCTCCTCAACCAAATCTGAACGCATCTTCAACAACCTTTTCTCCTTATGCTGTGTCATTTAAAGAAAATTATGAAAAATAATGATTCTCAAACTCTATCTATCACTGCAAATTTTTCCCAAAAATTGTATCAATACTTGATGACTTTCAACCCTCTGCTTGTTATGAAGGAGGTTATGCAATTGAAATCACCTAGGTCACTCAAAACCATTGTTAGGTCCTCTACTAGTTATCTTTTAAGGATGTGATTTTACATTATAAAAAAATCATCTTCAACAGGTACAGTGTCTTCCTTTGTTTATTTGAAAAAGGCATAATCAGTAAACTGTGATCTTTTCTTATCACTCTTGAAGACCTTCAAATAAATTGTCCCTTTTTTCTTTATGAAACCTTACCTGTAATATATGTATTTATTGCACCATATCACTTTGAAACTTAGAAAATAACAATGTGATTTGTTCATGATAAGAGCTCTCTGTCTGCATTCCTGAAGTAACCTCTTTTTCCAGACTGTGTTTTCATAATGCGCAGTTAAATTGTCTTTGACTGATTTTAAAATTCTAGGTTTATGGGAAGGTATAAGAAGCAGCTATCCTCTTATGCCTTCATGATGATGCCTAATTTCTTTTAGACTTCTCTCTGTCAAGACTGTCTCTCTTGCCTAAAAAAGAGTGATTTGCAGGGCTGGGTCACCCTTTTGAGAATTTATTCAGCAATACCTTTGGAGTTAGTCATGGAGTGTTGATGATAACCATCACTTAATCCTTTTTAGATCATTGTCTCCAGGCACCTTTTGGATTTAAAATCATGTATGTTTGCTTTCTTTCACTTACTGCACTTTATCTGATTCATGATGGCAAAATACTTCAGCATGAGAACCTTGTCTGAATTTGTTCCTTTGTTCATATTCTGCTTATTTTCATCACTCAACACACCCCTGCAGAGATGTATAGATAGATGTCTTTGATCTTTAGATAATATTCTTGATGTATCATGCAATCATGCTTGAACTAATCATCTTTCTTCAGACAGAGAACCTCTTTCTCTTTCCCTGATTTGAAAATTTTTGAGCTTTGCTGAAATGAGATAAAGCAACCATTTAGTGGTGTGTGACCAAAGGATATACCAGGGTGTTGTTTGCAGGATGGGAAGAAAATGATGGCTGACATGATGATGACAACATGGTTTTTTGGCTTAAGACAGTTTGTCAAGGAATTTTCCCTAAAACACCACCACTTAGACCTACAGACTTTGTCATGTATTTTGAATGGCTTCTTAGGCATGAGTAGGTTACCACATGACAAAATGATTAGTGAGAGAGGGGAAGATACTTTTTCAAATTTTAGACAGTGGGTTGTATGAAAAAGGGTACTTTGATAGCATAAAAACAAAGCTTATGACAACTATAGACAGCGAAGGTTTTGCTAAACTGTGATAGGACTTGAAAACTGAAGACCATTCCCATCATAGGTTGAAAGGGAAGGGTAGGAAGACAAAAATTTGTTTGAGGTGTTTTCTAGATGACGAATTGACAGATTGAGATTAGCTTCTAGAAAACTCAGCCAAGGAATCTAGTCATCAAAACATGCAAAAAATACTGATGACTAACAAAGTCATTACATTCATTCATGTACCTAGAGCACAAAATCACTATGTAGATAACATTGCAAACAATATTCTAGATTGGCATTTTGCACACACATATAACACAAGACAATAACATAAAAATATCAAAATGATGCATATCTGTAATATGTGTCATATAATATGTTTTAGATTCCATCCACTCTAATACTGTGATACATATGACATGCCCATAGCATGTTACAAAACTCAAAACTGGGGGCAACATCTGCCCCTACACACTTATCACTATTTAGAGGATCCCAAGCCAGGGGCTATGCTCCCACCACTCGTAGATTAGGCATGCCCTGTTTGGAAATTTGCATGTGCCACATGACCCCTCGCCACTCAGAGGGTAGACCAATACATGATTCTATGTACTGGTCATCTAAGTCCTGCCAGCTGCGCTCTGAAACATCGGTCAAAAGCCTCTCACATCTATGATGGATATCCTCCAGGAGGTCTACTGCATCCTCATTTTGCTACAACCTTGCTCCATTAGGTCCTGTAGTCCCTGATATTGTAGGTCACCTCATATATCCGGCCGGTTTTACTGGTGTTGTATCTGCATACCAAAAGTGAAAGAATTAGTACTACATATAATTTTTTCTAGACTTTTACATGCACATAAAAGATCATCAATTTTTCACTTACCATTAGGCCCCCATATCCGACCAGGTGGCAGTGGAAAATCCAGATCCCCATAATAACTCATCCCACTATAGGGATAATCGTTTATATACAGTGGCATCTGGTCCCAATGAGGAAAGAACTCAGGTTGAAACACTCGTCCGACCACCCCACCTCCTCCTCTGCATAGTAGTCACCCCCACCGGCGCATCCTAGGCTCTCTCGGGCCCCCAACTTAGAGCTATATGCAAGGTCAAAGTGTCAGGATCTTCTCAAAGAAGAATGAGTACAAAACTGTACCATATGCACAGTCATGGTTCACTTGCCGCCTGCATAGTGACAACTATTGTTTCAATGATGACAACATCATCTGGCCCCACCCATAGTAGGTCCCACTCAAAACACTCTCCACCAACATCATCTTCCCTCCACTGATGTGATGAAGTGCCTGGTTTCCCAAGATCTGCAGCACCGCTGCGGCCACAGCACGGGTCTCTAGCCTCTCCAAATCCCCAATGGGCATCTGATTCCCCTTGACTTGGAGACTTGGTCGACAATGGCACTCTACAAACTCTATGATATTTCGCCCCTGCGGTAATACTGGCTGGGTATTCCCTACCATCCCAAGTGGTGGGAGACCAGTCAGGAAATATATATCCTAGACCATCAACTCAATCCGGTGCCCCTGCACTATAAAGACCTCATTGTATGGGTCCTAATAGCTGACAATCCGGGCCAATAAGGGCTCTCTAGCTCTCATCAAAGGGTTCTCCACAAACTTCAGAACCCCAAACCTGGCTAGTGCACCGCGGACACCCTGATCCTCCTGGATCTCCGACCGTAATGCGCCCAGGTCTCTTTCTCTCCAGTTGATTCGTAATTCTGCCATATCTGCACAAAACCATCATATTTTTTAGAATATAGATAGGAAATACTGTATCTCATCATAAAAACCCAATACTCGGCCAAAAAATAGCACCGGAAAACCCCTCCCTGACAGGTCGCACTTTTCAGGCCCAAACCTGGGACAGGTCGCAGTTTTCTGCCCAAAACTTGCTACCCAAGTCGTACTTTTTTCCCCAAAAAGTGTGACCCAACTGTGAAGAGAAGGGGTCTGTTTCTGAGCCCTGGGGACCTAATATGAACTTAATCCACTGAAAATAAAGAGTAGGGTTAGGCCTCTTACCTACAACTAACGGATCTCGATTCCAATGGTCGGTTTGTACACTACGATCACCACAATATTTAGGGCCTTCTCTCCTCTCTACATTCACCACAACTCCACATGAAAATGAGTGATTTTGGAGGGAAAATGCCTTATTAAAAGATAAACCCCCGTTTTTTCTTCCGCCTGCTGCGACCAAACCATAGCTTCGTTTACCAAACCGTTTGTACCATTGGAAATCTCTCGTCGAGCCCTAAAATGGGTATCTATTAGTTTTTAGTGATTTGATAATTCACCAGTACACATTTTTTCCAAGAAGCGTCACTTCAGCCCTCCTCAAAATCGAATCTCTTCACTTGCAACGCTCGTACTGGGGGCACCACTTTGCCTCCATACTTGTCCACGCTTGTGTCAACTTTATTCATGTGTTACCACCTTGTACTCATGTTTTTATGGTCCCCATTGGACCTTTTTTTCATGGCAGCACCATTGAGTCACCCTTGCTTAGAGCATCCGAGTTGAGTCGTCATTGCATTCAAGGAGTCTATCTCGCGTCCCTTTGAATCCCACTATAGTCCTCCATCCTTCCTTGCTTGGTTCCTCTCTTGTGTCGCACATTATGGCCTTCAATCCCACTGTCCCCTATCCCTGATGATATTATGTTAGTCGCTTCCAGGTCATCCATGCCCTTTATGCTCTAATAAGGGAATTCATCCATTTTGTATTCAGTACCCCCCATTTCATCATCATCATTGGTGTTAGCCTATCAGTCGCTCTACTATTTTCTCTCGTGCCTTCATTGAGGATCCCTTATTGCCTCACCTATGGCGGACCTCCTTCTATCGACATCAACTCATTCATTCCAGAAGACAGGTCTAGAGGGCGGTGTACCTTGGTTCTAGCTTCCACTCTTGTTCGGTGCCTCAGATCAGGCAAAGGGAATCCTCATTTCCCTTTGACTTGATTGCTTCTCAGCTCCAACTCCTTTCATCATGATCGAGATCCGTATACTCGATGGTTTAGTGATGCAGTAGCTGAAATCAGTGATTCTCGAGTGTGTGTGAGATGTCTCAGCCCTCATGAGGGGGTGGCCCTACAGGTAGCCCCCCACACACTCGGATGACCTCTTCATTACAACCTTCAATGCATCTCCATACATTTGATGATGT
The DNA here is from genome assembly GCA_034641835.2 of Pinus albicaulis. Taxonomy (NCBI): domain Eukaryota; kingdom Viridiplantae; phylum Streptophyta; class Pinopsida; order Pinales; family Pinaceae; genus Pinus; species Pinus albicaulis. Next base: position 1,252,743,588 of record CM076582.1, read on the forward strand.
CGGCCTCAGCTGCTTGTAGCGCCTTTTCGTTTGCATATATCAGTCAGATTTTCAGAGCCCTTTTCCTATTTTCAAGTGCATCTGGGTTGCATTTATATCTCATGTATTCATATATCATTGTACAAGTCTTGGCTGCTATCCCAGGCACAATATGCATGTGGGATTCATTATTGTGTTGTTTATCTGGCTCATGTTTATGCCAGCATGTGTTAAATTGGCTAGTCCCGTGGTTTTCCGGATGCCTTATTCTTTATACTTTGCCTCGGCGGGCATAGGTATGCCTCCCCCGCCACCTATAGCACAGGTACTCATGCTTCAAAGAGACTTGTCACACCTGTAATTCTTGCCTCCTCAGGGACTAGTTCTTTCAGCACTTTGGTCTACCTTATACTTCTCTCTCTTTGACTTCCCCTTCGATGTCTAGTGATTGAGTTCTTACAACGTACTTAGGTCATAAAATTAGATCCTAACGCTCACACGCTAGGGGGAAATCTGTTACACCATTTTTTGGTCATCTAACCTATTATCATTAGATGGAACCATGTACACCATGTAAGACCAATTTTACACCAAGTAAAATTGCTTTCACTATGAAAATAACTTAGTAAACCACCTTTATTAAGTTGTTTATGGTCTAAAAAGGAAACCCCATGAGGAAATATTAAATAAATATACATTTGTTTGATTTTCCTCAAGGAATAATTAGTTATACATTAGTTTAATTAATATTTCCAGTTATATTAACCCAAAACAAGGAAATTAATTAGATAAATCATTATTTATCTTCTATTTTCTAAGAATAATTGTTTAAATCTTATTTAAATAATATTCTTTGTTAATATGACTAATTCACCCTTAAATAATTAAATAAATCATTATTTATTTGATTATTACTCAACCACATCCTTAAAATGATACATAAATCATTTATTTATTTATTATTAACAAATAAAGGGATTTGACCCAAGTCAAATTCCTTTTCCCTCCAACAAATATAATAAAATATTCCACAAAAGTTGGATCTTGATTTGGTTAATAATATTTTAACTATGCACCAATATCTAGATTATCTCAGTATTTTTTTATAAATAGAAGGGGTTTTCCATTCATTTACCACCTTTTGTTGTCTAAAGATCACTCTAGATCTAAACTTTTGGTCTGACTATTGATCCACCATCATAGTCATATTTTTCCATTTTTTGTCTAGGTTTTCTACACCATCAAGAGTGAGGAATTCTAGATCTGAAGTGCTGAGGACTTACAAGAACCCATCCCATTGAGGAGAACAGGGAACACCCTCTTGTGTTTTCCTCTCAGGTGCCAGTAATACAAAATTCATTTTTTATATTCTTGTCTTGTCTATTGGATGCATGGAGTAAATCTTGTTTTTTCTACTGTTTAATGTTTTCTAATGCATAGATCTAGATTTTTGCAGCATTTATCTCGATCACCTAACTACAGATTTGAAGATATTAGTAGTCATTTCTGATGTTATGGCTGTTTGTTATGCGCAGCTAAATTGGTCTTTTTTCATACGCTTGGAATTAAGATTCATACTAAAAAATATCTTTTCTCATGTGCAACCAGTGCATTTTTACCCTTAACTACCATAGAATAGGAGATGACAAGTGCCTCCCCCAATACTTATTTGCTTCCGCATCCCTCTTGAATGCTTGGAGAAGGTGCATCATAGTTGGTGTAAGAGAATCACACCATGAAGAATATAATAACTTTCCAAGATCCTCTAAGGAATGACCTACATCAACATAGTTCATGGCCTTGAGTGGTCCATGAAACCCATCATAAATAGTGCCCCCTCTTGGAGCAATGTTCTGCAAGTGAGTGTTAGAAAAACATAAGAATATAGGAGATACATCATAATATTCAGAAAGACAAGTTCCTCTATATACTTGTTTTACATTAGTGAGGTAACTCAAGGATGAGTTCCCTCTCACACTCAATGAGTAAGGAGGTGTGAGTGATGGCTCTTTCCAAGTGCTATGTTCCTCCTCATATAACAAATAATCCATGCACTTCTTCATATGAGAGTGCACCTCTTCCTTGAAACCTTCACACATGAATCCTTTTAAGATAGTATGATATGCTCTAATGAAACCAGTGGGTTTGGAAAGCAGTATCTCATAGGTTGCATTTAGCAGTCTCTTCTTGAGCTTGGAGTCTCTAACCAAATAAATAAGATTATAGAAATAAATAACTCCTCAAATACCTTAAACCTCCCATCCATTACCTTCCCATCAAGAACCCCACATGTATAAAGGTCCTTAGAGTATTCCATCATGAGTTGGGAATCCCAATAAGGATCCAGGCTTCTGAAGAATGACAACGTTGTAGAGGTCTAAAATGCAGCCCCTGTCATGTCATGGCTCTCCTCTTTGATAGGCTTGATGTAAAAATCACATGTTGGAGCATCATGATCTTCCCTTTGCTACCTCCATTGCAGCTGATCTTGCCCAAGACAAGATTGAAGTAGATGGAAATCAACTTCAGCTCGGAAAGTCCTTTTCTTCCAAGATTGAAGTAGATGCATGCAAGAGTTTCAACATCCTCTTGTCATGTTCAGAAATATATTTTGTAAATGAAGGTACCATGGGCTACCCCAAAGATATGAAGTTTCCATGTGTCCCCATGTTCATGACATCATAGACTTTTGATTCCTCCTTTCTCAGCGCAGATAACTGAGTGGAAGATAGTAATGCCCCTTTCAAGAAATTGCTCACCTCTCTTCTGAATCTATGAGAGATCCTCTGCACTATTTTGGCTTCTCCCAAGGATCCCTCCTTAGCCAAGTATGCAAATGTTGCACATAGTTGAGATAACACTTTAGTTTTCCTCCAATCAAGAGGTACTTGAGGTGCTTTTGTTGGGACTGCGTTATCGTCTCCTACCTTCCCCTCCTCCTCTTTAATAAATGAAGTTTCCTCATCATCAATAAGAGACCTTAGATCTTGGTCATCTATTGAAGGAGGAATATTCATGCCTTCCTCTTCAGAATAGAGCCCTTCATCCAATTGGGATCTTGCCTTTGGCAGGGCATCCAAAAAACTTACACCTTCTTCCATGGTTTTCATAGACCTTACAACTCATGCAAAATATTTTTTTGACATGGTTTGATAGTTTCAATAGAAGATGTTACACATGAAGTTCCATCAAACCTCTCTACTAAAATTCCAATAAACCTCTCATAAGTAGTTGTATTTTAATTTCTTAAGGAAAAAGATTCAAAAAACCACCAAGCATATGCTTTACCTTCAAAATGTAGCGTTGCTACTTTGATGGCTTCAATTTCTGAAACTTGATGTTGCTTCACAAAGTTGTCTAGCTCCTCCACCCAAACCCTAACTGGACATTTAGGTGATCTGTCAAAAGTAGATAGAAAGCACCTACCCACACCATGCTGATTCCCATTTGTGCTTCTTTCCTCCTTGATCTTACAGAATCCTTGGAAGTTCAAGTTATCTTTGAACTCATTAGATTGAGCTTCATATTCCCGCAGATACTCACCAAGAGTCTCCTTCTTGGTCACATCTCCTTTCTTCCTCTTCATGAAGAAATCACTGACAGAATGTTGAATATTTGGTGATATGGCTGAGAGAAAATATCCATGAGATGAGTATTTAGAACTTTCGTCATGTATAGATCTTGTATATCTGGTCGAGGGATCTTCCTTCTCTTCCCTCCTCATTTCTCTGATGTCTTTCCTGGTACCTTGCAAAACTTAATATAGAAGTTATGTGAACCTTCTTTCTCCTGAAAACAAGGGTTTACTCTAGTTTCTCTTGTATATTTCCTCCTACCCATGATAATACTTCATACTTCTTGAAGCTCACAGGCTGAGCCAATATTGCAGCTCTGATACCATTGTAATATTCCAAAATTGGAATAGCATATCAAGCCTGCTGGAATAATGCACTCCTAAGAATTTTGTGCACTAAAATGAGTTTGCAACTCCTGGATCCCTTATATCATATCATCTAATATCTAAATCCAAAATTAGATCAAAAACAAATCAAACTAGGTGGGTTAAATATATCTCCCACAAACTAGTCTAGCTGAAAATCACCTAGAGAAAGGGGCTGCAGCTATATGCAAAGGAATGCTTCTGAAATAGCGTAGATCCACTAAAAAAAAGGCAATAGAATGATATGGAGGTTCAAATATCAGATGTAAAACAACAAATTAGAGATACATTACATCCCATACATTGAAAAAGAGAAATAATAAGACAATACAGGAGAGATCCTCAGAAATGAGGTGCTACAACCATGGAAAAAGTCTGCATAAACTCAACAGTGTCATTTATTGGGGATGAAGTAGTAGTTTATTAATACTCAGATCTAGAGAATATCTGTACATAAAAATGTGGATCTAATTCAGATCTGTGTACAAGAAAATCTCATCTATACGTTCCCCTTGGGGTTTTGTGCAAAACATGAAGCACCGAGAGTAGATCTGAGATCTAAAGTTGCAGATCTGTAGAATTATTTAGAAATTTATGAATCATACAATAGGACAGTAGATCATATCTAAAAAAAACATGGATTTTATGGCCAATCCATGGATCACCATAGTGAGAGGAAGGATCCTAACACCAGAGATCTCTCCTCCAAAATGTAGACAAAACACTCTGCAACTTCTCCTTTTCAAGTAACGCAGTCCGTGGAGAGAAACTGCGTTGTAGGCTCTGAGAATTCTTTGGCTTAATACCAAGGTCTAGATCTGAATCTCAATCAACTAATGCACTCTTCCAGGAGGTTAAAAGACACACTCACTGAGAAGAGCCACTAGTATAGTCTAGATCTGAGCAGATCTAGTGTCTTCCACTGCTGCAACTCACAAGGACAACCCAACCCTCAACAAGATCAGTGCTATAGGTGTAAGGTGAAGCTTGGCCCAAGCCTGATAGTGGACAAGATGAATCAAGTCTCCTCCAAGAGTTTCTCAAGGAAGGAGGTGGGAATCCTAAATAGGAAATCCCATAGAGGAGTGTCTAAATAGACAATACCTTCAAAAAATAATATCTTCAACAACCCCCTCATGCTGCCCTCCTCTTCCTCTTATAAGATTGGAGTCTTGCCAAACCCTAAACCACTTCATTATTTTAGCCCCTTTCACATTTAGAATCTCCTTCTAGAACTGTGCTGTCCATAAGGAGGTTCAATGCATCTAGATTGCGTTGTTGACTTGGTCAAGGTTGACCCAATCTTGTGATTTAAAACCATTCACAACTGCAAGAGTTTATTTACATAGCCTAGATATGTCTCTTTTCACATAGGAATTTATTTATTCATGGTTTTCAGGAGTTTTACATGTCCTCCTTTACAATTTATTCATCAATCATGAAATGCATAATAAAACAAGGAAAAATAGAATATTCCCATTAGCTTGGATAATTGGGAATATTACATCTTGAATTGACAATCAAGCCACCAAAGGGAGTAATTCACAAATAGACATATAATCCTCGAGCAAGAGTTGCACAAAATTATAATATAGTTGAAGATTTGGCTCAATACCCTTCATCTATGTCTGCTCTTGTGGTATTACAGCATTTTCCCTCCCAAAAACAAGCTTTATTGTCGACTATTGGTGGAATTGATCCGACTGATTCTAATCTTTTCGTCTTTAATCATACGGGCTATGTGCCGCAACTACTCACAGAATTGGCATTCTCCATGAGCATCTACATGCATTATGTCTTTAGATTTTTGGAAGTCACTTGGCTCACCGCACTTATCAAAATCATCAACGACGTTGAAGGCTTTTGATGGATGAACATATAAACCTTGTGGTATTATTAATTACCTGCACGTTGAACTAGGGGGAAAAACAATGAATTTTGATGTCGAGGTTGTTGACATACCCCTTGACTATAATATTCTACTTGGATGGTCATGAGTATATGCAATGACTGGAATTGTTTCTACATATTTCAGAATGATTTCCTTTCCATATAAAGGTACTATCACAGTCATTAATCAGCTATCCTTCTTTTCCTCCACTTCGAAGGTAACTAGAAGTGTTCCATTTTTTCACGCACCCCAACTAGCACTTTAGAACATTGGTGTAGGAATCATAAAGGATTCCACTCTCATGGGAACCTTTGCATTACTGCCGCCTGCAACGTCGGCAGAAATTGCAAGTATAGAGACCTAATACATGATCTCTTCCACTCCATCTGGCTTAAAAGAGAGTATAGATGATTCTGAAATTGTTATGTTGGATGAGTTTTTGCCGCCCAACCCTATTGAGCTGGCATAGCAATCAATCTATCTGGCTTGGGTGGCGAATCCGAAATTATCATCGCCGATTGCTTGGGTTGATCGTTCCTTAGAATTTGGTACTCCATCTGATCCATTTTCCTCAATTTTCTTGACAGATGAGAATATTTTGGAAGCCATGATGTCAGAAGGAGAACCATGGGAAGATTATCATCATCATTCTCATCTTCCTGATTATGAAGAAAACTATGTTATTGAACTATATCACCCATCAATCAAAAATTCCTTTTTGAATTATATAGCTATTAATGCAATCAATTCTGAGAAAATCTATCAAATATTGAAGAAACCATTTCTATATATATATTTTGACCAAACCTAGTGTTGTAGAAAATATTCATGTCGGTGTATATTGTTCTCCATCGAATCATATCGCTCTTTATTTCATGAATTTGTGATGTATTTACTTGGTCTTACGAGGAAATTCCAATCATAGATACTAGTATTGTTGAACACACTATTAATATGTATCCTGATGTCAAACCGGTGTGTCAACAGCTTCATCCCATTCATCCAAAGAAAGTTGTTGCCATCAAAGCAGAATTTGAAATTTTTTTGCATGCTCGTTTCATTTACCCTATTTCGCTAACTGAGTGGGTTTCCAATAACACTCCTGTCATGAAAAAAAATGAACCATTAGAGTCTGTGTCGATTATCGGGACGTCAATCTTGCTTGTCCAAAAGACAACTATCCTACTCCCTTTATCAACCAAATTATTGACGATTGTGCTGGATGCGAAATCTTTTCATTCATGGATGGATTTTTGGGCTATAATCAAATCAATAGGGGAGTTTTGAGGTCTAAAATGGGCTTCCTAAGGAAATACAAAATAATAGTGGAAATACTAAAATAATATTAAATTACTTTATCAAATTTTAGAGAGAAAAAAGAATAAAATAATAAAACTACTTTTCAACTTGTATTTTCAACTTATCTCTCTAAGTTTTTACTCAAATTTCGAGCGGAAACACTCGTTGGATGCATAATTTAATTCCTCATCCAAGGAGTGCCTATGTTGCATATTTTCGATGGATGCTGCTACTAGAAAAATGAGAAATACATGAAAAATTTGATTGCAACAACGTTTTTTCATGTATTTATCATTTTTCATATAGCAGGGTCCATCACAAGTATGCAACATGGGTACTCCTTGGATGAGGAATTAAATTTTGCATCCAATGAGTACTCCTCAAAATTTGAGTAGAAACATTGGGATATAAGTTGAAGAATACGAGTTGAAAAAGTATTTTATTATTTTATTATTTTTTATTCTTTTTACTTTTTTACTCCAAAAATGGTGAATCATCCCCCATGGTTGACATCATCATCTTGAATCCTACTAGTTTTTATAAAGTTTATTTTGGTTATACATTTTTCTTAGGAGGCCTATTTTAGACCTCAAAATTCCCCTAATGATCCGCCCAGAGGATCAACATAAGACAACATTCATTTGTCCCTGGGGCACATTCGCTTATAGGAAACTAGCGTTTGGTTTAAAGAATGCTTGGGAAACTTTTCAGAGAGTAATGGATTATGCTTTCAATGACATCAAGCACATTTTTCAACCATATCTAGATGATTTACCAGTGCATTCACGAAATTGGACTGATCATCCAATGCATTTGAGAGCCATCTTCTTACCCTACCGACACTACAAAATATGCCTCAATCCACATAAATGTGTGTTTTGTGTTGGTTCTAGTCGTTTTCTTCGATTCGTAATCTCAAAAGAAGGAATTCGAATCAACCAATTGAAGGTTTAGGCAATTCTTGATTTTCTTGCGCCATCAAATTTACTTCAGATACAGAAACTTCAAAGAAAGGCTAACTTCCTAAGAAGGTTCATTCCAAACTATGCTGAAATGGCTAAAGGATTTACTTGACTATTGAAAAAGGGGGTTCCCTTCCATTGGGAACAAGTTGCACAAGCTTATTTTGATGTTTTCAAGGATACTCTTGTCCGAGCATCATTAATGTATCCCCCTAATTATCAAAATGATTATTTCCTATATATCGACGCGGCTGAAACGACCATTGCTATGGTTTTGGTACAAGTAGAAGATGGAATTGAACATCCGATCTATTATTTGAGTCATAATCTCAATGTTATGGAAGTTTAGTATTCATATGTAGAAAATATTATTGTAATATTCCCAATTGGGACATATGCAATAATACTAAACAAGATTGCAGAAAATAATGCACTTTAGCCAAGTAAAAGCAGGAGGCCAATATGGAGACTTTTCTTTAACATTTAGAACAACAAATTAGATGTATAATGAAGCCCGTAAGATGCATAAGAGGAAATAGAGGTCTCCAATGAAGAAAAATCCTCAAAAAGAGGTGCAACAACCATACAAATGAGCAGAAATTGCCTTGACAACATTATTTTTATTGGTTGAAACAATAGTAGATTACACTTCAGATCTAGAGCAGATTTTTGTACAAAAATTTAGATCTATATCAGATTTGTACACTAGATAGGCTCCTATACAAATTCCCCTTGGGGTTTTCAGCAAAAAGTGAAGTACATGGAGTAGATATGAGATCTTATGCAGCAGATCTGTAGGAGTATTCAAAAATTCTGAAGCAAATACAATAGTATTCAGATCAGATTTGAATATGAAATAGAATAGATCTGAAATCCATGGATCACCACAGTGAAGGGCAGAACCCCAACACTAGAGAGCTCTCCTCCAAAAGTGTGCCAAAACACCCTGCAACTGTACACTTGCAAATAACACAGTACTGGAATGAAAACAGCGATGTAGGCTCTATAACATATGTGGCCTCAAGCCAAGATCTGAAATCAATGCTCCAATCATCCAATACTCTCTTGCCAGGGGGATAGAAGACTTTCCCACTGAAAAGAGGCACTATAATGGTCTAGATCTGAGTAGATCTAGCCTCCACTTGCTACAGCTTACAAAGATAGCCAAACCCTCAATAGGATCTACATTGTAGTTGGAAGAAGAAGCTTGGATTTCAGTCTGATAGTGGATAAGAAATGCAAGACTCTTCCAAGAGGCCTCTCAAGGAAAGAGATGGGATTCCTAAACAGGAAATCCTTGTGCTAAACAACACTATTCTCTGCTAAACAACAAGGAGAATGAGATATGTCTAAACAGACAATATACTCTAAAAAATGTAATCAAATCAACAACCTTCTCGTGTTGTCCTCCTCTTCATTTTATAAGATTGAGAGCTTTCAAAACCCTAAACCATCTCAATGAAATAACTCTTTTCACATGAGCCTCCTCCAACTAAAACTGCGCTATGCCTTCATGAAGATCACTACTTCTAGACATCGTTGTTGATTTAGTCATGGTTGACCTAGTCAAAATATTTAGTCCCTTTCACACATAAGGGTGTTTATGTAAATAGGCCAGATTTATCTTTGTTCACATGTGGCATTGATTTATTTGTTGTTATAGGATTTTTTATTGTCCTCCTTTACACATTTATTAAAGAAATAGAAAAATGAAACAAAAATTAATATTCCCATTAGCTTGGGCTAATTGGGAATATTACAGTTCTCTCCTCCAAAATGTTGCTTTTCCTCAAGCAACTGATAGGGTGACTGCTGCAAATATTCTCCTCCTCCATTGGTGACAACATCATCATGTGTTACGCTTCTTCCATAAGCTAATTTCTCACCAATCCAACCCTCCATGAACTGTTCCTCCAAGGTTCTCATGAGATGTAAGTAATCCCTCCCACAAGGAGTCAATAACTCAAATGAAACAAACATGGCTGAACCAATGCTCTCCCTATAACATGTAGCATAAGGTGCATGGAGAAACTCCATCCCATGTGGTACATACATGCTTCCCATCCTCCCTCCATACATTCCCATAAAAAGTACAAGTATATCATCAATGTATGGGAAAAAAACTACATACATACAAATAGAAAATTGAGCATGTGGAGGTGGATCATAGACTCACATATTGTACCAGCATAGTGCATCTCCTTATTGCATCAAATCAAGGTGTGGTAAGTGGTTTTCCCACCACTTAATTTTTTCCCATGTTATCTCACTATGGCTGAAAGTGTGAGATATGTTTGGTGCCTTTGGGAAGCACCCATCATGATAGAAAATCTCCCTTTGCACATCAAGGGAGTGGCCAAATTCAGAAATTTTAGTGGCCCAATGTTTGCCATGAGATTTACATGATACATTACTCCTCCTTGGATTCATGGCCTACATAAACATGGTGAAATAATATTTACAATCAAAAAATAAAACAAGCTTTACGTGATCAAATTCTTCACCAAAATTGTTCCTCCTACACATGGAGTTGTGAATGGATCTTTCTCCTCTTTCAAAAGAAGGAAGAGATGGCTGAAATAACCCCTTCATGGAGTCATGTTTCTACCCCAACTCCACATAGTTCATGCATTCTTGAAAATGTTGATGTAGTTCTTCTTCCAAGCCTTCCCAATCAAAGCTCCTCATGATGATGTTGTAGATTCTCATGGAATACATATGGTTGAAACAGAACTCTTTGTATGCTCCTTGTAGTAACTTCTGCTTGAGCTTAGAACATCTGTACAAGAAGATCCTACCATGATGATAGCTGAATCCTCCTTGCACTAAATAACCCTCTTCATGCAGCTGGTCATCAAGTATGATACACGTGTGTATATCTTTGGAATAATCCACCAACAGTTGGGATTTCCAATATAGATATAAATTGCTCAACAATGACAACGCTGATGGTGTATCAACAGAGATGTCTGTCATGTTGCTGATCTCCTCCATGACATCTCCCATGCCAAATATGTGTGTTGGAAGGCTATTCCTTCCATTCTTCTCCTCCCACAGCACAGATCTAGAAATGAAAGTGGGTGATAATGATAAGGGAAGAAGATCTCCCTTCTTCTTGAGCTGACCCAAGTCTCCCAGCGTTGTAGTTTTGTCTTCAAGTGCTCCAATCCCTCTTGTATCTAAGCTTGTAGTAGCATGTTGTGAGTTCTTCCCCACAAAATATGAATCAGGTGGCCTTACAGGTGGTTTGCCACTAGATAAGAGTGTCCCATGCAGAAATCTCATGAACATAATAGATGGGACTGTAAGGTCCTTCCTTACACTGCGCAAATCCATCTCTGTTTTCTATGTGGAAGTGTTTTGTGAGGGGTAAGTATGCATGCCTTTGATCATTTTAGTTTCACCACCCTTCTTGTCCACCCATTCCATTTTCAAAGCCTCCCAATCAGTGGTGCCTTTCCCCAATGTAATCAACCATTGAACACCCTAAATCACATTGGTGTCCGGTATGTCAACCACAAAGAAGTGATCAAACAAGGTGTAGGTACCCATGGTGACTGAAAGTGATGGGACATAATGCATGCATTGCATTGTTCTATCTCCTGGGACCAAAACAGAGAATCCCTCAAAAGTATGAGCGGGTATTTCCCTCCTTTGCATAAGATGAGCATGAATAAAATTGTGAGTTGCCCCACTATCAATCAATAAAGAAACCCTCTAATTCAAGCTTGAACCTTGAAATCTTAAGGTCAAGTACTTAGGTAATCCCCCCAAAGATGCAAGAGTCCCTCCAATAGGAGCAAAGGCTCAATTCCCATCTCCTGATGGTGTTGGATCTCCTCCATTAGTGTCAGCGTTGTGACCCCTTCTTGGTTCATCTTCTTCTTCCTCCTCAATATCTGAGAAGACCTCAATGTAATGTGCTTTTCTAGTAGCACATCTATGCCTCGGTGCCCATGATTCTTGTCAAGTGAAGCATAGCTTCTTCCTCCTTAGATGTCTTTGGACTTCATCATCAAGAGGCTTCTTGTATGAGCTCTCCTTTGAAGGAGTAGCTTTCTCTTCCTTTCCTTTAGAAGGAAAAGAGGGCTTGTGCTGAAAGTTTGCCTTTGATTTTGGCAAGGCATCTTGAAGGTCTCTAGCCCTTTCAATGGCATCATGCAAGGTAGTTGGCTTGGTAGATTTTACCAACCCATGAAGAGGTTCATCTAGAACATTGATGAACATTTACACCCTTCATGTTGCAGACAAGTCAGGAACCATAACATATAATCTCAAAAATTCAGAAATATAAGACTTTGTATTACCTGATTGCTTCAACTTTGCAAGGCTCATGAAAGGTGCCTCTGGATTTCTTCTGTCAAATCTCTCCACCACCTTTCTAGTGAACTTATAATAAGAAGTCACATTGACATGACCCAATGTAGACAAGCCATGGAACCACCAGTAATGTGCTTCACCTTCAAAGAGCAGTGCTGCAATCTTGATAACTTCCATCTCTAGGACCTTGTTCAAATGAAAGTAGATGTCAAGTTTTTCTACCCATGCCTTGGCAGAACACTTGGATGACCCATCAAAATTGGGTAGAAAGAATCTGCCCATAGAGTGATGTCAATCATGATTCTGAGTGAATCCACCATCTCTATGTTGATGCCTTAGTCTTCTTTTTTCCTTCAGGTGACAAAAATCTTGAAAAATCAAGTGATCTTTGAATCTATGATTTTGAGACTCATATTATTCAAAATAGTATTCAAGGAATTCTTGCTCTTGAAACCCTTCATTTCCAATAGCGAAAAAGGTAGGCATGGTAGAGCGTTGGGAAATCTATGGCTGGTGCATTGGTTGATCATTCCAGTGATGAGACATTCTAGAGCTTTCTCCAAGATGGAATCTCTTAGGAGACTCTTTGATTCTGTCCATTCTCATATCTTTGATCCCCCTAGCAAGATCTTGCATGGCTCTCAAAAGGATCTTAGGAAAATCCTTTCCTTCTACACCACTTCCAGATTCAAGGGCTTTACCCTTGTCTCTATCATCATTTGTGTAATCAAATTTCTTCTGTATTATTTTGAGATACCTCTTCTCTCTGTCAGTAAGATGCTCTTCTTCTTCTGAATACATATTGGCTTCTTACAGGCTATGCCAAGATGATTGCTCTAATACCACTATAATATTCCCAATTGGGACATATTCAGTAATACTAAACAAGGCTGTAGAAAATAATGCAGTTTAGCCAAGTAAAAGTAGGAGGCTAATATGGAGACTCTTATTTAAAATTTATAACATCAAATTAGATGTATAACGAAGCACATAAGATGCATAAGAGGAAATAGAAGTCTCCAATGAAGAAAAATCCTCAAAAAGAGGTGCAACAACCATACAAATGAGAAGAAACTGCCTTGACAACATTATTTTTATTGGCTGAAACAACAGTAGGTTACACTTCAGATCTAGAGCAGATATGTGTCTAAAAATTTAGATGTATATCAGATATGTACACTAGATAGGCTCCTCTACAAATGCCCCTTGGGGTTTTCAGAAAAAAGTGAAGTACATGGAATAGATCCGAGATCTTATGCAGCAGATCTGCAGGAGTATTCAGAAATTATAAAGCAAATACAACAGTATTCAGATCAGATCTGAATATGACATGGAATAGATATGAAATTCATGGATCACCACTGTGAAGGGAAAAACCCCAAAACTAGATATCTCTCCTCCAAAAGTGTGCCAAAACACCCTACGACTGTACACTTGCAAATAATGCAGTACTGGAATGAAAACTATGTTGTAGGCTCTAGAAAATATGTGGCCTCAAGCCAAGATCTGAAATCAGTGTTCCAATCATCCAATACTCTCTTGCCAGGGGGATAGAAGACTTTCCCACTAAAAAGAGGCACTAGAATAGCCTAGATTTGAGTAGATCTAGCCTCCACTTGTTGCAGCTTACAAAGACAACCAAACCCTCAACAGGATTTGTGTTGTAGTTGGAAGAAGAAGCTTGGCCTTCAGCCTGATATTGGATAAGAAATGCAAGACTCCTCCAAGAGGCCTCTCAAGGAAAGAGATGGGATTCCTAAATAGGAAATCCTTGTGCTAAACAACACTATTCTCTGTTAAACATCAAGGAGAATGAGATATGTCTAAACATACAATATACCCTAAAAAATGTAATCACATCAAAAACCTTCTCATGCTTTCCTCCTCTTCCTTTTATAATATTGAGAGCTTGCAAAACCCTAAACCATCTCAATGAAATAGCTCTTTTCACATGAGCCTCCTTCAACTAAGACTGTGTTGTGCCTTCATGAAGATCATTCCTTCTAGACATAATTTTTGATTTGGTCATGGTTCACCCAGTCAAAATATTTAGTCCCTTTCGCACATAAGGGTGTTTATGTAAATAGCCCAGATTTAGCTTTGTTCACATGCGGCATTGATCTATTTGTTGTTCTAGGGGTTTTTATTGTCCTCGTTTACACATTTATTCAAGCAATAGAAAAATGAAACAAAAATTAATATTCCCATTAGCTTGGGCTAATTGGGAATATTACAATTGCCTTGGTAGTTGTTCAAGCTGTCCAAAGATTTTGCCACTATATCCTGCTCCGAAAGACCATTGTCATTTCATATTGCAACCCCATGACTTATATCTTATCACGTCAATTAATAGGGGGAAAATATTCAAAATTGATTTTCATTTTGTAGGAATTTGATTTTGAATTCATCAAATCCAAGTCAAAGAATTCTTTAGTTTTGGTTGAGCTTCTTTGTGACCTTCCCTCTGATAGTACTGCAACTACTTCAGAACCATCAATTCCTGACAAGTCTCTGTTTCTGATCGGATCATTTGATCCTTGGTACGGAGATTTCATCCTTTATCTACAAACTCAAACTTTTCAACCTGATACCTCTCGCTCTGAACAGTGACGTATTCAATACCAAGCCAAATATTATCTAATCGTCGGCGATATACTTTATCGTCGTGGTGTTGATACAATTTTAAGGGGGTGCCTCACTCATGATGAGGCTGAAAAGGTTCTAAATGATTGTCATGCTAGAGCTTGTGGTGGACATTTATCTGGATAAGCTACCATGCAGAAGATATTCTGCGCCAGTTACTTTTTGGCTTACCATATTTCACGACTGCATCTTCGTGGTCAGAATTTGTCATGCATGCCAAATTTTTTATCGTAAAATCCGCAAACCGCCAGTGCCAATGCATCTTGTTGTCTCTGTGGGACCATTTTTTAAATGGGGTATTGACTTCATGACCTGGAACCCTCATTCATCTGGGGGGCATGGTTATATTATTTTCGTAGTCGACTACTTTACCGAATGGGCCGAATTGATGCCTACATTCAACAACACAAGACAGAAAGCTGCATTGTTTTTCTTTAATCATGTTATTGCACTGTTTGGGTCATGCAGGCTATAGTTACAGATCATTAGAAGAATTTTTGCAACCACATGATTACTGAATTAACTGCCAAGTTAGGATTGTCACATGATGATTCTACTCCTTATTATCCATAATCAAATGGACAAGTTGAGGCTATTAACAAAATTCTCAAATGTATGCTTCAACGAATGATAGAAGTTCATAAAAGAAATTGGCATTTGATCCTGTACTCCACCTTGTGGGCGTATCGAACCTCAATGAGAAATGCAACCGAATTTACTCCTTTTCAATTGGTGTATGGTCTGGATGCTATATTACCAATCCAATGTGAAATACTGTCGTTAAAACTCACAATTGACTTGTTACTTGACACCTCAGAATAAGAAGCACATCTCCTTCACCTCATCCATATTGATGAAATGCATCGTGAAGCCCAATTGGCCAACGAAGCGCATAAGAGACGTATAAAGGCGCAATATGACAAAAATGTCCAGCCTCGAATTTTCTCAGAGGGCGACTTGGTCCTACTTTATGATCAAGAAGCTGATGTAATAGGTACATGAAAATTTGAGCGATTACGGCATGGCCCCTATATTTTCAAGAGAGTTCTTACTAAGGGTGCCTATGAGTTGGTTGATTACGATGGAATTCCGTTGGTACAACCTAGAAATGGGTTTTATTTGAAACATTATTGTTGGGATCCTGTGATTTAGCAGATTGGCATAATAAATGACAAGGCAACTTATAAACTAGTCTTTAAAGCTCTAGGATCTAGCCCTCCTAGTCTCAAAGAGGGATCTCTCAATTTTTTTCAAAGATATGACTTTTTTGCATGTAAAAGGTTGATTTTAGGCTAGTTATTAAGCATGAGTTTGTTTGATTGTTTGATGGGACATGATGATCTAGGCAGCATAGATAGAAAAGAGAAATATCCAAGTCATTGGGCAATGGATTCAAGTAGAATTTTGTAACAAGTTTGTAGATGAATCAAGGGTATCATAGGGAAAATCTAACTTGGCTATTAGATAAACAAAGTTTCCAGGTGAAATGAAATGAACATTAAGGGTTTAGAATGAAAAGTAGAACTAAGGGAAATTAAGAATCCTTAATTATATGTACTTCTCAACAAAGAGACTTAAAACATCATTTAAGCATGAAGAAGTATTTCATAGATAGAGTTAACCATGAATTCTACAAATCACACTTCATCAAATAAAAATTTCAAGAAAAACTTTAAAAATGAAATCAAAGAGTCGAGGAATGTTCTATTTCATCAAAGATTTCACTTTCAAGGATAAGAAAACATTCAAGATTCACAAAAAACTACATTCATAGAAGAGGGAAATCCTAAACATCTGTGATTATAGCTACAAAGACCTTCAAAACAATTATTTGAGAAAGTACAAAGAGTATGATCAAAGCAGACCTCTTTGGCAGACTTTCGACAATGGTACTTTAAAGGGAGACTTCAAAAACAATTTTCAAGTGGCAGCAAGTAGCAGGGAGAACCATAAATCATTCTTGGGGCCACTGTATTGAAATATTTAGGAGATAAACAAGCATAAAGGTTGAAATTCAGTCAAGCCACTCAATAAAACCTTCAGCAGATGAAAACATAAAGACAGTGAAGAGTAAACAGGTCTAAGGTGCTTTTAGGAGACATTTCTTAGCGTAAACTTTTTAGTCTACTGTAAGTAAGAAAATGATGAAAACAGAATGGAAAATAGGAAAAACTTTAACAATTTAGAATAATTCACCAACAGCCAAGCTCAGGGATCCAATGACAGAGCTTTCTCCATCCAAAAATAGGTCAAAACATCCACAGGTTCCAAAACATCAAATATATTTCAACTTCAGCAGAACTATGTATTACTTCAAAGAGTTATCAAATGCCCACCTTACAATGAGTTCCAGTGCAGTATTTATACTACAAATGAGGAGGTGGAACCATCTAGGGTTCAAATTTTTATTAATGACATAGTAAATGCACTCCTATCCTTAAAAACCATGCAAGGCATAAGGTAGGAATGTCTCTCAACTACTTCTCTGTGTAATAAATCTGTCTTTACTTCCTGAGGATAAAATGGTTGAAAAGATTGACTTTGAGGCCCTTTTCTATCTTTACAATAACTGTTCTGATAGTTTATAATATATTCTTTAGTGTAATAACTATCAATTTGTCTTTTGAGGTATAGAGTAAGTGAAAGGTGTTACTTTTGATTTATCAAGTAAATAATTGCTCCCTTGATTTATCCGAGGCTGTCTTTAAGCCTATTTTGCCTTGATTTAATCAAAAAGTGTGTCTAGGCTTGATTTGTTTTAGCCTTTATAATCCATTATACTGCCTTTCGTTGTCTTTTAACACTTCATATGATTTCTTTAAACCTTTTAATCCTCTGTTTCTTTAGCCTTTAACTTCTCCTTTATCCCCTTTCGGAACTACTTCAAAGCTTTCTCAGTTTATCTTTAGCTGTGTCTTTGTCTTTTAATCATCAGATTAAGCTTTTAATCTTCATCTTTTCTTTTGAACTTCATTTCTCACTGATTTTCTGGTGTACAGGTGGTCGTAGCTCTTTGGAGGGTTTGATAAAATAGTCAATATTGAGGATATGTTGGTTAAAACATGGATTTTCACCCCTTTTTGTCTTTTTACTATGATTTTTTGGCCACAGAGGACTATGATCCTCGACCTTAGCACTCTTTTGGACTGTTAATAGCCTCCTCCACCATTGAACCTGCAAAAAAACCACAAAATATGTTATAAAATCCTACGTGATGGCTTAAAATTGCTTTACAGAGGCTAATGGAGTGGCAGAGGAGTAGTGAGGAAGAAATGAATGCGAAAAATGGATTTCCATGGAAAAAACCGTGAAAAATGGGGTTTAAAATGACTTTGGAATGAGAAATGGGAAAAGTGGTTTTGAAAAACCACCAGTGGTTTTCTCGCGGGGCAACGGTGGTCTGTGGTTTTTCCCAAATCGAATGCGATTCCATACACTTTTTGACACGCATCCATTATGAAACCACCAGTTTTGGGTAACTTTTGGTTGCTAAACCTCGGGAGCAAATGTTGTGCGGAATAGCCTATGAGCTGTCGGATCTAGGGAGGTAGATTCGACGGTGCGGAGAGGAGCGCGATGGAAAGGTGCGCGGGCGAAGAAAAGTAGTGGAAGCCAGGTGTCAAGAGGAGATTGGGGTGGTAGTTGGGTAGTGGGAAGTGGTTCCCGGCAGTGTTGGATGGGGAAACTTTATCAAGAACTTTTAGATTTGATTAATCAACAGTGGGGATTGATTATAGGGGTGAACAGATAGGAGATTTCGGGAGGATGAAGGGTAGGAGGGGAGGCCTGGTGGCCGTTGGATGGTCAGGATGGATAGTTGGGATCCATCGAGAAATAAAATAGGCGCGGTGGAAAGAAAAAAGGAAGGGGGCTAGAGAAAGGGGCGGGCAGTGGTTCAGTGGAAGAGTAGGGGGAAAACCGGGGGCGAAAAATAAAAAGGGCTAAGGGCTTTAATAATTAGCCCATGGTTGGGCCCTCGGGTTATATGGTAGAGGGAGCTGAGGCTTAAGCCCAGAGGGGCGTAAAAAAATTAATTTTATCTAAAGGCGGACAAAGGCTAAACAAGGCGGGGGAAAGGTTTGAGTGCTTGGTTCCGGTTCTTGGACATATGGAGGAAAGTGGGCGAAAGATCTAAGCCCTCGAGGGTTTAAACCCTTAATTGTAGAAAAGACTGTTTTTAGGGAAAAAATGATTTTTTTAGGCCAATTTAGAAGTTCCGATAGGAAAAATGGGGGTTTGTAAACCATAAAAAAGGATTTTTTATGAGTTTAAAAGGCATGTTTGAAGATTTTTAAGGATAATGAGGGTAAAATGAGAAGGAGGAAAGGGGATTTTTTAGAGGAAAAATGAAGGATAAATAAGGGGAAAATGGGCTATTTTTAGAGGGAAATGGACTAATAAAAATAGGGATAAATAACCTGAAATGAACTTTCTTCTTTGAAAAAGAAGGATAACCTTTTGGAGACATGGATGAATATTTTGGTGAATTGACAGACTCAGAATGATGAAGGCAGTGAGATTTCTAGATCTCATAATGCTTCTTTGAAATATTATTTCTAGAAATCTAGGATTGTCAACTTAGTCATATTTGGATAGGATCAAAATTATGGATGACTAACAATTATTATGCTTAATCATGATCGTATTAATCTTTTGTATTATATTGTATATATATGTTGTTGATTTTCGTTCACTATATTAGTTTATTTTTAGAGTTTTCTTGACATTATTAATCCACTTTACATTTCATTGCAGATGACTGAATCTTCAGAACCATTTTTTGGATATGTTGATGGTGCTAGTCATAGTATGCAGAATCTATCCTCTGTAGTGTGGGTCATTTTCACTCCGAACGACGACTTAGTGAGTTTTAAAGGGATTTGTATTGGTAGATCAACGAATAATATCGTTGAGTATAGCGCGTTGATTGAACTTCTCTCTAATTCCATTTCATTTGGTATTAAATGCATAATCATAAGGTTAGACTCACAACTTTTGGTATTACAACTTACTAGTGTTTATACTGTTAGAAATCCAACACTATATCATTTGTTCCTAAGAGTTCGACTTTTGTAAAGTCACTTTTATTTTATTCAATATCAACACATTTCCATAAATTTGAACACATTGATTGATTCTTTAGCTAATCAAGTTTTAGACAGACATTTGCAAAATATGTAAAGAAAACATTCACATCACTTAATAGGATTACAAAATAAACATAAGAAAAACACTGAAATCAAATAGATAGATAGTTATAGGTTTTTACAAAAAAATTTGCCCAAGACAAATTGGTCATCTGACCTCAAAATGTATGCAAAATGTCAAAAGTAAACTAGTGGTGCTCGTGGTAACATGCTATAGATCTAGCTATCCTACGGAGTAACCGCATCCAATGGTTAGGAACCCAATAGTGTGTCATTGTAGTCGCATGGGTAACTCTTTGATCCAGAAATCCAGAATCCCGAAGGTCAAACCCTCAATGTGATGCCGAAGCTCAGCCAGAGTCTCAGCCATATCAAGATCCTGAAGGACTGCTCTCCCAACATCCCTCTCTGCTAGCACATCTGCTTCACACTCTGGTTCCTCTACTGGTTGAACATGACCAACATCTACATTTCATCAAACATTTAGTTTAGTCTTGGGAAAACATCAAAATAAAAAAACACTATATAAACCTTAGAAAAATAGAAAAACTTGGTCAAAACATTCTTACCTATTACACTCCACTGAGCGCCTTCTGGTAATGCTAAATCTGGATCTCCTCGGAAATCAACGCCTGCATATGCATACTCATCAATGGTGACAATATGTCACCTGAACTAGGTGAATAATATAGTCGAGAACACAATGGTTGATTGGCATGCATGCCTACGCATTAGTTCTACCCATCTCTGAATCCGTGGATCTCTCGGATTAGACACATCCAGTGTTACATGTTGTGGCTGCATCAGTGGAATCCATTCTAAGGCGAATGATATGAGGATTGAACCATAACTGAAATTCTTCTTCCATCCTCCCTTTGCTTTGTTCAATTGTTATTTTATCTGAGAAAGTACAGCTTCAGACCAGTTGAAGACTGTTGGCTCCATACACTCTAGTGCGTACTGCATATACGATCTATTTGCTACATGTAAAGTAACGATGCTAGCAAGTTTTGCGATCGTGAAAAGGATAGTTCTCAAAGGAAAATATCTAACATCCTGGATGTTTATCTTTCCATCTTTGCTTTGCTCTACCCCTAGATAACAATGTTGCAAAACATAATCTCTCACAGTCTCTCCTCCAATAATAGACCCTGAGATCGAAATAGGCAAGCCTCTCCTTGACAAACTTGTAAGAAAGTATACATCCTCAACTATTATGGGAACCACTTGGTTCTTAATATGAAATGCCTCGATAGTTGGATCCCATGCTCGAACTAAGAACTCCAAGAGTTTTATTTGTTGCCTCATCCGTGACAACCTGAAGTACTTTAGAAGTCCACAATCTCTTAGGGCTGTTATTGTACCTAGATCATTTAGGGAAATCATACCTTGTTCTTCATGTTCTCTTTCCCTCCATGTAATCGTCATTGTAATCTGATGGAAACCTAAAATAAAACCATAAGAACCATTAAATTCCATTCAATGCAAAAAATTGGGAAAATTCTGGGCATAATGTAAAAAGAAAAAATGTAGATTGCGCCCAATGCAGGCTCTAACAATAGACAGTGCATTGTGTATGCAAGTAACCTGCAATTTAGTTTCTATGCAACTCAGGTTTCGACACTCAAGGGTGCGTTGCCCTCTTTTGGGGCAGAATTTATCGTAGGGACCTCAAAACCCTAAAAAATTGCAGAAATTGCAAATGAAATGATTACTCAAGGAAATAGGAGGTTCATGGCACTAACCTGGATCAAAAGGCAACGAAATATTTCCACAGAAATTATCGCAATCAGCAGCTGAAGTTCGGGGGAAAAATCAGGTTCAGAACTCCAAAATGAAAATGGTAACTATGGAATGGTAAAAATGAATAGTAAAACTACTTTTAATAGTCATTTAATTATTTGAAAATTACATTTATTTCTATGACTATAGTTTTATTATTTTTTTATCATGAAACATGTATTTTTAATCCATTTGATGTTGTTCTAAACATGCTTTACAACTGATGAACAGATTAGTCGTGTAGATTTATTTCAAGAATGATTTAACCACAAAGCATACTTTTTCTCCTTATTTTTCGAGCTTTGTTAAAAACAAAAAAGGATTTGAAGCACACTTTTATCTCTTTTTCGAGCTTCGATAACAGTGAAAAAGGAACCCCTGGAGTCTTCTTTCAGCTCTTTTCAGACTTCGATAATGTGAAAATATTGTTGAGCACTTGTCTTTTTGAGCTCGTAAAAGTAAATGAATTGATATCTTCTCAGTATAAGTTTAACCCTTTTTCGGACTGAGATAGATTATTTACAAAAAAGGAATACCTTGGTCGAACATGACTAAAGAGGTTCTCTCATATATTATTTTACACTTTTTCGGATCTGAGTGACAACTTTATGAAAAATTACTTATGGAGTTTTCTTTTGTCATTTTTTTCAAACTCTCTAAATATGAAAAAGGATCAGACTATCACTGTCATTAATCTCGTTAAAACATAAAATAGCAACGGGCTTGTCGATCATGGCAAGAATCGAGTTTCATTTATCGCTAAACTTGTTAAATTATTAAATAGCGATACATTTTCACCTGAAGGGTTGAATTATAGATCAATAAAATGTTATCCTCCTCAAGATTGTTAAAAAATAAAGAGGTACTGGTCGAAAAATGACTGGGGAAAATTTGGGAAAGTGAACAGAACTTTTTATGGTAGTAGGTCACTCTTGAACATGAGACTTCACTCTATCATAGTGACTGTTCGGGTTGGGTAATCTTCTTGACTGTTCATTCATACCTATGGTTCGTCATACCTTCACTTTAGTTTTGGGTCAATGCTGCCAACTTATCTTAGTGTCGTTGATAAGTTCAAGAGAAGTCATTGAGTGAATATTCATCCTTCTTCAATACTCATAAAACTTCATTCTCATGACCCTCATCCTTGAACATTGCTATATCAAGTCATACCTTTTTCTCCAAAATTATTAACTCTCGTTTCGTAATAAGGTGGCTTCCTGTCAACGAAAAATCATTATCCAGGAAGTTCACTTAGAAACATTATGTTTTAGTACCATGAGGCTTGTTACAACATCGACAAGATCCTCGCTTCCAGACTTTTGACCGAAAGATTTTGTTTGGTGTTCGACATCAAATCATATATTCACACCTTACGAAATGTACTGCAGTATCTTGAAGGCCATTGACATTAATGGTGGTTCTCTCACATTTTTTAACAACTCACATCATTTCCTGGTAATCAAATGATGTATTTCCATGTTCGACTACAAATCATATATTCGCATGGCTAGACTTGTACCCGAATGATCGAGTGAACGAGATAAGAAGACCCTGGATCTAGTTTCAACCATCCAAGTTGTGATTTCAGGATTGTTGCACACATCATCTGTACGGTGACATTGCATACAAATCATCATCCAAACATGTACCTATATATGTAGGCATGTTTGTATTGGGCAACATTCCAATGTAGACAACTTTATGAATTATGTACATGTTATTAGATTGTTTATGTGTTGAACATGGGAATGCCTACCCTCAGAAATTATGATCAAGAGGATATATCATGATGTATGTAGGTTTTAACCCTGTACAGAAATTATCTATAAATGAATCTTAAAATAGAAAATAAACAATAGTGAGAGAATAAAACATAAAATAGATATACATAGAGATTTTCCCCTGGATCCCAAATCGAGACGACTAGCTTGATTTTTCATTATATTCCTTTTAGTGTTACAAAACATATATATACATGCCGAAGCATACATAAACCCCAATCCATTAACCCTAGATTAGAACATAACCATAGCTCCCTTGACCGGATCTACAAAATACCAGGGGCCGAAAACCATCATGCCCCAAAACCATGTGCAAACCCATGCACAAAACCATGGGCGGGTTCGCCCACCGAAAAATAGGGTCCAATTTTTTTTTTCCTGGGGCACTACCCCAAACCCTAAATAGGGGGGTGACCCCCCTGCTGTACCCGATGCAACATATAAGGGTGGTTTTCACTGCCCCGTGCGTGACTATTCATGGAAAGAATATAACACATACCCAGCATTCTCCCACTTTTTGTTTTCTTTCCGCAGGGGGCACAAGAGATCTTAGTCATTAGCCCAACTCTGCAACACCCATTTTTTCTCTACACCAAGTGAAATTTTGAGTGCTCACAGACTTCGTTAATGCCTCTGCAACATTCTTCAAAGTGTCCACCTTTACCAATAAAACCCTTTTAGCCTCAACCATATCTCTCACAAAGTGATATTTAAAATCAATGTGCTTTGTCTTTGAATGATAAGTAGGGTTCTCAGCCAAGAAAATTATACTTTGGCTATCACAGTCTATCCTTATAGCTTGCTGCACCAACCCCATACTTGAACACAATCTCTGCAACCAAACTGCTTCCTTGCTTGCATGATTTGCTGCCATGTATTCTGCCTCTGTAGTTGAAATAACCAATACAGACTGTCTTTTACTCATCCAACTGACTGCACCTAAAAATAGGCTAGACACATACCCACTTGTAGATCTTCTTTGGTCTAGATCTCTAGCCTAGTTTTCATCAACAAAACCACAAATGTCCAACACTCTTTCCAATCTTGGTTTTCCCTGGTAGCACAAGCCATAATCACTAGTGCCACGCAAAGATCTGAAAAATCACTTCATTATTGTCCAATGCTCCTTCCCTGGGTTTGACATAAACCTTCTCAATAATCCCACTGCATGTACAATATCTAGACTAGTACAGACCATTGCATACATCAGGCTACCCACTACAGTTGCATATGGAACACTAGACATATCCTCCTCTTCTTCTTGTGTCTTGAGACACTGTTCAGTAGACAACTTTACACCTATCGAAATCAGAACATTCACCAGTTTACTATCTTGCATATTGAACCTCTGCAATATAGTCTTGAAATACATCCTTTTGTTTAACCAGAGCTTCCTCTTTGCCCAATATCTCTTAATTTCCATGTCCAAAATATAGTTTGTAGCACAAATATCATTCATGTTGAATTTGGAGAATAGTTGGGTCTTCAAATCTTGGATAATTTCTTTGTCATTTCCAATCAAGAACATATCATCCACATACAAGACCAAATAAATAACACAGTCACCAATTAATTTAAAATAAACACAGTGATCCTCCTTGCTTCTGGTGAAGCCAAGTCCCCATATATAGGTATCAAATTTCTGATACCAAATCCTTGGTGACTGTTTTAACCCATACAAAGACTTCTTTAACCTGCATACCAGTTCTTTCTTCCCCTTCACCATAAATCCTTTAGGTTGTTTCATGTAGATCTCCTCTTCCAGATCCCCATGAAGAAATGTTGTCTTCACATCCATCTGTTCTACCTCAAAATCAAATGCAACAGCAGAAGATAAAATTAATCTAATAGAAGTAACTTTGGAAACAGGAGAAAAAATATCAACAAAATAAATTCCCGACACCTGGGGATAACCTTTTTCTACCAAATGAGCTTTGTGTTTCTCCACCTTGCCTTATACATTCATATTATTCTTAAACACCCATTTTCTCCTGATGGGCTTCTTTCCAGCTAGCAACTCCACCAGATCCCATGACTCAGTTTTATGCAAGGATGTCATTTCATCAACCATGGCCTCCTTCCAGAGTTTTCCATCCTCTGAATCTATTTCCTCCCTGACAGTTCTGGGATCATCATCAGTTATAGTTAAATAAAAATTTGAATAGAAAGAATATGGACTATACCTTTCTGGTTGTCTTCCTTCCTGAACCGATCTTCTCATAGTTGGAGTTTGTGACTGTTCCTCTTCTGAGTCTTCTTCTGTTGTAGAGTCTAATTCATCCTCCTTTAGCTCAAATTCTATCTTCTCAGGTTCCTTTGGTAGGAATTCATGTTTAACAACATCTTTCACCTCTCTAAAGACCACATCTTGGCTATACACATCCTTCTTTATTTCCAGGTTCCAAAGCTTGTAACCCTTTAAACCATCCTTATACCCAATAAATATGCACCTTCTAGATTTATTATCCAACTTGGTGCTTTTCTCCTTCGGAACATGTACATATCCATCACATCCAAATGCCCTCAGATGTGAAAGAGAGGGTTTCTTACCAGTCCATACCTCATGTGGAGTCTTATCCTCCAACGTTGATGAAGGTGATATGTTAACCAAGTAACATGCAGTCTCCACTGCCTCTACCCAGAATTCTTGTCCTAACCCGGTACCGCTGAGCATGCTTCTTGCCTTTTCCATCAGCGTTCTATTCAATCTTTATACAAATATATTTTGCTAAGGTGTGTATGGAGTAGTATTCTTCCATGCTATACCACACTTCTTATAGAACTCTTCAAATTCCTTCTTGTAGAACTCCCCATCATTATCTCTCCTTAGCACCTTTATCTTCTTCTCTGTTTGGCTTTCCACTAGAGCCTTAAATTCTTTAAATCTGTCAAAGACTTCAGATTTATTCCTCAAGAAATATATCCATATATTCCTTGAGAATTCATCTATGAATGAGACATAGTACACAGAATTACCCAGTTATGGAATCGACACAGGTCCAAACACATCATTGTGCACAAGCTCTAATATCTTGTTAGCCCTCTTAGCACTAGAAGGAAAACTCACCTGATTCTGCTTCCCATATACACAATGTTCACAGAAATAGAAATCTAGAGAGATATTAGACATACCTTCTACCATACCATTACCATGCAGTATCCGAAGGCCCTTCTATCCAATATGTCCAAGCCTTTGATGCCATAGCATGTTCTTTTCTCTAGAGACTGCTAGGATTTCTGCTCCACTTTCGAGAACCACAGAACTATTGCACCCATCAATAACAGTGTTTCCCTGAAGCTTGTACAGAGTTCCAATCCGAACTCCCTGCATTAATACCAATGATCCCCAAACCATCTTACAGGTATATTTCTCGAACACTATTTTTACACCTGCATCATCCATCTTGCTTACAGAAATCAGATTTCTAGCCAATTCAGGAATGTGCAGAACACCAGGAAGTGTTCTAATCCTTACACCTTGCAGCTTTAGCTTGAATTTTCCACGTCCGACGATTCTAGCCTTCCTATCATCACCTAAGAAGACATCACCGCCATCATATTTCTCATACTGGTAGAACCACTCCCTATGGGGAGTGAAGTGAAAGGATGCACCCGAGTCAATCAACCATGACTCATGATCTACATGTGTATTTGAAGAAAAATCCAAATACACATCCCCACCTTCATCTGAGGTGGTTTTTGTCTCTGCAGAAGGAGCATCATCAGATCCCTTTCCTTTCTCAGGAGCTTTAGATCTGCAGTCCTTTTTGTAGTGCCCTTCCTTTCCACATTTCCAGCACACCTTTACAAACTTTCCAGGAGATTTAGATCTGCCTCTAGATTTATATCTCCCACTCAAAACCTTATTCTTGTTTTTGTTCTGGGACCTTCCTCATACAGATAAGGCATCTCCATTCTGACCCTCCATATTTCTCCATCTCATTTCCTCTGACAGCAAGGTTGAGACAATGTCATCAAAATTCAAGGTAGTTGTATTGCTACCTATTGCAGTAACCAGACTATCCCATGAGTCTGGTAGAGAGCACAACAAACTGATGCACTTATCTTCATTTGAGATTTTAATATCAATAGACGACAACTGACTTACCACAGTATTGAAGGCATTCAGATGCTTTGTCATCCAGTCTCCATCCTTCATCCTCAGGTTGTTACACCATTTTTGGGTCATCTAACCTGTTACTATTAGATGGACCTAAGTACACCATGTAAGACCAATTTTACCCTAAATAAAATTGCTTTCACTATGAAAAATAACTTAGTAAACCACCTTTATTAAGTTGTTTATGATCTAAACAGGAAACCCCATGAGGAAATATTAAATAACTCTACATTTGTTTGATTTTCCTCAAGGAATAATTAGTTAAACAACAGTTTAATTAATATTCTTGGTCATATTTAACCCAAAACAAGAAAATTTATTAGATAAATCACCATTTATCTTATTATTTTCTAGGAATAATTATTTAAACCTTATTTAAATAATATTCCTTGTTAAATTTGACTAAATCATTCATAAATAATTAAATGAATCATTATTTATTTGATTATTACTCAACCACATACTTAAAATAATAAATAAATCATTTATTTATTTATTATTTACAAATAAATGGATTTGACCCAAGTCAAATTCTTTTTCCCTCCAACAAATATAATAAAATATTCCATAAAAGTTGGATCTTGATTTGGTTAATAATATTTTAACTATGCACCAATATCTACACTAACTCAATATTTTGTTATAAATAGAAGGGTTTTTCCATTCACTCACTACCTTTTGTTGCCTAAAGATCAATCTGGACCTATACTTTTGGTTTGACTTTGATCCATCTTCATTGCCATATTTTGCTACCATTTTTTCTTGGAGCTCCCTTTAAGTTCCATCTTTTGTTTGGGTTTTCTACACCATCAAGAGAGAGGGATATTAGATCTGAAGTGCTGAGGACTTAAATAACCCATCCCATTGAGTAGGATTGGTAACATCTTTCTATGTTCTCCTCCCAGGTGTCATTAATACAAAAAATTCTTTAAAACAATCTTGTCTTGTCTATTGGATGTATGGAGCAAATCTTTCTTTTATTTACTGCTTAATGTCTTTTAATGCATAGATATATATTTTTGCATCATTTATCTTGGTCAACTAGTTGCAAATATAAATATATTGATATCCATATTTTTTGTTAGGGCTCTTTGTTATGCGCGGCTAAAGTGAGCCTTTTTCGTACACTTCTGATTAAGATTCATACTAACAACTGGTGACTCCACAAGGGTTTATGATTACAACCTATGTCGTTTTTTAGATCCCTGTATATCCAACTACTTCAAACCATAGGATTTCTCTTCATCTTCTTGTTTTTCTTTTCTTGATGTTGTTTTTAACCTACAAAACCCTAAAACATTGAAAATTATAACTTCTGTGTGTTTTTGGACCTATTACGCAGGTGAAAAGCATCAGCCACAACTGAGACGACAAAATTTTCTGAAACCTACTCCCGAGAGTGATGGAAGTGCATGTCACAGTTTTTAGGCCAAAACCTACGACCTGAACCTCCACGGTGCAGAAAACAGGCCAAAACCTGTGACCTCTGTAGAAAATAGGTCAGAAACTGTGACCTGGACTTTTTGCGGGAATTTTTCTGAGAATTTTCTAGGTTTATCTGGGCCTTTGTTAAGGGTTGCCTAACCTCTGTCTCCACCCGTTTTGGACCTATGCTTGTTCTATTTTACTCAAAAAAGTGGGAACCTAGCCCTCTAGGGCTTCAATACCCTCCACTTTTTGTGGAAGAGTTTTAGCTGCTACAGGTTGTCTGAAATTTCAGAGTGTTAAGCCATTTTTCAGATCTAATACCTTACCTTAAGATCCACTTCAAATTTGCTATTTATCCATCCAAAACACCTCCTTTTAGTTTTTTTTGGGTTTTCCTCTAGCGTCTTCTCCACTTCCCTCTAGGTTATAGCCTTTCGACACCTCATTTACAACAATTTTTCCTCTAATTTTTTGCTGTTTTTCTGCACCTATTTCTAGTAGATCTGACCTTTAGATCATTGTCCCTCCCGAACTTAGATCTATTGGCTATTTCTGTGTGCTTTGATTAGATTTTTTCCCACCTACAGACCACTTATTGAGAGGCCCACCTCCTTGGGTTAGATTATTGCATTATTAGCTATTTATTTTCTATCATTTCAGTTTCATATACTGTTATCTACAGGTTTATTTACAGTTATAAAACACACTTTTTATTTTTCTCTACAAATGTTTGGGTTTAAAAATTAAAATTTACACACTTAACACACACACACACTAAGTGAAGAAGAGCTTGGTTAACATCGCCAAGCAAAGACTTTAAACATTGAAATCAATTGATCCTGCACCTCTCTTCCCTTGTTTCGACATTGTAATCAGTTGATCTTGCACCTCTTCGCCCTTGTTGGTATCTCTTCCCTTTGTGTAGTGTTTGTGTTGTCATCATTGCACCACCAAGGCATTTATCTTGGATACTTCTTGGCCTTCATCGTCAGTTTCCGATAGGAAGACTTACTCCTCCGCGTAGGATTCGAGTTAGTCCTCCACTGAGTCTGCACTCCGACTCCTCTTCTGGTTCATTGGGTTCCCCTTCTGGTTCTGCCCCCGGTTCTCCCCCTGTCACCTTCACCATGTCTGGTTCAAGACCTAATGCTGGTGGTAGCCCCGACCCTAATGCTGGGAATACTACTAGAAAGACCACAACAGGAACTACCCCGACTGCGCCCTTGCTCCCCTATATGGTAGGCCTCAGTCTTCCCTATTTTAACCAGTTGATCAATGACCCTATACACCATGATGCTAGTTGGCCTACTATGTCGAACAAGCTCCCTTCTGACATCCCCAAGTTTGAAGGTCTTGCTATAGAAGATCCTACAAATCATGTTTGATCTTTCCACATGTGGTGTTCGTCCAACTCCATTACCGATGACTCTGTCTGTCTTTGGTTGTTCCAATTTACGCTTACTAGCGAAGCTTCTAAGTGTTATGTCGATCAGGCCTCATCCTCTCATACCACCTTTGTGACTCTTTCTTGGGCTTTTCTGTCTTATTTCCAGCTTCCCCTTCATTATGACACTGGTACTAAACTTTTGACTTCTTTTCGTCAATTTTCTGTGATGCGCCTATCCGATCATGTCGAGGAATGGTGGAGAAGAAAGAGCCTATGTCGAGCCCCTAACTTCGAAGACCGTGTCTACATGGACTAGTTCCTTAGCTCTCTTTTTCCTGCTATAGGCAAAGATGTTGCATTGAATTTCCCTCAAACTGAAGAAGCCGCTCTCCAAATTTCATTAAAATATGACATGATCTACGCTCAGTTTGGTTATGTTTATACCGTTCTACCTGATCTTCCTAGACCCTGTGGTGCCAATGCATCGGGGGCATCTCATTCTGCTGACGATATCATTGGAGCTCTCTCTCATCCATACACTCAGCCTCCCATGGGCTATGGTTTTTCTCAGGGAGGGTCCAGCACCTCCTCTACTTTCCCGTCTCCTGGTAGCATCTATCCAAGATACGACATGCCTCCTCCTTTTTCCCAACCTCCTATTTACCACAACGTTATCCAACCTCCTTATTATTTGTATCCGCAGCCTATTTCTCCATCTCGTCAAGCATTAGCACCTCCGCCTCCCTTTCCTTCTCAACCCCCGCAACAGCAGCCATTGCCCCCTCAGGGGCAGGTGTATGAACAGCAGGGTGCTACTAATCCTCCTCCTTCTAAAAAGAAGAGGAAAGACACTCAAAATCAATCTGCCTCTGGTAATCCTGGACCAAAATCTCAAAATAATGAACCTAACACTACTAACTAGCAACAAGGCACTCAACCCAAGCAAGACAGACCTCTTTGCACGAATAATCCTTGTTCTTGTTGTGGTGTTTATGGTAATTACATGCATGATTTTCCTCTATTACCACAGATGCGACAGATGTGGGAGTCTCAAGTAGCATTGCAATGACAACATGCCTCCCCTTCCATCCCTCCCAATGCTGTACCTAGTCAGCCGGTTGTGTTTACTAATCCTTTCCCTCAACAAGGATTCATGGCTACCCAACCACTTGAAGGTCAGGCGGCCAGTCAAACTCCTCCATCTGGTACCTCTGATTACTAGGTTCTCATGATGAAATCTGACCAACCTATCACTGTAGACCTCAACCTTCAGACTTGGTCCCATTAGTACAATAAGCCCCTCGCTACGTCTGTCCCCGAGCCCCCTTCTTCAGGTTCTACAGAGCCTCTTTAGACAACTAATGGTCCTTTGCAGATCCCTCAACCTAAGGTGGAGGTTCATACCAAGATCCGTAAAGGACCACTATGCCAAAACGCTGCTTTTGGCAAAGCTGCCCATTCGTATAGCATAGTAGATGATTTGGCACAATCTCCTGTTTCCATATCAATGCTGGAACTCCTCCATTCGTGCCCTTCACAACGAAAATTTATACTATCTGCCATGGGCACTATAGATCCTTCATATGATCGCTTGATCATCTTCGATGTTGACCAATCAGAATATCCTCCTCTTCCTGCTTCCATCGTGTTTCAAATCCTAGTCAAGATATAAAATGTAATATTCCCAATTAGCCCAAGCTAATGGGAATATAATTTTTTTTTTCATTTTCATGTTGCATGAATAAATGTGTAAAGGAGGAAAATAAAAACTCCTAGAACAATGAAAAAATTAATGCCCCATGTGAACAAAGATAAATCTGGGCCATTTTAATAAAACACCCTTATGTGTGAAAGGGATTGATACATTTTATTAGGTCAACCATGACCAGATCAATAGCGCTGTCTAAAGGGGATGAACCTCATTGATGCACAACGCAGTCTTAGTTGGAGGTGGCACATGTGAAAGAAGCTAAATCATTGAGATGGTTTAGGGTTTTTCAAGATTTCTATCTTATAAAAGGAAGAGGAGGACAGTAGGAGAAGGTTTTTGATTTTATTATTATTTCTGAATATACTGTCTGTTTAGACATATATCATTCTTTTGGCTGTTTAGCAGAGAATAGTGTTGTTTAGCACTAGGTGTTCCTAATTGGGAATCCCACCTCCTTCCTTGAGAGGACTCTTGGAGGATTCTTCCTGACCTTGTCCACTATTAGGCATTTGGCCAAGCTTCATCTTACACCTACAGTGCTGATCCTATTGAGGGTTGGTTTGTCCTTGTAAGCTGCAGCAAGTGGAGGCTAGATCTACTCAGGTCTAGGCCATTCTAGTGCATATTTTCAGTGGGAAAGCTTTCTATCCCATTGGCAAGAGTGTATTGGAACTTTGGAGCTACATTTTTAGAACTTGGCATTAGGCCAATAATGTACTGAAGCCTACAACGCAGTTTCCCTTCCAGATCTGCGTTTTTCCTGTAGGTAATGTTGCAGGGTGTTTCAGCACGTCATTTGGAGAGCTGGGATTCATGTGTTGGGGATCTGCCCATCATATTTTGAGATCTATTGGAGAATATCTAATACATATTCATATCAGATCTGATCTGCATACTGCTGTACATTTCTGAATCACTGCATTTTTCTACAAATATGTAACTTAGATCTTAGATCCACTTCATGTACTTGGTGTTTTGCTCAAAACTCCTAAGGGGATTGAAAGAGGAGCCTCTATAGTGTATGGATCTATCATAGATATGATTTTTTATACAATTATATGCTCTATATCTAATTTGTAACCATCAACTATTGTATTCTCTATAAAATAACGTTGTCAAGCCTTTGCAGTGTATATATGTGATTGCATCACCTCATTTTGAGGGTTTCTTTCTGCTTATACATTGTATGGGCCTCACTGTAAATATGATTTGCTGATGTATACATACATTTTGAGCCTCCATATTGGCCTCCTGCACTTATTTTTTTGAACTGCGTTATTTTTGAAGCAGTATTGTTTTTTATCTCTTCTTATTCCCTTTTGGGGATATTATAGTGGTATCGGAGCAATCATCTTGGCATAGCCTGTGCTTTCTTAAGAAGCCAATATGTATTTAGAAGAATATGAGCCTCTTACTGACAGAGAGAATAGGTATCTAAGAAGAAGACAGAAGAAATTTGATTACACAAATGATGATCAAGACAAGGGTAAAGCCCCTGAAGCTGGAAGTGATGTAGAAGGAAAGGACTTTGCAAAGATCCTTTTGAAAGCCATGCAAGATCTTCCTAGAGAGATCAAAGAGATGAGAATGGACAGAATCAAATAATATCCTAAGAGATTTCATCTTGGAGAAAGCTCTGGCATATCTCACCACTGGAATGATTAACCAGTGAATCAACCACAAGTTTCCCAACGCTCTACCATGCCTATCTTTTTGGCTATGGGAAATGAAGTGTTACAAGAGAAAGCATCCCTTGAAGACTACTTTGAAGAGTATGAGTCTCAAAATCATAGATTCAAGGATCAACTAGTTTTTCAAGAGTTTTTTCACCTTAAGGACAAAATAATACCAAGGCATCAACATAGAGATGGTGGATTCATTCAGAATCATGATCAACATCACTCTATGGGAATATTCTTTCTACCCAATTTTGATGGGTCATCCAAGTGTTCTGCCAAAGCATGGGTAGAAAAAATTGACATCTACTTTCAGTTGTGTTGGGGTTCCCATTTTTTGGCCAGATTGGCTAGACCAAAAGATGAGACAACATCAAACCACTTTCAGACCTCAGGATCTAGCCCTCCTAGGTCCAAAGAGGGATCTCTCTATATGAGCAAAGGTTTTATGTCTTTGAGACTCAATGTTTTAATGATATTAGGCTAGTTATTGGCACAAGGTTTGTTTTTTTAATTTGAAGTTTGGTTGTTGGGAATCA
This sequence comes from Pinus albicaulis, assembly GCA_034641835.2. NCBI lineage: Eukaryota > Viridiplantae > Streptophyta > Pinopsida > Pinales > Pinaceae > Pinus > Pinus albicaulis. The sequence goes on from CM076582.1 coordinate 1,252,778,196, forward strand.
GGAAGGAAGGTTTCAATATAGAACAAGGATGAACAAGAGAGATTTTAGGAAAAGGAGAGGTGAATCAGAGAACATAAAGGCCATTGAGAAATGGAGTCGGGAAAGGGTTTACTTGCTATCAACATGCAAACTTTTAGTTGGGCTAGTCATCTAAAGCATTGGATCCTAAAATGATTTGGTGGAATGGGACAATAAGGAGGGCAAGGTGAAAAGGTGGAAGGGGAGATAAACACCAATTTTCTGTCTATAGATCAGGTTAGAGGTCATTTAACTCCAGACCTACCTGGAAATACTCATAGGCAACTCTCAAAGGTGGTTAAAGAAGCTTGAGGGAACTTAGATAGGTTTAAGAGACTGAAAGGATCCTAGAGAGAAAGAGACTGAGTTCTAAACTCCTAGCATTACCGATTCATTCAATTAAACACTAGCAAGAACATCTAAGAAACAAATTCAATAATTCATACATCAGCTAGTAGGCAATATCATCCAATACACTAGTTAAACCATTTGAAGTTTGTCCTCAGACAACACATTAAGAAGAAAACATTAAGGCAAGGAGAGCAGAAACATGAGGTTCCTAACAAGGGAAAATCCCATGCCAGATTTCTGATGCAAGCCAAAATAAATGAAATGAAATGGGAATAAACACATAGACAGGAAAACATCACCTCAGCTTTAGATCAGGATCCAAAGAAATGTGCTTGCTATATTAAGAACAAAACCAATCAAGTAGAACATAGCCAAATATTGATATTCTATCTGAAAACCTTCCTCAACCTATCTTACAGTCTCACACAGAGAACTTGTCTCAAGAGAACAGCTTGCATTCTACTGATATCTGATCAACAACCCTTACAATAATTTCTACTTGAGTTTTATAGAAGAATAAGAGCCGAGGAGGTAGGTAAATCACTAAATGAAACATTAAAACACAGAAAAGAAGGAGAGGGCCGAAGCCCATTCTGTTTTAACTCTCTACATTTATCCCTGGTACCTTTGAAACGAAAAAGTGATCTTCTCTAGCTTCCATTTACTCTGGTGTGGTCCTGATGTAATATGACTCCAGTAGTACTCCGTAGTACTGTGGTGAATAAACAAACTAGTGCACAATTGACTGGATGGTCTGCCATACTGCATTAACAACTTCTCTGGTAGCATAGGACTGTGGTCAGGGTGGAAATTTCTTCACTAGAGCATAGCATGGAATAAAATCATAATGGGCACCCATCCTTTCATGGAGAAAAATACTCTGCTGATGTGAATCTCTGATAATATTTCCCATAATGTCTTTGACCTGGTATCTTGCCTTCAAACCACTAGAAAAAGGTCTCAAGATCCTCTATTGTATGACTTGAACTTTCTGTTGCCCACTGATACTCTTTTCATGCTTGCACGTTGCCTTCTGACTGCGAAGTTTGGGCTTTTAATGGATCTGGGGAAAATGTACAGAGTTTAAAATCTGCTCCTTTAATGAAAGTCCCGCAAGGCTTTGTCCTAGGTTTTCTTCATGATTTAGGCCTCTAAACCATGGTCCCTTCTGCATTTTTGGCCGTTGAAATGAAGACTGTGCAATCATGGTGGCCTTCACCATTAGACAACCCTGCAAAACACGTAACCTAGTGATGAAATCCATGCAAAGGGAAGAACGGTTATGGAGGATGCAGGAAATGATAGTGCGGCGGTGGTGAAATAGTGGTTTTATGTGAAATAATGGTGAAAATGCAGTGATATGGTGTAAACAGTGAACAATAGGGTTTGACGAAGAAATGCATCGTGGACCATTTGATCATGGTGTGGAGGCGTAGATCAACGACAGAGATCAATCCATGGAATGACGTATGAGAAATGGGTGTAATGAATATAAAACATTAGATTTTAATGCAAAATGCAAAACCTTAGACTTTGGTAGAAATGCAAGGAAATGCAGTGAAATATAGTGAAATGGACCTATGAAGTAGGACCCATATGGAATCGCAATCGTAAATCATAGAGGGATGGTGGGATACACATATGCCAAACATTTTTCGATGCGATTGGAGACCAACCCTTGTATTATGAAATAAGACCCAAACTTTGGTTTAACAAAGGAAAACACTTTATTTTATGTATGGGTGGAAAGAGTTAAGTGGTGGGGCCAGGAGTTGCAATCGCAATCACAAATTGGAGCGGGAGGGAAATCGCAGTTGGGGGTTGTCACATAAATGTTTCGATTGCAATCGGGACGGCAGGCGCGATCGGAGGATTGGGAAGAGGGGTTGTGATCGGGAGATCGAGGGGGAAGGAATTTGCGATTGGGATGATCGGAGGGGCAGAGCGATCAATCACATCGCAAATGTTTGCAACGGACCGATCGGGGGACACAACATAAAACATGCGATTGTGATTAGGTGGGAGGAGCGATGACCGTCGGATCGACGGGGAGGATGGATGGTCGGGATGCAATCGGGAGATGGCGGGATCAGGAATCGGGAGACAGGGCTTGCGATCGATCGGGGGGGACAACGATCGGGGGAAGTTGCGATCAATCACATCGCAATTATTTGTGATGGAATGATCGGGGGATAAAACACAAGTGTTGTGATGTGTGCAGGCCGTCCGATCCCGATAATAGATCAACGGTTGAAAAACAAGCCACAGGACTTACCGTGATAAGCCAATCGCATCGGAACCTTTCTGCGTTACAAAGTATTTTAATGCTCTGACCCGATCCTCCGATGCGATTAGCACTTAAGACTTGAGCGCTCGGTCTTAGTGCATGGGCATGTGTGGGAAGTGGTTAGGGCTGATGGGAAAGGGGCTAAGCCCTTATAATAAGGTCGGAAAGTGGGTTTTAGCCCAATTTTAATGAATTTTGAAGGTTAGAGAGGGTAACAATAGCGAGGTAGAGGGGGAAAATGGGAAAAAAAAAGGCATGGTTGGGATTTCACGGGGATTTTTGGGGGAATTAGGAGGTAAGGGGGAATTTAGGGGGAACAAAGGAGAGTTCTGACCAAGGGGGAAAAAGGGGGTGAAATGGAACATTTTGCAGGAGTACAAGGGGAAAATAAAGGCCTTGTGGAGAAAACTTTTAGCAATCAGTGGGGCTCATAGACTCTAGAACAGCATAAGGAAATAGTATAAGGCAGGGGACATACAAGGCTTCAAGGATGATGTGTTTTCAAGGGAAATGCATTCCTTGAAGGCTCATTTGAACAATCTAGCCCCTTGCTTGCTTGTTAAGGAATTTATAAGGGGCTAACAGTGGCTCCACATGGGGATGGCTTCTTCTTGAAGGATTCAAGAATTCAGAATTGATCTTTGGTGTAGGCCAGATGCCTGCTTCTTAAGCCACCTTATTTCTTTGATTTTCAGCTGCCACAAATATGATAGATCAACAGAAACATTCTCAAACAATCTACCTACCCATCCTACAATCCTAGCATTTCTTTTTCTAGGGTGCATTTGAACTAGCAGACCCTTTACACCATTTATTTTATAACAGAAAACAAATCTATTCTAAATCTACCCTTATTGCTCCATGAGACCAGATTAGACTGTTGGTCTCACATGTTTCTCTACCTAATCTACTATCTGCTGGGATTAAACTGTCTAGCATATTTCTTCTCTATATTCTACAGCAGAAATTTAAAAACAACCACACTAGGATTAGAAAGTCTAGTATGCTGTTGGTCCAAGGCATAAAGACAGTTGCACATGGACAGAAAATTGCTAAAAACTGAAAACAAAACTATGAAGGCTTGAACTCTAAAACTTGAAGTATCCATCTTTCTATGCGACTCAAGATTTGAGCATATTAGAGTCACTTTCTTTTTCTTCATTTCAGCTCTAGTTTTGGGCATATTAGAGTTGATTCTTCTTTTTCCTTTGCTGGTCCAAATTTTGAGCATATTAGGACCAACTGTCTCTACTTTCTTTGGCTCAGGTTTTGATCATATTAGAGCCCATTTTTTCACCTTGGAGGTTCATGTTTTGAGCATGTCTGAACCTCTCCTTTCTCCTTGTTTTTTGAAAAAAAAAATCTCTTTTCCTGAAAACAAAAACTGCAATGGTATGTACAATGGAAATGAAAACTGGAAATTGGAAATCAACAGAAGTAGTGTTTGAGCACCCTGCCATTGACAGGACCCCCGGATAGATTTATACCATCTAATTCTTGTAGGAAGAAAGAATTTGGACCCACAGTGGCTTGGATGATGTATGGACCCTGCCACAAACTGTCAAACTTGCCATGTTTTCCTTTTGTCCTCTCTCCTTGAGTCCCATTTCAGAACTTTATCCCTAATTTTGAAATCAACAGCTTTAGCTCTCTTGTCAAACAACTTCTTTATGTTTTCCTGAACTCTGATAGCTCTGTTATAGACCTCTTCCCTTGTTTGCTGAAGATGAATTGTTTGGTTTATTCTTCTCACCATACTGCCTTCTTCTGTTTGAATCTCACCAGCTTGATTATTGGTACCCCAAGGCTAGTAGGAAATACTACTTCAGCACCATAGACAAGCTAAAATGGTGACATGCCAATGGATTTCTTTGTTGTAAGCCTGTCATCCCACAAGGCATGCACCAATTTGTTATTCCATGACTTTTTGTTCTCTTCTAACAGCTTTTTGATGATGGCCACTAGGCTCTTGTTTGATGATTCAGCTAGGCCATTACCTTGTGGGTAATAGGCAGTTGAATGACCAAGCGTTATTTGATACCTTTGACAAAAATCAACCATTTTCTTGGATCCAAAAGCAGAAGGATTATCGGTGATTATTTTCCTTGTACAACCAAACCGAGAGAGGATCTGACCTTCTAGGAAGCTAATGATGACTGAATCTGTGGCATTCCTAGTGGGTATGGCCTCTATCCACTTAGTGAAGTATTCTGTGGCTGTTAAGATCCATTTTTGTTACACTGAAGAAGTAGGGTAGATTTCTCCAATAAATTCTATTCCCCATTGTGTGAAAGGACCTTCAACAGTGATGGGTTGTAAAGGGAGGGGAAGGAGTTTTCTCTTGCCTTCAAAAATCTGGTATTTGTGGCAGGCAATTACCATCTTATGGATGTCATTGAAGAGTGTGGGATAGTAATAGCCAACCCTGAGAATTTTGTTTGCAGTGGCCTTCCAATTCAGGTGGCTTCCACACTCTCCTACATGGAATTCTTGTTTAATCCTTTCTGCCTCTGTTTCAGGAAAACATTTAAGCAATAGGCCATTTGGATTTTTCCAGTATAAATTTTCATTCAAAATGCAGTAGTTTCTGGCTTTAAGTTTTATGAATCTAGCCTTGGTTTTTGATAGTTCAGGTGGAGCATTAAGGTTGGTGAGCACATAAAGGATTTCAGAGTACCAAGGGGAATTCTGAAATTTCTCTTCAACAGTGGGATTAGGAAATCCTTCCTGCTCATCTAAGGCAGCTACCATGTTAATTTCAAGGGCCTGTAGATTTGATTCAGCCATTAATTTGGCTAAGCCTTGACCTTTGATCAACTTGGTGGGTTTTATCTCAAGATCATACTCTAAAATCATAGCAATCCATTTGCCCCTCTTCCCATCTGGGTCTTGGGACATAATATCTTTGACTATAATGTTAGGCACATAAGCTATGGTGTGGGAATGAAATATGTACACCCTGAAGTCCTTTAAAGCCTTAACAAGAGCATAAGCCTATTTTTCCATTATGTTATATTTCAAGGGAGCGTCCCTCGGTGCTTTGCTGAAAAAGGCTATTGGCTGTTCCATACCCTCTGGATTTTTCTGCAGTAAGACTGCAGCCACTATATGCTCAGAAGCAAATGAAAAAATCAAAAAATCCTTTGAGAAATCTGGGCTAATCAGAACAGGAGCTTGGGTGAGTGCAAGTTTTACTGATTCAAAAGATTGTTTAGCTCCAACAGTCCATTTAACTCCTTCACCTTTCTTCAGCATGTTAGTCATATTCCTAAGGTGTTCAGCTAGGTTGGGGATAAATCTCCTAAGGAAGTTGATTTTCCCAATGAAGGACTGTAATTATTTGATGTTTCTTGGGTGTGTGATCTATAGTATTCCCTCAAATCTCTGTGGGTCTATCCTAATTCCCTTTTCAGATATAATGTGGCCAAGAATCGTTCCTTATTGTAGCCCAAATATAGTCTTTTTAGGATTTAGGGATAGACCAAACCTTCTACATTTTTCAAACACTTTCCTCAGATGTTTTAGATGTTCTTCCTCAGTCTTGGAAAAGACTATTATTTCATCCAAGTAAATCACAATAATGTGCCCTATCTCATCTGAGAAAGCGATGTCCATTACTCTTTGGAAGGTTGCACCAGCGTTCATCAACCCAAAAGGCATATTTACATACATAAAAGTGCCCCATGGAGTGGTAAAGGCTGTTTTGAGTTGATCTTCCGGGAGGACTAGGACTTGGTTGTAGCCTGAGAAACCATCTAGCAGGGAGATTCTTCTGGAGCCTACTACTTTTTGAAGAATATGTTCCATTTTTGGCAGAGGGTAGTTATCTTTGAGTGAGGCTCTATTAATATTCCTGAAACCAATACACAACCTGATCTCCCCAGTTTTCTTTCTCACAACCACTAAATTTGAAACCCAATCAGAGAACCTTACAGGAACAATTATGCCTACCTCATACATCTTTCTAGTCTCTTTTTCCACTGCAGGCAAATGTTTTGGATTTATTCTATGAAGTTTTTTCCTGAAGGGTTTCTGATTTTGTTTTAAAGATATTTTTTGCTGTATAATGTTGGTGTCATAAACCTTTAAATCCTCATAACTCCACGCAAACACGTCAACAAATTCCTTAAAAAGGTCTATGTATTTCTTTTTCATTTCTGTGGGTAAAGACTTTGCCAATTTAATCATTTTTGGCTTATCTGCTGTGCCTATATTGCATTCTTCTACGTCATAGTCTGCATGCTCTATGGTGGGCCTTTTAGCTACATCTTCGAAGTCAAACAAGTCTTCTAGCAGAGCTAGACCACGAGGTATGTTCCTATCCCTGGCCCGCAGCACCTTGACTTCTTCATTTTTTGAGTTTTCACAATTTCCGTTTGTATTTCCAGTTTCTTCGTTCAAAGCATTTATTTCTATGTTAAAAGGTGGTTCTTCCTCGTCTGGGGGTTCCTCAATCAGGTAGCTATCACTAGACATAGAGTCTGAGTCCAAAAACTCAAACTCGTTCCTACCAGTCAGATAATCTTCAATTTGTTTATTCCCCTCGAAAACCTGCCAATATTTTTCGTTGTCTGGCACTGCAGGTCTGAATTTGTTTTGTATGATGATCTACTGGTCATTTGGAGCTTTAGGGTAGGAGCTAACCAGGCAAGCCAGTCCGTTTGCGATAATGTTTTGACTCCTAGGGACGAACACCAATTTGTATTCAACAAATGTTTTCAGTATGTTCACGGCATCATTCCTATACGCCCTCAATCTAGGGTGCCTGGTTGTATATTCACAGTTTACCTATTTTATGACCAAATCTGAGTCTCCCTGCATAGCTATCTTTCGGGCCCCTAACTTCTTAAATAGATTTAGATCTAGGATTAGAGCCTCGTATTCTGCAGCATTATTCGTACATTTGAAATGCAGATTACAAGCATGGCTTTCCGCGTAATCATTCTCTGTGTTATGCAGCCACACCCCAGCTCCAGTAGTTCTCTTGGTGCAAGACCCATCGAAGTTCATTACCCACAGGGTTTCATTCTCGGTTTCACTATCATTTTGCTCCCTATGGCTGGGTTCTCTATTATGTTGTGTTACAGAGTCTACGTTAGGCTATGAGATGTTCAGTTCTTCGTGTGATGAAGGAGTTTGCGGGGGAGGACTGGTTGGTTGTTTTCCTTCTGTTTCTTGTTCACTCAAAGTTAGGTCTCTGCCGCACTGTCTACATATTTTGTTGTTGTTTTCTTCTTTGATTTCCTCCAGAGTGGCCATCATGTTAAGGTCAATAGTCTCTACCTCTCCGTATGTATCTCTGTTTTGGGACTCTGACCCTTCTAGGGATTCATCATTACAAAGGATGAAGGAGTCAAGGTCTGTGTGTACAGAATAAACAGGTGAATTTTCTGGTTTTTCGGGGCTACTGACTAGAAATTTCATCTATGCCTCCCTGTACAGCTTCCTAGGCTGGCCAAAGATAGGAATTGTGGCATATGAGCCATCCATCTGCATTGTACCCTGCAGCTTGGCTCCCCAAGATCTCGATAATAACATGCCATACTTGGGTGGTACATCTGCCACCATGACATCCATGGCCATACATTTAGCTGGGATTTGAGTTAAGCTCACACATAAGTCTTTGACCAGGCCTAGGCATTTTACTCTGCTAGAGTCGAAAGAGTATAAATATTTGTAGGGACGAGTTATCTCTAGGCCTAACCTCTCCATGACTACCTTAGGCATTAGGTTGTGAGATGCTCCAGAATCATGCATTGCATTATGCAAGATCTTGTCATGAATGTTGAGACTAATATAGAAAGGTGGAACTACCCCTTCCTGAAACTTCCCCTCTATCTTAGGTCCAAACAAGAGGGAAAGCTGATCATCATTCAGATTTACAGTGTCACCACTCTCACTTAGGTTCAAAGCTTTCAAAATATAGCCTTTATATATATCCTGAGTGGCCAACTCAGAGAGTGGTACAAAGATCTTAATCTTTGCAATCTCACTTTCCAAGTTGAAAGTGGACTGACTCTTAGGAAATTTCAACTCTGTTTTGCTAGCCACTACCTTGGTGGCTGAATCAGTGGGTTGATTCTCACTTTGTATAGGTTTTGGGACTATTTTATCAGGAGCACTAACTGCGGTGCTAGTGGTACTAACTGGATGACTTTGTTTATCGCTCTTTTGGTTGTCTTTTTATTTGTTCTTCCTGGAACTTTCAGCTGCTGATTTGTTACCTTCAGCAGTCTCTTTGGAAGTTTTCTCAGGCATTTTCTTGATGGTGACCTCAGAAGCTTTAGTTATGGAATTGTCTTGACTCTTCTTGCTTCTGAGCTCATATTTTTCTCTGACCTGCATCATAGAATTTTCAAAACCTAACCGATAATCCTCAGATTCAAACCATTCTTCATCCCAACATGAGGGAGAAGGATGATTTTCTTCTGTGGAATAGTTATGGATTGAGTTTTCTACTTTAGACATGTTTATTGTATTCCCTTCATAATCTTCTATGATTCCTTTGTCTTCATCAAGAAAGTTTTCTTGAAAAGGGGGAATAACTTGCTGATCTAATTCTCTTTGTCTGTTGGGAGTGTTATTGTTCCTTCTAAAGTTTTGGTTCTGGTTTTTGTTCTGGTTGCTAACTGTGACAACCATTTTCCTCACCATTTTTTGTAGCTATTCCACGTTTTTAGGTAGTCGGTCATAATTGGGGTCAGATGTGGAAGCTACGTTGTCATCTGTGTATGTTACCCTCTTCTCAGATCTCTCTTGCTCTTTTCTCAATCAGATTTGCCTCTATGTTCACTGCTCCTTTCTGCATGTCCTACAATGTGTTGTACTCTTTATCCCTAAGCTCATAGGCCTTATTAGCATCAAAGCCTTCGGGGTATTTTGCTAGAGCCATGCCTTGTGGAGGTTTCATATGTGGAGGGAGGGCATTGTAAATATTGTTAAATCTTGTTGTGTAATCATGGACACTCTCTCCTACGTTTCTTTTAAGGTTCATGTATTCTACTAAGAGTTGACGAGGGTTAGCCTTAGCTTCCCATTTCTTTATGAAAGTTTCATATAGAGCTGGGAGGTCATTTATGCTACCTGGAGGTATCCCCTTAAACCATTTCTTCACATCACCCCCTAAGCTCTGGGCAAAGATTCTCATTTTGACTGTGTCATCATCTATTTCCATGTAGTCAAAAGAATCTTCCATCTTATCTACATGTTGATGGGTTGTGATGGACTCCTTTGCAGTGAAGTGTGGGATCCTTGATTGATAATCATTGGGTAAGGGCACTAGAGGTTGAGGTAAAACCAAAGGCGCGTACCAGGCTGCCATACTGATGTTCTGATGGGGTAAAGGGTTGACTTGAGAAGCTGGTATATGGATGCCAGGGACACTGGGACTAGCAGAGGTTTGTTGAGCAGATTTAGGGTGGGAGAGCCCCAAGTTTTGGATGAAGTGAATATCAGGGGGTGTAGATGGAGGGGTTCCTCTGTCCCTAATGTGTTGACCACTATAAGATGGTGAATCAAGAAGCTCAAGGCCTAGCTTATCTAGATCACTGAATGACCTAGTTCTTGGTAATCTATTAGGTGGGTCTAGATCAAAAAATGGGTTTGATAGAGCTGTAAAGTCTTCCGGAGTAGAATTAGCTCTATAGATATGACTGGAAATAGTTGATTTTTTGGGTGTAGGAGATCTCTTGAGGATGCTCTCAGGATTGTCAACTATTTCAGGTGGGTTTGGGTTTGGGTAAGCTCTTGTGTGAATGGTTCTGTAAGCCAAAGTGTAGTTTTTAACCAAGCAGCATAACCCTATTTGTTACTTCTACTGTGGTTGATGTTGCTATGGTAGTTGGTCTCCCAGTGGAATCTTATGTGAACCAAGATAATCAGCAGGCCTACTGATCACCAGTGGATTATTTTAATTGTTTAGGAAATATGGAGTTGCCAGGTGAAAAGTTTTAGGATGTTTTAGGAGGGTACACTGTCCACCACAGTGCTTGTGAAATATCCCTTTTCAAAGATATCTTCGAAACACAGCAAACTCTAACCAGAGATTGACTGGGAGGGCTTTTACCAGATGTGTCACCTCTGAAAGATTGTGAGATCTGGAGGCTACCGGGCCCTTTCCAGACTCTATCCAAGAGTATGGGAAAACACAACAAATGGTATAGAGATTGATGTGTGAATAGGAATATTTAACTACCAACCTACAAATATTGTAATTTTCTGAAGTTCTTAGAATGTAGTGGGATGGAGAGTATTTCAGAAATTCCCCAGTGGAGTCGCCATTATCTCGGGGTTCCCATGTTTTGGCCATATTGGCAAGACCAAAAGATGATACAACATCAAACCACTTTCAGACCTCAGGATCTAGCCCTCCTGGGTCCAGAGAGGGATCTCTCTATATGAGCAAAGGTTTTATGTCTTTGAGGCTCCATGTTTTAATGATATTAGGCTAGTTATTGGCACAAGGTTTGTTTGTTTAATTTGAAGTTTGGTTGTTGGGAATCAGGAAGGAAGGGTTCAATATAGAACAAGGATGAACAAGAGAGATTTTAGGCAAAGGAGAGGTGAATCAGAGAACATCAAGGCCATTGGGAAATGGAGTTAGGAAAGGGTTTACTTGCTATCAACATGAAAACTTTTAGTTGGGCTAGTCATCTAAAGCATTGGATCCAAAAATGATTTGGTGGAATGGGACAATAAGGAGAGCAAGGTGAAAAGGTAGAAAGGGAGATAAACACCAATTTTCTGTCTATAGATTAGGTCAGAGGTCATTTAACTCCAGACCTGCTTGGAAATACTCATAGGAAACTCTCAAAGGTGGTTAAAGCAGCTTGAGGGAACTTAGATAGGTTTAAGAGACTGAAAGGATCCTAGAGAGAAAGAGACTGAGTTCTAAACTCATAGCATTACTGATTCATTCAATTAAACACTAGTAAGAACATCTAGAATCAAATTCAATAATTCATACATCAGCTAGTAGGAAATATCATCCACTACACTGGTTAAACCATTTGAAATTTGTCCTCAGACAACACATTAAGCAGAAAACATTAAGGCAAGGAGAGCAGAAACATGAGGTGCCTAACAAGGGAAAATCTCATGCCATATTTCTGATGCAAGCCAGAAGAAATGAAATGAAATGGGAATAAACACATAGACAGGAAAACATCACCTCAGCTTTAGATCAGGATCCAAAGAAATGTGCTTGCTATATTAAGAAAAAAACCAGTCAAGTACAACATAGCCAAAGCTTGATATTTTTTCTGAAAACCTTCCTCAGCCTTTCTTACAGTCTCACACAGAGAAATTCTCTCAAGAGAACAACTTTCATTCTACTGATATCCGATCAAAAACCCTTACAATAATTTCTTCCTGAGTTTTATAGCAGAAGAAGAGACAAGGAGGTAGGTGAAGCACTAAATGAAACATTAAAACACAGAAAAGAAGGAGAGGGCCAAAGCCCATTCTGTTTTAACTCTCTGCATTTATCCCTGGTACCTTTGAAATGAAGGAGTGATCTTCTCCAGCTTCCATTTACTCTGGTGTGGTCCTGATGTAATCTGACTACAATAGTACTCCGTAGTACTGTGGTGAATAAACAAACTGGTGCACAATTGACTGGATGGTCTGCCATACTACATTAACAACTGCTCTGGTAGCATAGGACTGTGGCCAGGGTGGAAATTTATTCACTGGAGCACAGCATGGAATAAAAGAATAATGGGCACCCGTACTTTGATGGAGAAAAATACTCTACTGATGTGAATCTCTAATAATATTTCCCATAATGTCTTTGACCTAGTATCTTGCCTTCAAATCACTGGAAAAAGGGCTTAAGATCCTCTATTGCATTACTCAAACTTTCTGCTGCCCACTGATACTCTTTGTCTTCTTGCACGTTGCCTTCTGACTGCGAATTCTGGGATTTTAATGGCTCTGGGGAAAATGTATAGAGTTTAAACTCTACTCCTTTAATGAAAGTCGTGAAAGGCTCTATCCCAGGTTTTCTTCATGATTTAGGCCTCTAAACCATGGTCCCTTCTTTGTTTTTGGCCGCTGAAATGAAGACTGTGTAATCATGGTAGCCTTCACCATTGGACAACCTTGCAAAACACGTAACCTTGGAAATGATAGTGTGGCGGCAGTGAAACAGTGGTTTTATGTGAAATAATGGTGAAAATGTAGTGATATGGTGTAAGCGGTGAACAATAGGGTTTGACGGGGAAATGCATCGTGGATCGTTCGATCATGGTATGGAGGCGTAGATCAACAGCGGAGATCAATTCGTGGAATGACGTATGAGAAATGGGCGTAATGAATATAAAACATCAGATTTTAATGAAAAATGCAAAACCTTAGACTTTGGTAGAAATGCAAGGAAATGCAGTGAAATATAATGAAATGGACCTATGAAGTAGGACCCATATGGAATCGCAATCGAAAATCAGAGCGGGATGGTGGGATACACATATGCCAAACATTTTCCGATGCGATTGGAGACCAACCCTTGTATTATGAAATAAGACCCAAACTTTGGTTTAAAAAAGGAAAACCCTTTATTTTATGTATGGGCGGAAAGAGTTAAGTGGTGGGGCCAGGAGTTGCAATCGCAATCGAAAATCAGAGCGGGAGGGAAATCGCAGTCGGGGGTTGTCACATAAAAATTGCGATTGCAATCGGGACTGCAGGCACGATCGGAGGATCGGGAAGAGGGGTTGCGATCGGGAGATCAAGGGGTAAGGAATTTGCGATTTCAATGATCGGAGGGGCAGAGCGATCAATCGCATCGCAAATGTTTGCGACGGACCGATCGGGGGAAACAACATAAAACATGTGATTGTGATTAGGCGGGAGGAGAGATGATCGTCGGATCGGCGGGGAGGATGGATGGTCAGGATGCAATTGGGAGATGGCGGGATCAGGAATCGGGAGACAGGGCTTGCGATCGATCGGGGGGGACAACGATCGGGGGAAGTTGTGATCAATCACATCGCAAGTATTTGCGATGTACCGATCGGGGATAAAACACAAGTGTTGCGATGTGTGCGGGCCGTTCGATCCTGATAACATATCAACGGTTGAAAAACAAGCCACGAGACTTAATGTGATAAGCCAATTGCATCGGAACCTTTTTGCGTTACAAAGGATTTTAACGCTCCTACCCGATCCCCTGATGTGATTAGCACTCAAGACTTGAGCGCTCGGTCTTAGCGCATGGGCATGTGTGGGAAGTGGTTAGGGATGACGGGAAAGGGCTAAGCCCTTATAATAAGGTTGAAAAGTGGATTTTAGCCCAATTTTAATGAATTTTTAAGGTTAGAGAGGGTAACGATAGGGGGGTAGAGGGGGGAAATGGGAAAACAATAGGCACGGTTTGGATTTCATGGGGATTTTTGGGGGAATTAGGAGGTAAGGGGGAATTTAGGGGGAAAAAAGGAAAGTTTTGACTAAGGGGGAAAAAAGGGGGTGAAATGGAACATTTTGCAGGAGTACAAGGGGAAAATAAAGGCCTTGTGGAGAAAAATTTTAGAAATCAGTGGGGCTCATAGACTCTAGAACAGCATAAGGAAACAGTATAAGGTAGGGGACATAAAAGGCTTCAAGGATGATGTGTTTTCAAGGGAAATGCATTCCTTGAAGGCTCATTTGAACAATCGGCCCCTTCCTTGCTTGTCAAGGAATTTATAAGGGGCTAACAAGTTGAACAAAGTCCCAAAGATGGAATCTATCAAGAATGCAGTGTTGCACTTTGAAGGTGAAGCACATGACTGGTGGTTCCATGGTTTGTCTACATTGGGTAATGCCAATGTGACTGATTTTTCAGAGTTCGCTAGAAGAGTGGTGGAGAGATTTGACATTAGTGATCTAGAAGTACCTTTCATGAGCCTTGCAAAGTTGAAGCAATAAGGTAATACAGAGTTTTATATTTCTGAATTTTTGAGATTATCTGTTATGGTTCCTGACTTTTATTCACCAAGGAGGGTGTACATGTTCATCAATGGCCTAGATGAGCCTCTTCATGGGTTGGTAAAGTCTACCAAGCCCACTACCTTGCATGATGCCATTTGGAGGGCTAGAGACCTTCAAGATGCCTTGCCAAAAGCAAAGGAAAACTTTCAGAACAAGCCCTCTTTTCCTTCTAAAGGAAGAGAAGAGAAATTTTCTCCTTCCAAGGAGAGATCATTAAACAAGCCTCTTGATGATGAAGTCTAGAGATATCTAAGAAGGAATAAGGTATCCTTCACTTACCTAGAACCATGGGTACCTGGACATAGATTTTCTTCTGGTAAAGCACATTACATAGAGGTCTTCTCAGATCTTGAAGAAGATGAAGATGATGAACCAAGAAGAGGTCACAGTGCTGACAATGTTGAAGGAGATCCAACACCATTAGGAGATGGAAATGGAGCATTTTCTCCTATTGGAGGAACTCTTGTATATTTTTGGGGAGTACCTAAGTACTTGACCTTAAGAGTTCAAGGTTCAATCATGAATCAAATGGTTTCTGTATTGATTAACAATCAGGCTACCCACAATCTCATTGATGCCCATCTTCTGCAAAGGAGGGCAATACCCACTGATACTTTTGAGGGATTCTCTTTTTTGGTCCCAGGAGATAGAAAAATGCAATGAATGCATTATGTCCCATCACTTTCAGTCACCATGGGATCCTACACCTTGGTGGATCACTTCTTTGTATTTGACATACCAGGCACCAATGTTATCTTGGGTGTTCAAATGGTTGATTACATTTGGGAAAGTCACCATTGATTGGGAAGCTTTGCAAATGGAATGGGTGGAAAAGAAGAGTGGTGAACCTCGCATGATCAAAGGCATGCATACTTACCCCTCACATAACACTTCCACACAAAAAGTAGAGATGGATTTATGCAGTGGAAGCAAGGACCTCATAGTCCCATCTATTATGTTCATGAGATTTTTGCATGGGACACTCTTATCTAGTGGCAAACCACCTAGGAGGCCACTTGATTCAGATTTTGTGGGGAAGACCTCACAACTTGCTGCTCTAAACTTATATCTAGGAGGGATTGGAGCACTTGAAGACAAAGATAGAACGCTGGGAGGCTTGGGTAAGCTCAAGGAGGAGGGAGATTTTCTACCCTCATTATCATCATCCCTTCTCATTTCTGGATCTGCACTGTGGGAGAAGAAGAATGGAAGGAACAACCTTCCAACACACACCTTTGGCATAGGATATTTTAAGGAGAAGAGCAGCAACATGACAGAAATTTCTGTTGATGCATCATCAGCACTGTCATTGTTGAGCAGTGTAGATCTATATTGGAAATCCCAACTGCTAGTGGATTATTCCAAAGATATTCACACTTGTATGATACTTGATGACCAGCTACATGAAGATGGATATTTAGTCCAAGGAGGAGTCATCTATCATCATGGTAGGATATTCTTGTCTATAGATTCTAAGCTCAAGTATAAGTTACTACAAGGAGCATACAAAGAGTTCTATTTTATCCATTTGTATTCCATGGGGATCTACAAGATCATCATGAGGAGCTTTGATTAGGAAGGCTTGAAAGAAGAAATACATCAGCATTTTCAATAATGCATGAACTATGTGGAGTTGGGGCAGCCATGTGACTCTATGCAAGAGTTATTTCAGCCATCTCTTCCTTCTTTGGAAAGAGGAGAAAGATCCATGCACAACTCCATATGTATGAGAGACATTGTTGGTGAAGAATTTGATCATGTAAAGCAAGTTTCATTTTCTGATTTTACATATTCTTTCACCATGTTTATGTATGCCATGACTCCAAGGAGGAGTAATGTATCATGTAAATCTCATGGCAAACATTGGGCCACTAAAATTTCTTAATTTGGCCACTCCCTTGATGTGCAAAGGGAGATTCTCTTTCATGATGGGTGCTTCCCAAAGGCACCAAAAATATCTCACACTTTTATCCATAGTGAGATGAAATGTGTAGCAAGTAAGTGGTGGGGAAACCACTTACCACACCTTGATCTGATGCAGGAAAGAGATGCACTGTGCTGGTACCATATGTGGGACTATGCCCCACCTCCTCATGCTCAAATTTATGTTTGTTTATATGTACTTTTGCTTCCATGCCTTGATTATATAGTTGTAACTTTTATGGGTATGTACAGAGGGAGGATGGGAAGCTTTTATGTACCACATGGGATGGAGACTCTCTATGTGCCTTATGCTACATGTTTCAGAGAGATTATTGGTTCAACCATATTTGTTTCATTTGAATTCTTGACTCCTTGTGGGATGGAATATACACATCTCATAATGACTTTGCAGGAAAAATTCATGGAGGGTTGGATTGGTGAACACTTAGCTTATGCAGAAAGCTTAACTCATGGTGGAGTCACCAATGGAGGAGGATAAGTGTTACAACACTCACTGTTAGTATGAATCCTTTTTCAAAGTGTACGAAAAAGGACCACTTTAGCTACGCATAACTAATAGCCCTAACAACAAAAGTGGCTGCCAATATCTTCAGATCTGCGGTTAGTTGATCAAGAAAAGAGCTGCAAAAAACCAGATCTATGCATAGAAAGACATTAAGCAGTAAAAAGAAGGGTTTGCTCCATATATCCAATAGACAAGACAAGAACAATTTTTGAAAGAATTTTTGTATTAAGGGCACATGGGAGGAAAGCAAGAAGGCGTATCCAATTCTCCTCAATGGGATGGGTTCTTGGAAGTCCTCAGCACTTCAGATCTAGAATCTCTCTCTCTTGTTGGTGTAGAAAACCCATGCAAAGAATAGAGCTCAAAGGGAGCTCACACAGCAAATAATGGAAAAATGTGACCAAGTGTATAGATCGAGAGTGATCTAATAGGCAACAAAAGGTGAAGAATGGTAGGAAAAACCCTCCTATTTATAACAAAATATTGGGTCATTCTAGATCTTGGTGCATGATTAAAATAATGTTAACCAAATCTAGATCCACCTTTTATGGAATATTTTATTATATTTGTTGGAGGAAAAAGTATTTGACTTGGGTCAAATCCCTTTATTTGTTAATAATAAATAAATAAATGATTTATTTATCTTTTTAAGGAAGTGGTTGAAGGATAATTAAATAAATAAAGATTTATTTAATTATTTGTGGGTGATTTGGTCATATTTAACAAGGAATATTATCTAAATAAGATTTAAATAGTTATTCCTAGAAAATAATAAGATAAATAAAGGTTTATCTAATTAATTTCTTTGTTTTTGGGTTAAACATGACTAGGAATAATAATTAAATTATAGTTTAATTAATTATTCCATGAGGAAAATTAAACAAAATAGGTTTGTTTAATATTTCCTTTTGGGGTTTCCTGTTTAGACCATAAACAACCTAATAAATGTGGTTTATTAAGTTATTTTACATAGTGAAAGCAATTTTAATTAGGGTAAAATTGGTCTTACATGGTGTACTTGGGTCCATCTAATGATAATAGGTTAGATGACCAAAAAATGGTGTAACAGATTGCCCCCCAGCGTGCGAGTGTTAGGATCAAATCGTATGACCGAAGTACGTTGTAAGAACTCAATCACCAGACATCAAGAGGGAAGTCAGAGAGAGAAATGTAAGGTAGACGAGTGTGCTGAAGAACTAGACCCTGAGGAGACGAGACTCACAGGTGCAATAAGTCTCTTTTTATGAGAGGGTACGTGTGCTAAAGGCGGCGGGGGAGGCATACCTATGCCCGCCGAGACAAAGTACAAAATAATAGTGTGTCCAGTAAACAAGGGACCGAACCATAAAGTACAACCGGCATAAACATGAGCTAGATAATAATACAATGAGGAATCCCACATACATGTTGTGCCTGGGATAACAGCCAGGACTTACACAATAATATCTGAGTACATGAGATACAAATACAACCCAAATACCCCCTATAAGTGGGGAAGGGCTCACAAAATCTAACTGATACATGCAAATCAAAGAGGCGCTGCAAGCGGCTAGGGCCAACATCATCAAATATATGGAGCTGAATCGAAGGCTGCAATGAAGAGGTCATCCGGGCATGTGGGGGGCTACCTGCAGGGCCACCCCCTCATGAGGGCTGAGACATCTCACACACACCCGAGAGTCATCAATAGCTGCTGCTGCATCACTGAACCATCAAGCATACGGATCTTGATCATGCTGAAAGGAGCTGGAGTGGAGAAACAATCAAGTCAAAGGGTAATGAGAGATCCCTTTGCCTGATCCGAGGCACCGAACAAGAGTGGAAGCTGGAACCAAGGTACACCGCCCTCTAGACCTGGCTTCTGGAATGAATGAGCTGATGTCGACAGAAGGAGGTCCACCATAGGTGAGGCAATGAGAGATCCTCAACTAAGGCACGAGAGAAAATAGTAGAGCGACGAACAGACTGACACTAATGATGGTGGTGAAATGGAAGGAACTGAGTAGTGAATGGACGACTTCCCTTGTTAGAGCATAAAGGGCATGAATGACATGGTAGTGACTGACGCAATATCATAAGGGATAGGAGACAGTGGGACTGAAGGCCATAATGTGTGACACAAGAGAGAGACCAAGAAATGAAGGATGGAGGGCTATAGCGGGGTACAAAGGGACTCGGGATAGACTCCATGAATGCGATGATGACTCAACTTGGATGCTCTAAACAAGGGCGACTTGATGGTGCTGCCACACAGTAAAGTCCCAATGGGGGACCATGAAAACATGAGTACAAGATGGTAACTCATGATGAAAATCGACACGAACAAAGACAAGTAAGGAGGCAAAATGGTGCCCTAAGTACAAGTGTTGTAAGTGAAGAAATGTGATTTTAAGGAGATTTGAAGTGACCCTTCTTGGACAAAATGTGTCCTGGTGAAGTATCAAATCACCAAAAACTAATAGATACCCATTTGAGGGCTCAGTGAGAGCTTTCCAACGGTGCAGACGGTTTGTCAAACAGGGCTATGGTATGGTCGGAGTAGGCGAAAGAAGAAACAAGGGTTCTCTTTTAATAAGGCAGTTTTCCCTCCAAATTCACTCATTTGCTAGTGTTGCGGTGGTGAATGTAGAGAGGAGAGAAGGCCCTAAATCTTGCGACGAGCGTAGCGCACAAACCGACCGTTGGAATTTAGATCTGTCAGTTGCAGGTAAGAGGCCTAACCTTACTCTTTCATTTTGATGGATTGAAAGTTCAGTTTAGGGCCCAAAATCTCAGTAACAGACCCTCCTTCATCTCTACGGCCAGGTCGCACTTTTTGGGCCAAAAAGTGTGACCTGGGAAGCAGGTTTCAGGGAAAAAAGTGCGACCTATCCCAAAATTGGGCAGAAAACTGCGACCTTGGAGATGAGGGGGTTTTAGTGTTGTTTGATGGCTGAGAGTTGGGTTTTTGTGTTTGTTTATGGCATTCTCGATCTGTATGCTGACAAAAATGATGTTTTTGTGCAGATATGGCAGATATACAAGTTAAATGGAGAGAGAGAGACCTGGGTACATTACGGGCAGAGATCCAGGCAGATCAGGACGTCTATCATGTGTTGGCCAGGTTTGGGGTTCTAAATTTTTTGGAGAACCCTTTGATGAGAGCGGGAGAGCCTTTGTTGGCCCGGATTATCAGTTACTGGGATCCAGAGCATGAGGTCTTTGTAGTGCAGGGGCACAGGATCGAACTGACAGTCCAGGATGTGTATTTCCTGACGGGTCTCCCACCACTAGGGATGGTGGGAAACACGCAGCCAGTATTACCGCAGGGGCGACATATCATGGAGTTTGTGGAGCGACATTGTCGAACGGGTCTCCAAGTCAAGGGGACTCAGATACCGATCGGGGACCTAGAGAGATTAGAGACTCGTGCAGTGGCCACAGTAGTGCTACGTATCCTGGGCAACCAGGCGCTCCATCACATCACTAGGGGGTAGATGATGATTGTGGAGAGTGTGTTGAGTGGGACCTACTATGGGTGGGCTCAAATGATGCTGGTGTCGCTAAAGCGACAGTTGTTGCTCTACAAGCGGCAAGTGAACCACGATTGCTCGTATGGGACTTTATTGTGCACCTTCTTCTTTGAGAAGATCCCGACCTTGTGGCCTCGTATATAGTTCCCAGATGGGGGCCCGAGAGAGCCCAGGATGCGCCAGTGGGGGCGGCTACTGTGCAGAGGAGGAGGAGGGGCGGTCGGGCGAGTGTTTCGACCTGAGTTCTTTGCCCATTGGGATCAGATGCCATTATACATAGATGACTATCCCTACAGTGGGATGAGTTATTGTGGGGATCTGGACCTACCACTTCCGCCTGGTTGAGTATGAGGGCCTGATGGTAAGTGATAAGTAACTATTCTTGTATGGGCATGTTAAAGTTATTGAATAGTAGATATGGTACTGATTCATGTGCTTTTGGTATGCAGATATAGCTCCGGTAAAACCGGCCCAGATATATGGGACGCCCGACAGCCTCTAGAGCTGCAGGGCTGAGTGGGTCGAGAGCAGCGCGCAATGAGGATGCGGCCGCCCTTCTCGAGGACATCCGCCGTAGATGCGAGACGTTGCTGACCAAATTTTTAGAGCACGGGTGGCAAGACTTAGACGACCAGTACGTGGAGGCATGCATTGCTCTTCCCTCGGAATGGCGAGGTGTCATGCGGTGCATGGCGATGGCCGGTCAAGGAATACATGATCTACGGGCTGCAGGGGCAAAGCCATTGGCTTGGGATCCGCCAAATAGTGAGTAGGTGTGGGGCATGTGGTGCCCCCTAGTGTGTATGTAGGGGCAGGTGGTGCCCCCAGTTTTAAGTTTTTTGTAACATGCTATGGGCATGTCATATGTATCAGAGTAGATGGACTCTAAACACATGTTTTTCCACACATATTATGGATATGCATCGTTTTTAATGATTATGAATGTTATTGTCTTGTATGAAATGCGTGTGATAAATGCCAATCTAGAACATGGTTTGCAATACTATCTACATAGTGATTTTGTTCTCGAGGTACATGGTTGAAATTTATGGTTTCAAATTCACGTATCAAGAGTTTCACTCGTAAATATCATCGAAACAGCACAGGGTTATGCACATGATAAACACCATTTAGTTGCATGACAAGAAGTAGGGAATCCAAATGAAAATGCAGATGGAGGATGCGATGAAAGAGGGCATCAGCTAAGAGACCATGCACTGCATCATATTCAGCCTGATTGTTGGTGGAAGTACCAATGCAGACCCTGTTAGAGAGGACAAGGGCATGCAAAGGGGTGAAAATGGCCCAACCTGCCGAGGCGAGATTCCGGGAGTAACGACTTGCACCATCGGCATAATCAATAAAGGGTGGGGACGGGAGGTCCTGCAGAATGGTGTCACAAGACAACAAATGGGGGGAGGAGATACAATGACGGCAGCGTGAGTGGACAGAAGACATCGAGCGGCAACTACGGGAGGGAGTGCAAGGGGCAGGATGACGATGACTCATATACAAACTAGAGGGTGGTATATGAGGGCTATCGGAAGTGTGGCGAGGACTCAGGCTACGGAGGTCAACAGAGACACGGGTGGAGTGATCTCGTGTATGGGTAGAAAAGAGGGGGTCAGGCGAAACAACAGGGGAGGATGCAGGGGGACTGGGTTCCAAGGGTCGCGCATAGGATGATAGGTAAAGAATCATTGTAGTAGACTCTGTCATCTGAACATCATGGGGGGAATGTTGATGGGAGCGGGGGGATCCTCAGGCTGGCCCGAAGCATACTACGCGAGTATGGGAGAGGCGGATTGATTTTGTTCAACCTCATACTCTCGGACTACCTCTAAAGAGGCGCGATAATGCATCAGGTGAGGACAATGGTGGGAGTAATTGCCATGGACACCGCACAAAGCACATGGTTTGTTGGTGCGGAGAGTCTTGGGGTTCTTGGTTACGGACGAAGAAGGAATGGAGGCTTCAGGGGCCGTAGACTCGGGGAACGTGACTTTAACCATGGGTTGAATACGGGGCAATTCAGGACAAGCATGAGTGGCATGACCGACGACATCACACAAGGCGCGGGGCTTTGCAGGTGGAGGAGGGGTCGGGTCAGTCGGGGTGGTCTTATCTTTGGGTGCCCCCTTGCGAGTTTTACCTTTCTTCCCGGGAGCCATCACGATAGGAGAAGGGTCCTGTGGAGGTGCTGGGGGCCCAGTGGTAACGGAGGAAGCAAGGGGGACCGGTTGAACCGGAGTCAAAGCCATGTAGGGTTTGGGATGACCAAGAGGGGTAGCGGCCGGAGGGTCGAGGTACCAGACGGGTATGCCCAAGGTCAAGTTAAGGAGAGAGAGGGTGGCCATGACGGGGATAGAATAGAATCCGGGAGGGGGAGCCAGGAAAGGTATCTGACCAGCAGGGTAATGACCAAGAGGGACGGCTCTGAGATGGTTAAGGCCTGGGGGCACTGATCTAGAAGGATAAAGGGGTTCAGGGATACCAGCTGTAGGAGAAGGGCCAGAAGGAGGTGGTCTGGCTGGCTGAGAGGAATGGCTAGGAGCGGGTTGCGGAGGGCGAGGTTGAGGTTGCTGACTAGCCGAAGCAGGCCGCTTAAGGGTAGCCTGAGACGATTTCATCATGCAAACATTCGATAAGCTGGGATCAGTGATAGGAGGAGGGGGGAGACCAGGAAAATTTCCAAGCAGGGAGGAATCTTTGTAAACGCCGGGGAGACACTGGTCAAGGAATCGATGGTTTGCTTGTTGGCTACAGAAGAGATGGTCGTCTCAGGTGAGGTCTGAGATTTTGGTTCATGATATGTCAACTGGTGAATGGTGACTATCTTTCCATTATGAGGGAAAAACATCTTGCGGAAAACCGCGGATGGGACAGTAGACATAGCATAGGTGTAGCTTCGCCCCAATAGAATGTTGTAGTCTATCAGGGCGTCGATGACTTCGACATCAACGCAAACAGTCTTACCAGCAAGGGTGATAGGACAATTACGAAACAGGCCAATGGGATGGGAGGCATGGTCGTCCCACGCTCGAAGGGTGATCGTGGAAGGGGCCAACTCAGGGGATATGAGTTGCCTCCAAACCGAAGCAGACATCACAGAGGTGGATTCCCCCTCATCAATTATACACCGAGAAACGTTGGCGTTCCGGATTTTGACTGGGATTTGGAAGGCGACGGAAGCAGGAAGAGGAGGATGGTTTGATTGATGGGCGTCGAAAACAATCATTTGGTCATCAGCAAGATATACAGCGCCCATGGAAGATAGTAGAGCCTTCTTTTGGGAAGGGCATGGCTGGAGGAGTTCCAGTGTGGAAATGGTGGCGTGAGATTACGCCAAATCATCTACTATGCTATAAGAATGAGCAGCTCGACCAGAAGCAGCATTTCGACGTAATGGTCCCTTAGGAATCTTTGTATGGACCTCAACTTTGGGTTGAGGGATATGTAAGGGGCCATTGGATGTCGAAAGAGGCTCTGTAGAACCGGCAGAAGAGGACTCGGGGGCAGACTGAGCGAGAGGCTTGGGGTACTGGCGAGACAGAGTTTGAAGGTGAAGGTCGACGGTTGGGGAAGGATAAGATTTCATCATAAGGATCTGGTAATCGGAGGAACCAGAGAGGGAAGGTGGAGTGGCGACCTGGCTGTCAGGTGGTTGGGTAGCCACGAATCCTTGCTGAGGGAAAGGATCAGTAAACACAGCTGGTTGGGTAGTGGCCACATTAGGAGGAGCATGAGAGGAGGCGTGTTGTCTGCACAATGTGGCTTGAGACTCCCACATCTGCCGCATCTGAGGTAAGATGGGACAATCGTGGGTGTAATGACCATAAACAACGCAACACGAACAAGGCTTATTTGTGCGAAGTGGCCTGTCTGGCTTGGGCTGAGTGCCCTATTGCTGGTTGGCAGTGTTAGGGTCAACACCTTGAGGATTGGGTCCATGAGTACCAGGAGCAGATTGGTTTGGATTGCCTCTCCGCCTTATTTGAGAAGAAGGGGGATTATTC
This sequence comes from Pinus albicaulis, assembly GCA_034641835.2. Taxonomy (NCBI): domain Eukaryota; kingdom Viridiplantae; phylum Streptophyta; class Pinopsida; order Pinales; family Pinaceae; genus Pinus; species Pinus albicaulis. The sequence continues at coordinate 1,252,802,796 of CM076582.1, forward strand.
GTACCCTGCTGTGCAAATACTTGCCCTAGAGGGGGCTGTAGGTGCTGTTGCGGGTTTGGAGGAGGCAAGTGAGATGGAAGCACATATCCTGGAGGAGATGGCGCACCAGGCTGCGGATAAAGGTAATGGTTAGGTTGGGCAACATTGAGGTAAGAAGGAGGTTGGGCAAAAGGAGGAGGCATGCAATATCCTGGATACATGCTACCGGGAGGGGGAAGAGTGCTAGAGGTGCTGGCCCCTCCTTGAGGGAGACCATAGCCCATAGGAGGTTGAGTGTACGAACGGGAAAGGGCTCCAATGATACCGTCGGTGGAATGAGATGTCCCCGGGGCGTTAGCGCCACTGGGCCTGGGGAGGTCAGGAAGAACGGTATAAACATAACCAGACTGAGCATAGATCAGGTCATATTTCAAGGCTATTTGGAGGGCGGCTTCTTTGGTTTGAGGAAAATGGGAGGCGACATCTTTGCCAATGGGAGCTAAGAGAGAGCGAAGGAACCAGTCCATATAGATCCGATCTTCGAAGGGGGGAGCTCGACATAAGCTTCATCTTCGTCGCCATTCCTGGACATGAGCGGAAAGGCGGGTTGAAGAGGTTTTCTTGAAAGAGGTCAAAAGCTCCGTACCAGTATCGTATCGGAGAGGGAGCTGGAAGTAAGATAAAAAGGCTTGGGAAATGGTCGCAAAGGTGGTATGGGAAGAGGTGGCTTGGTTAACATACCATTTAGAAGCTTCGCTGGTAAGCGTGCGTTGGAACAATCGAAGACGAATGGAGTCATTGGTAATGGAATTGGAGGAACACCACATGTGGAAAGACTGGACATGATTGGTTGGATCTTCTCCAGCAAGGCCTTCAAACTTAGGGATGTCAGAGGGGAGCTTGGTTGGCATATCAGGCCAACCAAAATCGTGGTGGATAGGGTCATTGATCAACTGATTGAAATCGGGGAGGCTAAGGCCTATGATGCACGACAGCAACGGTATGGCCGAGGTAGTTCCTGTGGCGGTTCCGCTAGTAGTAGTTTCGGCATTAGGGCCTGGAGCACTGCTAGCGTTAGGCCCTGGACCAGACGTCATTTTTTTAGTAACTAATTAGCCATTTTGTACTAGTGATAGTGAAGGTGACAGGGGGAGAACCAGGAGGAGAAGGAGAACTCAATGAATCAGAAGAGGAGTCGGAGTGCAGACTCGGAGGAGGACTGGCTCGACGACGGTGGGACGGAGCAGGTCAATCGACCGGAAACTGAGGGTGAAGGCCAAGAAGTCTCCGGGAAGTGCGCCTTGGGGGTGCAATGATGACAACACAAACACGACACAAGGGGAAGAAGAACAACCACAAGGGCAAGGAGGTGCAGAATCAAGTGATTACAATGTCGAAACAAGGGCAGATAGGTGTAGTGTCAATTTATTTTAAAGTCTTTTCTTAGCGGTGTAAACCAGGCTCTTCTTCGCTTAGGGTGAGTGTGTGGCGTGCGTTAATTTTAATTTTTAAACCCTTTTCGTTTTGAGAGCAAGAAAAAAAAGTGTACTGCGTAACTGAAAATAAATCTGCAGAGAACAGTATATAATGCTGAAATAACAGAAAAATAATAGCTACTATTGCATTGATTCAACCCAAGAAGGCGGGTCGCTCAAAACTGATCTAAAAAAGGGCAAAAATCTAGTCAAAACACACTTAAAAAAAGGCCAATAGATCTAGGGTCAAAAGGGATAGGTATCTAAAGGATAAAGCTGCTGAAAAGAGGTGCAGATCACAGCCAAGAGACAGAGGCAAGGTGGCTGGAAAAAAATGAGGAAATCAGCAAAAAACGGAAAGGACAGGGAGGAGGTCCTAAAGGGAGGTCAAAACAAAATGACAAGAGGTGATTTGAAATGAAGAAAAGCTAATTTAAAGGGATCTGAGGAAAAGGTATCAGATTTGAAAAAGGGAAGGCTGAAACTCTGAAAAACAGACGGCTGAAACAGCGAAAAACTCTTCCACAAAAAGTGGAGGGTACTGAAGCCCTAGGGGGCTAGGTTCCCACTTAGATGAGTAAAAATAGATCAGAACTAGGTCAAAGCGGGCTGAGACAGAGGCTGGAAAACCTTGACAGAAGCTTCAGCAAAACCTAGAAAAATTGCAGAAAAACCACTGAAAAATTGGTAGGTCGCAGGTTCTGACCTGTTTTCAGTGCAGGTCGCTGAAAAGAGGCTGAAAAGTGCGACCTGGAGGTCTAGGTCACAGTTTTTGGGCTGAAAAGTGCGACCTCCTGTTCCGATTGTCTCGGCAGCAGATTTTCGGAAAAGTTGCCATCTCAGTTGCGGCTGATGTCGCTTACCTGCGCAATACGGCTAGAAACACACGGAAGTTAGAAATTTTAATGCTTGAGGGTTTTATAGGGGAAAAACAACATGAAAATAGGAAAAACAAAAAGCTGAAAAGAAACCCTAGGGTCTGAAGTAGCTGGATATGCAGGAATATGAAAAACGACAGCGGTCGTAATTTAAAACCCATGTGGAGTCGCCATTTGTTAGTATGAATCCTTTGTCGAAGTGTACGAAAAAGGACCACTTTAGCTACGCATAACTAATAGCCCTAACAACAAAAGTGGCTGCCAATATCTTCAGATCTGCAGTTAGTTGATCAAGAAAAGAGTTGCAAAAAACTAGATCTATGCATAGAAAGACATTAAGCAGTAAAAATAAGGGTTTTCTCCATATACCAATAGACAAGACAAGAACAATTTTTGAAATAATTTTTGTATTAAGGGCACCTGGGAGGAAAACAAGAAGGCGTATCCAATTCTCCTCAGTGGGATGGGTTCTTGGAAGTCCTCAGCACTTCAGATCTAAGATCTCTCTCTCTTGTTGGTGTAGAAAACCCAATGCAAATAATAGAGCTCAAAGGGAGCTCACACAGCAAATAATGGAAAAATGTGACCAAGTGTATAGATCCAGAGTGATCTAATAGGCAACAAAAGGTGAAGAATGGTAGGAAAAACCCTCCTATTTATAACAAAATATTGGATCATTCTAGATCTTGGTGCATGATTAAAATAATGTTAACCAAATCTAGATCCACCTTTTATGGAATATTTTATTATATTTGTTGGGGGGAAAAAGTATTTGACTTGGGTCAAATCCCTTTATTTGTTAGTAATAAATAAATAAATGATTTATTTATCTTTTTAAGGAAGTGGTTGAAGGATAATTAAATAAATAATGATTTATTTAATTATTTTTGGGTGATTTGGTCATATTTAACAAGGAATATTATCTAAATGAGATTTAAATAATTATTCCTAGAAAATAATAAGATAAATAAAGGTTTATCTAATTAATTTCTTTGTTTTTGGGTTAAACATGACTAGGAATAATAATTAAATTATGGTTTAATTAAATATTCCATGAGGAAAATTAAACAAAATAGGTTTGTTTAATATTTCCCTTTGGGGTTTCCTATTTAGACCATAAACAACCTAATAAATGTGGTTTATTAAGTTATTTTACATAGTGAAAGCAATTTTACTTAGGGTAAAATTGGTCTTACATGGTGTATTTGGGTCCATCTAATGATAATAGGTTAGATGACCAAAAAATGGTGTAACACTCACCCTATCAGTTTCTTGAGGACAAGCCACATTTTGGAGGGGAGGACTATAATATTCAAAATTAGCCCAAGCTAATAGGAATATAAAATTTTGTTTCATTTTCCTGTTGCATGAATAAATGTGTAAAGGAGGACAATAAAAAATCCTAAAACAGTGAATAAATTAATGCCCCATGTGAACACAAATAAATCTTGGCCATTTTAATAAAACACCCTTATGTGTGAAAGGGATTGAGACATTTGACTGGGTCAACCATGACCAGATCAACAACGCTGTCTAGAGGGGATGAACCTCATTGATACACAACACAGTCCTAGTTGGAGGTGGCACATGTGAAAGAAGCTAAATCATTGAGATGGTTTAGGGTTTTGCAAGATTTCTATATTATAAAAGGAATAGGAGGACATCAGGAGAAGATTGTTGATTGTATTATTATTTCTAAATATACTCTCTGTTTAGACATATATCATTCTCTTGGCTGTTTAGCAGAGAATAGTGTTGTTTAACACTAGATGTTCCTGATCGGAAATCCCACCTCCTTCCTTGAGAGGCCTCTTGGAGGAGTCTTCCTGACCTTGTCCACTATCAGGCATTTGGCCAAGCTTCATCTTACACCTACAATGTTGATCCTATTGAGGGTTGGGTTGTCCTTGTAAGATGTAGCAAGTGGAGGCTAGATCTACTCAGATCTAGGCCATTTTGGTGCATCCTGTTAGGCCTCCATAGTTTGTAATATTGTAAAATACAAACGCTATAGAGCCTACATCAAAACCACTTTTGGAATCTGAGGATCTATCCATCCTAGATTTTGAGAGAAATCTTTCTATATAAGTGTTTTCAAGAGATATTTCTTTACGTGGGGGGGACGAGGGAAAAGGGTTTTAAGTGCCTGGTTGTGGGGCTTGGGCACATGATGGATAAGGCAGAAATACTTAAGCCCTTAGGGGCCTAAAGGCTAGAAAGGGGTGGAAAAAGGGTTTTTAGAGGTTTTATGCATTTCTTTTTGGGGTTTTTCAAATTCCGACAGGCCTTAAATAAGAGGGTTTGGGGTTATTTAGGGAAACAGGCCTAAAACAAAGGTTTTAAAGCCTTTTTAAGGTTTTGATAGGGTGAAAGAGGAAAATTTAAACCATTTAAAGGGGTTATAATGGTTTTTAGGGGCCTTTTTAGGAGGAAATGATGGTTTAAATGAGGGGAAATAGAATTTTCAGAAGGGGAGAAGGCTTGTTAGGATAAAATAAAAAAATGGGAAAATGGGGAAATAAAATGGGCTTAGAAAATGCTAGGAACTGGCTTGAAAAATAGTCTCTTTAGACATGAGCATGGTTCCTTGGTGGATTTCTTCAATGAAACAACAATGAAGATTATTTTTTGAGTCAAGGCAGCATAAGAAGGCTTCAAGAATGAGCAATTTTGTATGAAAACAATCTCTTGAAGGCTCAGGATTTTTTTTAGCCATCATTTGCCCTGTCAAAAATTTTATTGATGGCTAATAGTGGCTCCACTTGGGGATGCCAACTCCTTGGAGGTGTCAAGAACTTCGGATTTTTATCTATAGGATGCAAACCTATGGCTTGATCCATTGAACACTTTTTTTCTTCTTTGATCATGCTGCTTTAGAAACGATGATCAGTATGTCATATCAACAAACAAATTTCTCTCGATCAACTACCTAAACAGCGTATTTCCTAACATTATTTCTTCAGAAGGTGCATTTGGAATTGCATACCTTAAACATCAATACTTCATTCTTTTGAAAGAAGAAAAATCTAATCTAAATCTACCCTTATTTCTTCCATGAGTTGAGATTAAACTATTGAACTCATAAATTCTATACCTAAGCTACTATCTGCCAGGATTAGACTGTCTGGCAAATTTTATTCTCTATCTTCTAAAAAATAAATTAAAACATAATCAAATTAGGATTAAGCATTCTGATTTGTTGTGGGACTATGGCAGAAAAATAAGCTGCACATAGAATTTATTTGCATAAATTTGAAACAAAATTGTGAAGGCTTAAGATTTGAAAATCAAAAAGCATCCTTCATTGTTTTTGTAGCTCTGGTTTAATCCTTTTTAGAGTTGTTCTTTTATTTTCTCTTGGTTCAGATTTGGGAATATTTTATAACCAATTTTTCATCAAGCTTAGACGTTCAGGGTGAGCTTGTTTGAACCAGTGTTTTTCTAACTTAATCTATTCTACTGATAAGCCAAGATTGAACAGTTTGGCAAATCTTATTCACTAACCTATCAACAGAAAATTGAAAACTATCTAGTCATGATTAGGCTGTATGACTAAAATAACAGTGTTTTCACAAGTAGTGGCATTTAAGTTTGCACACTTTCAGATTTCTTATTTTTTGGTATGGGGCTATACCTTTTTTGTTTTATTTCTGCCCTCTTTTTCTTTTTCTATTGTTTATGAGTTTTTTTTTCATATTGAAAAGTAGTGATATATAGAATGAACAAAAGCTTTGAAACTACAAAATATCAGTCAACAGAAATAATGTTTGAGGACCCTGCCATTGACAGGACCTCCAAAGTATTCAACTCCATCCAATTCTTGTAGAAAAAATGCATTGTTTCCAATAGCAGATTGGATAAGATAAGGGCCCTGCCATAAGTTATCAAATTTTCCATGTTTGCCCTTATCTTCTCTTCTTGAATCCCATTTCAAAACTTTATCACTGATCTTGAAATCACTTGCCTTGGTTCTTTTGTCAAACAGCTTCTTGATGTTTTCTTGTAGTTGTTGTTCTCTTATGTACACTTCCTCCCTGGTTTGTTGTATATGTATAGTCTGATTTATTCTTCTTGTCATATCATTATCTTCAGACTGTACTTCTTGGATCAGCTTCATGACTGGCACTCCTAGACTGGTTGAAAATATTGCATTTGTTCCATAAACTAGCTGGTAGGGAGACATTCCAATGGATTTTTTAATGGTTAGTCTATCTGCCCACAAGGCATGTACTAGCTTATTGTGCCATGATTTTTTGTTGTCTTCCAACAAATTTTTGATTATGTTCACCAAACTTTTATTTGAGGACTCTGCCAGCCCATTACCTTGGGGGTAATAAGCTGTAGAATGACCCAATATGATCTGATACTTATGACAGAACTCTACCACCTTTTTAGATCCAAATGCAGCAGTGTTGTCAGTTATGATCTTTCTAGGTCAAACAAATATGGACAATATATGGTTTTCAAGGAATGAAATGATGATTGAGTTTGTGGCATTCCTAGATGGGATGGCTTCTATCCATTTGGTAAAATATTATATTGCTGTGAGGATCCATATATGTTGGGCAGATGAGGGAGGATGGACTTCCCCAATGAAGTCTAGACCCCACTGTTGAAAAGGAGCTTCAACAATAATTGGTTGCAGAGGTAAGGGAAGCAGCTTTCTTTTGCCTTCAAATATTTGGCATTTGTGACAGGCAATAATCATTTTATGGACATCTTGAAAGAGGGTGGGCCAGTAATAGCCATCTCTAAGAATTTTATTGGTAGTTTATTTCCAATAGAGGTAGCCTCCACATTCTCCTTCATGAAACTCGTGCTTGATATTATCTGCATCATTCTCAGGCAAACATTTAAGAAATAGTCCACTAGCATTTTTCCAATATAAACATTTATTCAAAATGCAGTAATTTATAGCTTTCAATTTTAAGAATCTTGCCTTTGTTTTAGACAAACTAGGAGGAACATTAATATTGAAAAAAACATACAAAATGTCAGCATACTAGGATGAATTCAGAAAATGATCTTCAATAATTGGAGTTGAAAACTCCTCTTGTTCATCTAATGCATTAAACATGTTTATATCAAGAGCTTGAAAGTTATATTCAGCCATAATTTTTGCTATTCCTTGACCCTTTATGAGTTTAGTGGGTTTGATTTCTAAGTCATATTCTAGAATTATAGCAATCCACTTTCCTCTTTTTTCCATCTGGATCTTGGGTCAATATGTCTTTTACAACTGAATGAGGCACAAATGCTATTATGTGGGAGTGCAAAATATAAACTCTGAAGTCTTTTATGGCTTTTACTAAGGAAAAGGCTTGTTTTTCCATTATGTTGTACTTCAAAAGTGCATCTCTTAATGCCTTACTAAAAAATGCAATGAACTGCTCTTGTCCATTCGAATTTTTCTGTAATAGGACAGCAGCTACAATGTGTTCTGATGCAAATGAAAAAATGAAGAAATCTTTTGAAAAATTAGGAGTGATAAGAAATAGTGTTTTGGTGAATGCTTGTTTTACCAGTTCAAATGATTTCTTTGCTTCTAAGGTCCATTTAACTCTTTCTTCTTTCTTAAGCATGTTTGTTATATTTCTAAGGAGTTTAGCTAAATTGGGTATGAAACTTCTCAAGAAATTAATCTTTCCAATGAAAGATTGAAGTTCCTTGATGTTTCTAGGATGGTTGATTTGCAATATACCATCAATCCTCTTTGGGTCTATCCTTATCCCTTCTGATATGATATGCCCAAGAAGTTTGCCTTCTTGGAGACCAAACAAAGTTTTCTTTGGATTCAAGGACAGTCCAAATTTTCTGCATTTTTCAAAGACCTTTCTCAAGTGTATTAGGTGTTATTCATCTATTTTAGAATAAACAGTTATATCATCAAGGTAAATCACAATCAAGTAACCTATTTCTTTTGAAAATGCAATATCCAGGGCTTTCTGAAATGTGGCACCAGCATTCATTAAACCAAAGGGAATTTTTAAATACATGAAAGTACCCCAAGGTGTAGTAAAGGCTGTTTTAAGTTGATCATCAGGATGTACCAATATTTGATTGTAACCTGAGAAGCCATCTAGCAAAGAAATTTTTCTAGAACCAACTACCCTTTGTAGGATATGATCCATTTTAGGCAAGGGATAATTGTCCTTTAAGAAGGCTTTGTTTAAGTTTCTAAAATCAATGCAAAGCCTTATCTCTCATGTTTTCTTCCTAACTGATATAAGATCAGATACCCACTCTGAGTATCTAACAGGGACAATAATTCCAGCATCATACATTTTTTTAATTTCTTTCTCAACCAAAGGCAACTGCACAGGGTTAATTCTGTGCATTTTTTGTTTAAAAGGCTTCTGGTTTTATTTGAGGGGTATCTTATGCTGAATTATTTTTGTATCATATGATTTCATATCTTCATAACTCCATGCAAACACATCAAAAAATTCTTTAAAAATATCAATATATTTCAGTTTAATGTGATCTGGCAGTGTTTTTAACAGTTTGATCATTTTAGACTTTTCCTCACTGCCTATGTTGTATTCTTCCACTTCAGTTTCTATGGGTTCCAGTTTTGGCTTTTTGGTAGCATCATTCAAGTCAAATAATTCCTCTAATGGGAGTAGTCCCTTTTGAAAGCTTTGGTCTTTAGATTGCAACACTTCTAATCCTTCATTTTCTAAATCTGTGCTATTCTCTGTTTTATGATTGGGTTCATAGGTTAACAGATTTATTTCAGCAATCTTAGGAGACTTTTCTTCTTCAACAAGTGGGTTTTCTTCGACAGAACAGTATTTTTCATACTCATAATCTGAGCTTGATGTCTCAAATTCATTTTTGGATTGTATGAAGTCTTCTATTTGTTTATCTCAATCAAAAACTTGCCAATATATTTCATTATCTGGGACAGCTGGTCTAAATTTTACTTGGGTGGTGCATGGCTTGGTTTCATAAGGTGTTAGAAAATTTCTATCAGCAAAGGCTAAACCGTTGGCAAGGACATTTTGGTTTCTTAGGACAAAGATAAGTTGGAATTCATCAAATTTTTTTAACAATTCCATGGCATCATATCTATAGGCTCTAAGTCTGGGATGTTTAGCACTGTACTCCCCATTCACTTGCCTAATAATCAACTCTAAATCCCCATGAACTTTTATCCTTTTGGCTCCTAGCTTTTTCAATAAATGTAGGCCTAAAAGGAGAGCCTCATAATCAGCTATGTTGTTTGTACATTGAAATTTTAATCCATAGGAATGCCCCTCAGCATGATTGTTTTTAGTGTTATGAAACCATATGCCTGCTCCTGCATCATTTTTAATGCATGACACATCAAAATTCATGCTCCAAATGTTGGGTGTGGAGCCTGATTATCTTGTTTACTTTGTATCACAACATTGGACCCCTGTACCTTAAAAGGGGCAGCAACACCACCCGTAATTAGTCGTTGTCGTGGGGGGTCCAAGGGGGGCAGCAGCGCTTTTCGGAGCCCCCCCTTGGCGGGGGTTTTCGAGGGTAGCGCCCCCGAAGCTAAAAACAGATGTAAAATTGCCTTGTAAAAGTATAGTAATTTCTAGTCAATCTAGGTCGTTCATTAGACAAATGATCTGATGGTAGAAGTTATGTTTAGATTAGGGTTTTTTGACTTAGAAGGAAACCCCTCGCTTTTATGAGGGCATTGTATTGCGGTTGTGTATTGTATGTGTATTCTCGGAGTGAGAAACAGAGAGGGAGACTGTGAGAGAGAACAGAGGATATTATAGCGGATCTGCTGTAGGTTTTGTCTTTTCATTTTGCTGGATAATAGAAAGGAAGGACTGGCTATTCGGGGTGGACGTAGCTTAAACTAGGTGAACCACGTATATCTGTGTCTCTCTAGTTTTATGTATTTTGTGTGCTTTTATTTTCTGCATATTTTATGTGTTGCATTGCTCTGTAATATTTAATTTTCTAACAACTGGTATCAGAGTCGAAGGTATATTTGGCTGATAAACTCACAGGAAAGAAGGGTTCCTGGTTCGAGTGGGAGCAATGGCAGAAGATGGTAAGTTTAGGGTCGAGAAATTTAATGGCCAAAAATTTCTGTTGTGGAAGATGCAGATGGAAGATTATTTGTATCAGAAAGATCTGTACCTACCATTGAGCGGAAAAACAAAGAAGCCGGCGGCCATGACAGATGCGGAATGGAACATTCTCGATAGAAAGGCACTCAGAATAGTATGGTTGTGTCTTGCGGCATTAGTCGCCTTCAATATTTCGAAGCAAACAACAACAGAGGGTTTGATGCAGATGTTGGCAAAACTATATGAAAAACCATCGGCCTAAAACAAGGTATTTCTTATGAAACGACTATTTAATATGAAGATGTCAGAAGCTGGATCTGTTGCAGACCATTTAAATGAATTTAATATAGTTACCAGTCAGTTAAGTTCTGTAGGGGTAAACTTTGATGATGAAGTTAGAGCTCTGTTATTCTTGTGCTCATTTCCAGAGAGTTTGAATGGTTTAGTAATGGCCATTACTAACTCTGTCTCTGGATCTAGTACTTTAAAGTTTGATGATGTTGTTGGTGCTATCCTTAGTGAGGAAATGCGACAAAAAATCTCCAGTGAGACATCAGGTAATGCTTTGAGTGCAGAGCCTGGGGGAAGAAGAATGGAAAGAGGAAAGAGCTCAGGATATCACAATAAATCAAGGAAAGGCAGATCCAAGTCCATATTGAGGATAGTGTGCTGGAATTGTGGAAAGAAAGGACACCTAAAGAAAGACTGTAGATCTCAGAAGGGAAAAGAAGGAGACACACAGCAAGAAAACAATCATGAAGCAAATGTGACAGGTGATGTGTTACAAGATTCTTTGATTCTTTCTTTCGAAAATGTTACTGATTCTTGGGTTGTAGATTTAGGGGCTTCATTCCATGCCACACCTAATAAGAAATATTTTCATGACTATGTTCAAGGAGATTTTGGACAAGTTCATTTGGGTGATGATAAACCTTGTAAAATTGTTGGAATGGGTAAAGTTCTTGTAAAACAACAGAATGGAAACCAGTGGCTACTAAAGGAGGTAAGGCATGTTCCAGATCTGAAGAAAAATCTGATTTCAACAGGGCAGTTAGGCAGTGAAGGTTGTGTGACAACTTTCACAGATAAAACTTGGAAGGTCACCAAAGGAGCCCCGGTAATAGCAAAAGGCGAAAAGGTTGGTACATTGTATTTATGCAATGGTATTTCTAACTCTGTTAATGCTTTAACTTCCAAAGGAGCAGATGCAGCATTATGGAATCATAGGCTTGGACACATGAGTGAGAAGGGGATGAAAATTCTTCACTCAAGAAATTTGCTGCCAGGTTTGAAGAATGTTGATTTGGATTTCTGTGAGGATTGCATTTATGGAAAACAGAAGAGAGTCATATTTCTCAGAGATGGGAAAGAAAAGAAGAGAGAAAAATTGGAGCTTGTGCATACAGATGTATGGGGATCTGCTCAGGTATCATCTCTCGGTGACTCTCGTTATTATGTTACTTTTATTGATGATGCAACTAGAAAAACATGGATTTATTGTATTCAGAATAAATTTGATGTATTTGATACTTTCAAGAAATGGAAAGCTTTGGTTGAGATTGAGACAGGAAAGAAGTTGAAGTGTCTCAGATCAGAAAATGGAGGTAAATATTGCAGCAAAGAGTTTGATAGGTATTGTTCAGAGCATGGAATTCTTAGAGAGAATATAGTTCCAAGAACACCACAAGAAAATGGTGTGTCAGAAAGGATGAACAGAACAATCATGGAGCATGCAAGGTGCATGAGATTGCATGCAGGATTTCCTTTACAATTTTGGGCAGATGTTGTAGATACTTCTGTTTATCTAATAAACAGAGGGCCTTCAATTTCCTTGGATGGTGGTATTCCAGAAGAATCATGGACAGGTAAAAAGGTAAACTACTATTTTTTAAATCGTTTTGGTTGTGAGGCCTTTGTCCATAGTAATAAAGAAAATAGAACAAAGCTTGAGGAAAAATCAAAGAAATGTACCTTTATTGGATATGGTGCTAATGATTTTGGTTATCACTTATATGATTCTGAAAATCAAAAAATCATTAGGAGCAGAGACGTAATATTCAATGAAAAGGTCTTGTATAAGAATCAGATGCAGGAAAAGAAACAAGAAAAAGAAAGCAAGGAATACACAGTTCTTGATGAGATAACTGAAAAAGTAAAGGTGCCTGAAAATAATAATAATCAACAATCACAACAACAACAACCACCACAATAGCAACATGCACCTAAAACACCTAAAAGTGGTGTTAGAAGATCTACCAGGATAATTAGACCCCCTGAACGATACTCTCCTTCATTATATTATTTATTGTTGACTGATTCTAGTGAACCTGAATGTTATGAAGAAGAAATGCATGTTAAAAGCAGGAAGAAGTGGGAGCTAGCCATGGAAGAAGAGATGGACTCCTTAATGCATAACCAGACTTGGGACTTAGTCAGGTTGCCTACAGGTAAAACTGTATTGCAGAATAAATGGGTTTACAGGCTGAAGGAAGAAGATGGAGGAAAACAGAGGTACAAAGCTAGACTTGTGGTGAAGGGGTTTTCACAAAAGAAAGGTATTGATTTTGATGAAATATTTTCTCCTGTTGTTAAGATGAATTCAATTAGAACTATCTTAAGTCTTGTAGCAGCGGAAGATTTACATCTTGAACAGTTAGATGTAAAGACAACATTTCTCCATGGAGATTTGGAGGAAGAGATATGCATGCAGCAACCAGAAGGATATGAGGTAAAAGGGAAAGAAAAATTGGTGTGCAGGTTAAAGAAGAGCTTGTATGGCTTAAAACAGGATCCAAGGCAGTGGTATCTAAAATTTGACAAGTTTATGTCTGAACAAGTTTATACTAGATGTCACTCTGATCATTGTGTTTATCTAAAAAGGCAAAATGATGGCAGCTATATTATATTGTTATTGTATGTAGATGACATGCTTGTTGCGGGATCTAACATGCAGGAAATAAATGTGCTCAAAATAAAATTGGCAAATTCATTTGCAATGAAGGATTTGGGAGCTGCAAAACAAATCCTTGGTATGAGGATAACTAGAGACAGGAAAAATCGCAAATTAACACTGTCTCAGAATGAGTACATAGAAAAGGTGTTGAAAAGATTTAATATGCAGAATGAAAAACTAGTTAGTACACCTTTTGCTAGCCATTTCAAACTTAGTAAGGAGATGTGCCCAAAGACCCAAGAAGACATGGATTATATGTCTAAAGTTCCATATGCATCAGCAGTTAGAAACTTAAGGTATGCAATGGTCTGCACAAGGCCTGATATTGCACATGCAGTGGGAGTTGTAAGCAGGTACATGAATAATCCAGGAAAATAACATTGGATGGCAGTAAAATGGATTCTCAGATATTTGAGAGGTACCAAAAATCAAGCATTATGATTTGGTGGTTCAAACATTGCTCTACATGGATATGTTGATGCAGATATGGCAGGTGACAGAGATAACAGGAGGAGCACTACAGGATATGTATTTACTGTAGGTGGAAAAATTGTCAGTTGGGTTTCAAAAATACAAAGTGTTGTTGCACTTTCAACAACAGAAGCAGAGTATGTTGCTGCTATAGAGGCTATTAAAGAAATGATTTGGTTACAAAGGTTTATGGGTGAATTGGGTAAGAAGCATGATATGGGCATGCTATACAGTGATAGCCAAAGTTCCATTCATCTTGCAAAGAACTCAACATTTCATTCCAGGACTAAACACATACATCTCAAGTACCATTTCATATGGTCAGTATTAGAAGATGGAGAGTTGAAGCTGGAAAAGATACACACTAGCCAGAATCCTGCAGATATGCTAACAAAAGTTGTAACCAGGGAGAAACTGAGAATGTTCTCAGTTTCAATTGGTCTTCAAGGATGACGATGAATATGAGGAACAACCAAATCCAAAGAGGAGTCATTGTCTAGCAAATGAAGCAGCAGTGGAGTTGCTACAATCAGTCTCCAAGTGGGAGATTGTTGGGTGTGGAGCCTGATTATCTTGTTTACTTTGTATCACAACATTGGACCCCTGTACCTTAAAAGGGGCGGCAGCACCACCCGTAATTAATCACTGCCATGAGGGGTCCAGGGGGGGTGGCAGCGCTTTTCGGAGCCCCCCCCTAGTGGGGGTTTTTGGGGGCAATGCCCCAGAAGCTAAAAACAGATGTAAAATTACCTTGTAAAAGTATAGTAATTTCTAGTCAATCTGGGTTGTTCATTAGGCAGATGATCTGATGGTAGAAGTTATGTTTAGATTAGGGTTTTTTTCCCTAGAAGGTAACCCCTCGCTTTTATGAGGGCATTGTATTGTGGCTGTGTATTGTATGTGCATTCTCGAAGTGAGAAACAGAGAGGGAGACTGTGAGAGAGAATAGAGGATATTACAACAGATCTGTTGTAGCTTTTGTCTTTTCCTTTTGCTGGATAATAGAAAGGAAGGACTAGTTGTTCGGGGTGGACGTAGCCCAAACTGGGCGAACCACGTATATCTGTGTCTCTCTAGTTTTATGTGTTTTGTGTGCTTTTATTTTCCGCATATTTTATGTGTTGCATTGCTCTATAATATTTAATTTTCTAACACCAAAGAGGACTGTTTGCAGATTTTTCATTTATTTCATTGTTGTCCTCTTTGTTTTGTTTTCCTAATCTGTCACTATGTTGTTCTTGCAGATCTGTACTATGCTGAATTTTATTTTTTTCCTCAAGGTGTTCAATGTTTTGAGGTTTTATTCTTTTTTTTTCATGATCAAAATTATTTTCATGACTGTTTTGAAATTTAAGACATGTAATCTATTTTCTGTTTTTTTTCTGGATTAGCTAACTACCTTTTGTTTTTCTCTTTATTTTCTTCCTCATAATTTGTTTCCACTATGTTTGAATGTGAAGAAATTACAGCATTTGCTGATTTTTCATTGATTAACTCTTGCTCTTTAGGAATATCATCGTTGTAAAGAATGAATGAGTCAAGGTCAGTGTGTATGGAATAGAGAGGAGAATTGTCTGGTCTTTCTTGATTACTCACCATGTATTTCATGTGTGTTTCCCTATAGTGTCTTCTAGGTTGACTGAAGACAAGGATGGTGGCATAAGTCATATCCATTTGCATAGTACCTTGTAACTTAGCACCCCATGATATTGAAAGAAGCGGGGTATATTAGCCACTACAATTTCCATCACTAAGCTCTTGGCTGGTATTTGGGTTAAGTTAACACAGAGGTCCTTTATTAGGCCTCGGCATCTCACCCTAATTGAATCGAAGGAATATAAGTCTTTATAGGGTCTAGTCACCTCTAAGCCTAATATTTCCATTATAGCCTTGGGAATGAGGTTGTGTGATGATCCTGAATCAAGCATGGCATTGTGATGTAAAATATTCTCATGGATGTTCAAACTAATGTAAAATGGAGGGGTAGTTCCTTCTTGAAATTTTCCTTCAATTTTTGGTCCAAATATGAGCTCTATGGTATCATCATTTAAGTTAACTCTATCATGAACGTCTTCTATGTTCAAAGCTTTCAAAATTTGACCTCTATATACATTTTGAGTGACTAATTTAGTAAGTGGGACAAAGATTTTGATTTTGGAAATTTTATTCTCTAGGCTAAAAGGAATCTAGTTTTTCAAAATGTTTGATTCAGCCCTGTTAGTCACTCCTTGTTCAGCAAAATCAGCTTGTTGATTTTTAGTATTTACAGTAGTTAAAATATTTTTTTAGGAGCATTAGCTGAGGTGCTAGTGTTGCTGGGGTTAACACTCTGTTTTTCATTGGCCTGGGTTTTTTCCCTTTGTTTGGATCAGAATCTATAGCCACTTTTTTATGGATTTCTGCTATCTTTTTGGAAACATTTTAAAGGCTATTTTTGGCAGATTTGTCAGAGGTTTTGATCTGGGAGTCTCTTGATTCTTTTTACTTCTCAAGTCATATAGTTTAGGTGATCCTATGATGGCATTTTTAGATTATTGTTCATAATAATCAGTTTCTGGTCTTCTGTCATCATAAGGTGTATATAGACATTGTTTTCTTTCGTGGATGAAATCAGAATCCTCATTGATTACTCCCAGCATATGCTGTCATCCTCTGTTTGTTCATTGGTTTCTTTATCTTCATTCACATAATTTTCTTGGAAAGGGGGTCTGATCTGTTGATCATCCTCTCTTTGTCTGTTTTGAGGTTGATTTCTCCTAAAGTTCTGATTTTGATTTTGAGGCTAATTTCTATTTTGGGGAACTGAATGATTTTCCCTAGATTGTGCTCTCTCAAGTATGCTCATCTTCTTCATCATTTCCTCCATCATTCTCTCCATTTTTGAGCTAGATGTGGCAGGTGCAGTTTCCTCCCTAAATGATACTTTCTTTTCACTCCTCATCCTAGCTCTTTTCTCAATCAGATTAACTTCCACAGCAAGAGCTCCCTTCTGCATGTCTTCCAAAGTCAAGGGATCTCTTTCTCTTAGCTGATATGCCATTTCAAGATCAAATCCTTTAGGGAATTTAGCTAAAGCTGAGCCTTGTGGAGGTTTCAAATCTGGGGGTAGTGCATTACAAACACTATTGAATCTAGTGCAATAATTTTGAACACTTTCCCCAGTGTTTCTCTTGAGGTTGTTGTAATCTGACAGTATTTGGAGAGGTTTCTTTCTGACTTCCCATTTTTTTAGGAATGACTAATGGAGAGCTTGGAGGTCATTAATACTATTAGGGGTTAATATTTTGAACCATTTTCTTGCTTCTCCCCCTAAACTCTAAGAAAAAAATCTGAGTTTGACAGTTTCATCATCTATCTCATTTCTACCAAAATAGTCATTCATCTTGTCCACATGTTGTGAAGCAGTAGTAGCACCACTGGCATCATATAATGGAATCTTGGACTGATAGTCCTGTGGTAGATTGACTAAAGGTAAAGGAAGGACTAGGGGAGCATACCATGTTGCCATGATGGGAGGTTGTGGAAAAAATGGGGGGTATATAGGTGGAGGATGTAAGACATGAAGGGGTTGATGGAATGGAGTGGTTTGAACAGTGGGTGTATGGGTAACAGAAGTGTTTGGACCAGCAAAAGACTGTTGAGTAGATCTAGGATGAGAGAAACCAAAGTTATGAATGAAATGAAGGTCAGGTGGAGTGGTTTCTCTACTACCAAGATGTTCACCACTATGTTGGGGTGAGTGTGGAGACTCAAAGTCTATCTGATCTATATCACTAAGTGACTTAGTTCTGAGTGGGTTTCTTAAGTCCACTTGTGAATCTTGTAGAGCTGTAAGGTTTTCAAGGACAGAATCAGCTCTATGAATGGGTCTGACAATAGTTGCAGTTTCAGATTTAGGGGATTTCCTTAGGATACTTTCTGGATTATCAACTGTCTCAAGAGTATTTGGGTCAGGATAGGCTCTAGTATAAACTCTTCTAGAAGCCACTATGCTAGGTTTTCAGTCCTAATGATAAGAAAAGTTTTAACCGAGTATGACAATCTTTAATAGGCTAACTGATATTTTAACAAGAAAACTTAATCTTCAAAGTTTCCTTGACTGAGATTGTATGAAGTTATGATAGAAATGGGTTTCCCAGTGGAGTCTTTGGTTAATTCAGAATTGTGGAGTCGCCAAGTGCAAATTTTTAGCTTTGGGAGGTAAAATGTTTTATGGTCCACCACCACTAATTGGTCTGAATACCAATCTAAAATGTTTTTGGTTTTTCTGAGTTTTTTATAGTCCTATGGTTATGGGAATGTCCTATATCTGTTTCAACACTTAGCTACGATGATGAGACAAACATACTCTACTCTATGGCTCACTGGCTAATTTCTCCAAATTTTGATAAGGGTCTGTTAGAATCCTAAGAAGTACTTAGATTGCCACTGATTCAGACAAGTGCTATCATGAACACCAATATGCTTGGTAGGGCTTGGAGAAAAATGATCTTCTTAAATGAACAATGAGCGTTTGCTTAAGGGCTTTTTACTTAGAAGATCCTCAGTATGGTTGCCACTCTGTTAGGCCTTCGTAGTTTGCAAGATTGGAAAATACAAACGTTGTAGAGCCTACATCAAAACCACTTTGGAATCTGAGGATCTAGCCATCCTAGATTCAGAGAGGGATCTCTCTATATAAGTGTTTTCAAGAGATATTTCTTTAAGCTTAAGTAAGATTTTAGGCTAGTTATGAAGAACAAGGTTTTTGTTTGTTTGTTTGGGATGAATATCATTAAAATGAAGGAAGTCCTTTGTAGGGTAAAGTTGTGAGTAGGTTGAAAATGGTTCAACTGATAAGATAAGTAAGAAACAGTGTCAATCCATTGGGCTATGGAGTCATAAAGGATTTAATTGCACAACAAATTTCAAGAGTGGTCCATGGGGCAAGTCATCTATGTCAAAGGATCTCTTTAATTTGATTTTATGGAATGAAACATTAACAGTGTGGGGAAGGAAATAAACACAAGAAAAACATAGAACGGCCTAAGATCAGGTAAGTACTTTTAAACTAGCCTTCTTTTGACATGCTCAAAGGAAAGACACAAAGCAATCTAATTTCAGGTAAGTACTTTTAAACTAGCCTACTTTTGATATAATTTTTAAAAGAAAACATTTAAAAACAAAGAATATCTTAAGATCAAGTAAATACTTTTAACTTAGCCTGCTTTCAGCATATTCTTAAAGGAGAACATTTATGGTAAACATAAAAAGTAGTCTAAGATTAGGTAAGTACTTTTAAACTAGCCTGCTTTCAACATACTCTTAAGGGGTCTTTTCAAAGAAACTATTGGAGATAAACTAGAGGACAGGGCTAACCATAAACTTCTCTAGCTTAACTTTAATAAGAAGACTTTTCAAGAACATTCAAAGACAATATCTCAAGTTGTACTCAAGAAACATGGGCTTACCAACACTTCACTGGTTATACTCTATTGAATTATCTTCAAAACACATTTTTTTTTTTTTTTCTTGTTCAGACTAATCTTAATTTTTTCCATTTTTTCTCCTCCCATGCCACCCACGGGTTTCGAACCGGTGACCTTACAGAACGGAGATCTTCAAAACACATTTTAGAGGAAAACATAAAGGATAAATATTTATCAGTGAGATTTAGGGTACTTCATAAGTAAATCCTAATCTATATTTGATGTTCTTTATCAGAGAAAAAAATGGACAAAATGAAAACATAAAGGAGATAAAAATTACTGTAAGAAACACATCACCATTGACATAGACTAGGATCCCATAAATCAACTTGTATTTGATGTTCAAACCAGCTACAATCTTCAAGTCCAGTGGGTCTTTACAGCTTCAGGGTTCTCATCTCAGCCTATCTTTCTTCTATTACAAAATAGAGCTTCAACAGCTTCAAAGCTATTTACAATTGATGAGTATTCAAAGACCAACTCCCATACTGTCTTCTAAAGAAGTATTTATAGAAGAATGAGGAGGTGGAGTGAAAGAAGGGTTCATTTGCTCAATTAATGTAGAGTAAGTTCTTCTCAGCCTTTGAAGGGCCAAATGGAGAATTCATCTGATGTTTTAATAGTGCCAATTGATTATTACATTAAAGTTCATCAATTTCAGTTATTTTTGTTGACTTTGGAGCTTTTGGTAGGATGGTAGTTAATTCTGTGTTGTCTTTAGAAATATCTCTGACTTTGTAATTAATATGCACTCTTTTGGATGAAATCAGTTGGCAGGTGAAATTTTGAGGAGTTATAGCCTCAATGATGTGGCATTCAGAGGCTTCCTTTATTGATTTGTCTGTCCTGGTGGCTTTGAACATTGTTTAAGCCCTGATTCTTCCTTTAGGGCCTTTAAAACCACTTCGGAGTCTTTAATCCTTATATGCTGACTGTGTTTACAATTTTTGGGCTTTATCATCTGCCTTTTACCTTTTCCTGCCTCCCTTAACTGCAGGGTTAAACCCTCGATCCTCGTATTTTGATATTTAATCCTTGATACTGTGTATAAATATTAAACTGCAGGATTAAGCCTTAATCCTTCACCTTTATGCATTAATCCATTTCACTTTGAGTGTTCGATGGCTTTCCCTTTAATGAACTATTTTAACCTTTAATTCATTGGTTAAATATTCAAATCTCTAGCTTTTGTCTTTAATCTCTGATCTTCAAGCTTTACCTCACTGTTCTTCTTCTTTGCTGTGTGCAGGTGGTTTATAGTGCGGTGGAGGGTTTAAGGGTACGACCAGTGCTTACATAGCACTGAAAAAACCAACGGATAGAAACTGACAGCTCTTTTTCCTTCGTGTTTTAGCCCTGGAGATAGAAAACTTTGGTTTTATCCCTTTGTGATTCATGGATAGAATTCCCGCTTTAAAACCATGATAAAACCTGCAAAACACGACAAAAAATGTTATAAAAACTTGTGATGGAGGGATTTGATTACTTAGGAGGCTGACAGAGCGGATGAGCGGTGCAGAGGAGGGAATGTACAGGCAGAAGAGGTTCCATGAAGGAAATAGGCGAAAAACTGGTTTAAAATGGTATTTGGCGCGAATTTGGGTAAAGCGGTTTTTGGAAAACCATCGGTTGTTTTCATGTGACCCTCGAGCGGTAAGTGGTTTTCACTGAATCAAACGCGATCCAGTTGATATGTGCCACGTGTCCTTTGCAATATCACCCAATTCACGCAATTTTAGAATGTTAAATCTCGGATGAAAAAATCACGCGATATTGATCGTAGACCGTTGGATCTAGGGGGGAAGATCCAACGGCTACGGGAGAGCGCGATGGAGAGAAGTGCTCGATGAGTTGGTTAAGTGGAGGCCAGGTGTCAGCGTAGGATTGGGGGAGTGGTTTTTGAAGTGGAAGGTTGGTCCAGAGGGAGGTTGGGTGACAGAATGAGCGAGGACAGTCGGATTTCGATAAATCAACGGCAGAGACCATATGATGGAGTGATAAGGCGGGGGAAAGGAGAAGGAAGGGGAAGGAAAGAAAGAATGGCAAGGAGGACTACCGACGTTAGATCTCTCAGATCTATGGTGGAGATCTGTCATTGCGAGGATAAGTAAAGACAAAGGGGAAGAGGCTATGGATTAGGTAGGGGCATGGTCCTGTGGGAGAACAAAGAATCGGGGCTACGGGAAAAGGGTTAGGGGGTTAATAACTTAGTGCCAGGTCGCAGGTGCTTAGTTACGTGGTGGAGAAAGATCTGGGGGGCTGAGGGAAAAGTGTTTTAAGCGCCTAATTGGAGGGCTTGGGCACATGATGGATAAGGTGGAAAGACTTAAGCCCTTAGGGGCCTAAAGGTTAAAAAGGGGTGGAAAAAGGGTTTTTAGAGGTTTTATGCATTTTTTTTTGGGGTTTTTCAAATTCCGACAGGCCTTAAATAAGAGGGTTTGGGGTTATTTAGGGAAAGAGGCCTAAAAAAAGGTTTTTAAGTATTTTTAAGGTTTCAATAGGGTGAAAGAGTAAATTTTAAACCATTTAAAGGGGTTATAATGGTTTTTAGGGGATTTTTAGGAGGAAATGATGGTTTAAATGAGGGAAAATAAACTTTTTAGAAGGGGAGAAGGCTTGTTAGGATAAAATCAAAAAAATGGGAAAATGGAGAAATCAAATGGGCTTGGAAAATGCTGGGAACTGGATTGAAAAATAGTCTCTTTAGACATGAGCATGGTTCCTTGGTGGATTTCTTCAATGAAACAGTAGTGAAGATTATTTTTTGAGTTTAGGCAGCATAAGAAGGCTTCAAGAATGAGTAGTTTTGTATGAAAAAAATCTCTTGAAGGCTCAGGATTTGTTTTAGCCATCATTTGCCCTGTCAAAAAATTTACTGATTGCTAACACATCTTTCAGTGGAAAAGCCTTCTATCCCATTGGCAAGAGTGTATTGGACCTTTGGAGCTGCATTTTTAGATCTTTGCATTTGGCCAATCATGTACTGAAGCCTACAACATAGTTTCCCTTCCAGATCTGTGTTTTTCCTGTAGGTAATGTTGCAGGGTGTTTGAGCACATTATTTGGAGAGTTGGGCTTCATGTATTTGGGATTTTCCCATCATATTTTGAGATCTATTGGAGAAGATCTAATACATGTTCATATCAGATCTAATCTGCATACTACTGTACATTTCTGAATCACTACATTTTTCTGCAGATCTGTAACTTAGATCTTAGATCTACTTCATGTACTTGGTGTTTTTCTCAAAAATCCTAGGGGGATTGAAAGAGGAGCCTCTATAGTGTATGGATTTGTCATAGATCTGATGTTTTATGCACTTATATGCTCTAGATCTAATTTTTAATCTTCAGCTATTGTATGCTCTATAAAAAAACGTTGTCAAGCCTTTGCAGTGTATATATGTGATTGCAGCACCTCTTTTTGAGGGTTTCTTTCTGTTTAAGTCTTCTATTTCCTGTTATACATCATATGGGCCTCACTGTAAATCTGATTTGTTGATGTATACATACATTTTGAGTCTCCATATTTTCCTCCTGCACTTACTTTGTTGAACTGCATTATTTCTGAAGTAGTATTGTTTTGTATCTCTGCTTGTTCGCTTTTGGGGATATTACACAGAATGCCAATGTTTCCCGTTGTATCATTGATGAGGGGGCATCCACCTATGTGATGTCCACTTCAGTTTGGAAGCAACTCGGATCACCTGAGTTGGCCCTTTCCACGATCACTCTTGGAGCATGGGATGGCCATGCCTCCCAGCCCAATGTCCTATTCCCCAATTGTCCTATTACTCTTGTGAGCAAGACTGTTTACGTTGACGTAGAAGTCATTGATGCCCCCTTATATTAAAACATTCCATTGGGTCATAGCTACACTTATGCGATGTATGATGTACCATCTACGGTCCACTGCAAGATGTCCTTTCCCTATAATGGAAATATAGTCACCATCAACCAATTAACATATTACGAAATGAAGTCTCAGACCTCCCCTGAGTCCATCATATCTTTGATGGCCAATAAGCAAATTGTTGACCCCTTGACAAACGTCTCACCTGGATTCTACAAAGAATCCTCTTTCCTTGGTACATTCCCTAGTCCTCCTCCTCCTGTCTCTGATCCCATCTCATCGAATTTTTGCATGATGCAATCGTCTCGGGATTCCCTCAAGCAGCCCGCTTCAGCTAGTCAGCAGCCTTGCCCTCCACAGCCTACTCCTAGCCCTTTGATTCAACCTTTTGCACCTCCTCCTCCTCATCCTGGCCCTTCACCTATAGCTGGTATCCATGAGCCTCTCTACCCTCTTAGAATGGTTCCTCCAGGCCTTAACCATCTTGGAGCCATCCCGGCTGGCCATTATCCCTCCGGTTAGATACCGTTCCTAGCTCCCCCTCCTGGAGTGTTCTCAGTACTTTTCATGGCTACCCTATCTCTTCCTAACCTAACCCTTGGGATTCCCGTCTGGTACCTTGATCCCCTAGCTGCTACCCCACTTGGTTAACCTAAACCTTATCTTTCTTTGACCTAGGTTCAACTGATCCCCATGACATCTCCCACCGCTACAGTTCCTCAGCCACCTCAACAAGAACCTTATCCTGTTGCAACAACTTCGGGTAAAAATGGGCAAAGATCGTAAGTGGGCATCAAAAGACAAGGCTGCCCCAACTAACCCTGCTCCTCCTCTACCTCCAAAGCCTTGTGCTTTGTGTGATGTCATCAGTCATGCCACCCATACCTATCCTGAGTTGCCTCGTATCAAGCCGATGGTTAATGTTGCGTTCCCTGAGTCTACAGTCCTTGAAGCCTCTATTTCTTCCTCAAGTGTAGCCAAGAACCCCAAGAATATTCAGACCAACCAACCTTGTGCTTTGTGTGATCTCCATGGCCAATATTCCCACCACTTTCCTCGCTTCACGCATTATCGTGCCTCTTTGGAGGTATTTCAAGAGTATGAGATTGAAGAAAACCAATCCACCTCTCCCATCCTTGCACAATATGCTTTGGGCCAGCTTGAGGATTTACCTGCTCCCATTGACATTCCCCCTCCTGATGTTGAGATGACGGAGCCTGCGACCACCATCCTCTGCCTATCATCATTCATGAGACCCTTGGTGGAAACTCCCTCTGAGACTTCCCCTTATCTTTCGCTCAACCTCCCTTCAGCCATCACCCTGGGCTCAACATCGGTGGATCCCTGATATGCTTTTTCTTCCATTACCCCCTGTGACTATGCGCATGTGAACCTCTCTTCTCATGATGATGAGTCAGGTAGCTTTGTCGAGTCAGGTGGTCTTTCTTCCACTAGTCACCCCATATTCTATTACGATGAAGACATTATGGAAGTAGTCACCACCCCTAACTTTATCTATCCCCCCTTGCATCGAACCCATGCATTCAAACCACATACACCTTGTGGCCATTACATTGACACCCAATGTTTGGGTAAGGGGGCACCCATATTTGAGAGACCAGGAGAAACAATTCTCCACAACTCTCCTAGTGTATCTGGTCGTGTCGACTCTAGTACCATTATTATTCCCCATTTAGAAGAACCTATAGAGTCCCATATCACTTCAAATCACTCTAGGGATGATACCCCTCATCATTCTTGCATCTTACATCAGCAACCCAGTCCCCTAGACATTGTTGTTAACCAACCTGTGGGTTTTCTAGGAGAGCACCAGTTCATTATCTCCAAATCCTTTATTTGGGATAGTGGCACCATGTATACTAACCCAAAAAATTAAGTCCATTTGCTTCATATATGTAGTACCAAAGAGATCAGTTTCCTTCATTCCCTTTCTCGAACTGCATAACCATAACAAAAACAAATGGTGCACCACATTATAAAAATGTGTTTAGATTCCCATTTTTATAAATACATTTTGGCATGACCACAACATTATTGGGGGCACCTATGCCCCTCAACCATAAAAATCCTAGATCTCAGCCAAAAACAACACTGAAGCCCCCTTTCTCTGACAGGATGCACCTTTCAGGTCATTTCCTGGGACAGGTCGCAGTTTTCTACCCAGTACCTGCTACCTAGGTCGCAGAACAGACCCCAAAAAGTGCGACCTAGCCTATTCATGAGCTCTGGGTACCTAAACCAAACTTTCAATCCATTGAAATGAAAGAGTAGGGTTAGGCCTCTTGCCTACAACTGACGAATATCGATTTCTCCTGCTGCAGCCAAACAGTAGCTCAGTTTGACAAACCGTCTGTACTATTGGAAAGCTCTCATTGAGCCCTCAAATGGGTATCTGTTAGTTTTTCATGATTTGATACTTCACCAAGACACATTTTTTCCAAAAAGGGTCACTTCACCACTCCTAAAAATCAAATTTCTTCACTTGCAACACTTGTACTTGGGGCACCACTTTGCCTCCATACTTTTCCTTGCTTGTGTCGATTTTCATCGTGAGTAACCATCATGTACTCAAGTTTTTATGGTCCCCATTGGACCTTTTCTATGTGGTAGCACCATCGAGTCGCCCTTGTTTAGAGCATCCGATTTGAGTCATCATCGCATCCATCGAGTCTATCCTGAGTCCCTTTGTATCCCGCTATAGTCCTGCCTCCTTCATTGCTTGGTTCCTCCCTCATGTCGCACATGATAGCCTCCAGTCCTACTGTTCTCTATCCCCTTTGATATTTTGTAAGTCGTTGCCAGTTCATCCATGCCCTTTATGCTCTAATAAGGGAAGTTTTCCATCTGATACTCAGTACCCCCCATTTCATCATCATCATCCCTAGTGTCAGTCTTTCAGTCACTCTACTATTTTCTCTCATGCCTTAGTTGAGGACACCTCATTGCCTCACCTATGGTGGACCTCCTTTTGTCAACATCATATCATTCATTCCAGAAGACAGGTCTAGAGGGCAATGTACCTTGGTTCCAGCTTCCACTCTTGTTCGATGCCTTGGATCAAGAAAAGGGACTCCTTATTGCCCTTTGACCTGATTGTTTTTCAACTCCAACTCCTTTCAGCATGATCGAGATCTGTGTACTTGATGGTTCAGTGATGCAGCAGATGATACTGACAATTCCCAGGGGTGTGTGTGATGTTTCAGCCCCCGTGAGGGGGTGGCCCTATAAGTAGCCCCCCACATGCCCGGATGACCTCTTCATTACAACCTTTTATGTAGCTCCATAGATTTCATGATGTTGGCCTCAGCCACTTGCAGCTCCTTTTCGTTTGCACATATCATTCAGATTTTCAGAGCCCTTTCCTATTTATAGGGGAATTTGGGTTGTATTTGTATCTCATGTACTCAGATATTATTTTATAAGTCCTATGTAATATTCCAAAATTATCATATAGCTAATTGGAATATTAATTTTTGCTCATATCACTTAGGAGATCAATAAATGGGTAAGGAGGCCCATACATTGCAAAATATTGAATAAAATCCCTCATAGTATGAAAAGGGATCATTAGAGGAGCTGGATTTCACACCCTTATGTGTGAAAGAGGACATTTTCATGAGGACAAGGTTAAGTTTGACCAAGTCAACAGTGCTGGGATAAGAGGTGGAGAAAACTTGGAGAGACAACGCGATATGAATCGGAGGAAGATTCCTTGGTGGAGGAAAACCTAATGAGTGGGACCCATGGTGAGAGGGCTTCCATTTTTTTAAAAGGAGGGTAAGGTAACCATTTTTATTCATGATTTGGATTATTGATTTCATGGTCTGATTAGACTTTGTGCATTCTCTTGCTATTTAGCAGAGTTACAGTGCTGCTTAGCACAAGGATTTCCTGTTTAGGAATTCCTTATCCTTCCAAGAGAGGCCTCTTGAAGGAAATTTCACTTCATTTCTTGACATCCAGGCTTGAGGCCAAGCTACCTCCTTTAGCTATAGTGTAGTTTCTGTTGAGAGCTGGGTTGTGTTGCAGGGTGTTGCAGTGGAGGGTTGACAACACCACTTCCGGGGCTTGTTTTTCAAAGGAAAAAGCTTTCTTTCCTTTGGAACACTAGTGAGGAAGATTCTAGAGCTTTTTGTAGATCTTGTCACTTGACCAACAC
This sequence comes from Pinus albicaulis, assembly GCA_034641835.2. Taxonomy (NCBI): domain Eukaryota; kingdom Viridiplantae; phylum Streptophyta; class Pinopsida; order Pinales; family Pinaceae; genus Pinus; species Pinus albicaulis. The sequence goes on from CM076582.1 coordinate 1,252,830,112, forward strand.
ATTTTTTTTCTCCTACAACACAGTGCCTTCTCTAGACTGCATTATTTTCAGTGTGCAATTGCAGTAAGGGTTTGCGGGATTGTTGGAGGGTGAGATCTTCAGTGATAGGATCAACATTTCACTCAGAATATCCATTGGAGGAGGTATACACATTCAGCTTATGCATCATCTTCATCCACCTCCATCCATTTCTTAAGTTGCAGCTGCTACTCAGTCTTAGGACTGCAACTCCGGCATTTTGCATTTTTTCATATTTCAGCCAATCCTTCCAGGATTGTCTTGATATTTTCTTTGGGAGCTTAGATCTTCACTCCCAATGTTTTATGAGCCATATATTTGTATATCCATGTATTGACATATGCTAGTAGCAGTTTCTCCTTATAAAACTGTGCAGTCATAGCCTTGGGAATTCTTGTGTAGCAGTGTTTTGTCATATTTTATGTACATGTTTCTTGAGGCTGATATTGCCTATCTTGAGTAGCTCTTTCCACAAGATCTTGTATACATTTTGTTGTTGTAACTTAATATGATGGCTATGCGCTCTTCTTACATTCTATGAGTTGATTTTTCACTGCTACTCTAGTTTGTGTTCATGCATTTTTGTAGCTCCACATTTGGAATGTCTTAAGATATTCCCAATAGTGTATATTTTCCCTATTTTGGGATATTAAATTGGTATCAGAGCATAATGTTGTCTCAGCCGGTTAGTTTCATCCATTATGCTATCAGAAGAAAAGAAGAATATTAGAATGTTGGAGAGAATGAGCCTTCTCTCATCTCTTTTCAGAAGCAAGAAGGACCTCAACAAGGAGGTCAAGCAAAGAAGAAACAGTGGGACTATTCCCTTCCCTTTTGAAAAAGAGGAAAAATTGTAGAAAGAAGAAGGACACTTGGATCACAAGATACTAAGTGAGTACCTTGTTGAGTACAAATCTCAACCTAAAGCCTTCAAGGAGACTCTAGCTTTCCCTCAGTTTATTTAATTGGAGGAAGAGAGGAGACCATGTTGCACAAGAAGCATCAAGGGAAATAGTTTTCTATTGTTTACCTTTGATGGGTCATCTACAGTAAGGGCTTGGGCAAGAAAACTTGATGGATTCTTCCTACTACATCCAGTGGTAGAGAGAGAAGCTGTAGAAATTGTAGCGCTGCACCTTGAGATTGAGGCCAATACTTGGTGCTTCAACCATTTGGGTCATGCAAGAGTGCATACTTTTGTTGAGTTTACTGAAAGGTTTATTAGGAAGTTTGGCAAAGAGAAATCAGAGGAGGAGAATCCCTCACCACCATCGGAGGAGATTTTTACCAGCACTGTCACGACCTTGGAGGAGCAGCCTTCCACATCAATAGTTGGGGGAGCCAACACATTAGAGGCAGAAACTCTTGCAGCCATACAAGGTTCTTCCAAATTTCACCAAGGTATGCTTAAGTCTTCATCTCCTATTGTTTCAAAAAATTCTATGGACGGTTGTATACCATTGCATGTTGCCTATTTAGAGCAACAGAATTTCACTGCGTTGTGCCACCTTGACTTGTGCAAGGAATGGAGGAATCATCATCCTCATATACCATTGATAAGTTGTATGCCACACTTGAGGGGGGGTTTGAAAACTTGGAGGAGAGGATGAATCTTATTCCAAACAAACTTACACAAAACCATATGTTCATCCTTGAGTTGGAGTATCAGACATCAAGTACATCATTGGAAATATTAACAACACTGTCATTTAGCAGCATTGATGAGTTGGGGACCCAACCATTGTTGGAGTATTCCAATGACCTTCCCATAACAAAGGGGGAGCAGATAGATGATGGAGGACATCTTAATATGGATAACATCTCTCACGGTTGTGTTCGCTACTTCTTGATGAGCCCTACACATCATGATGGGAGGTTTTTTCCTACCACCTATTTGGATCCTTATGGGGCCAACTTGGTCATTGAGGAGATTGCATTTCAATATCCCATGAAATGCAAAGATAGAAATCTGATTTGGGGGGATGGTATTCTTCATTGGAAGGGTACCAAGATTGAGCATGATGAGAGGCACCCACATTTGGATGAATGGGTGTGGATGGAGAGCAAGAAGCTTGTGATCTACTTGCAAATATATGACACCGGGCAGCAAGAGGCTTGGCTGCATTGGCTACTATTGAAGGAGTTTGGCCATCATGGAACATATCCTTTTCCCAAGTGTATGTGGGTGGAAGGAACTTGGTAGGATACTTGCATCATTAGGAAGCAAGGAGTGTGGATGCATTATGATGATATGATCATTATGTCTTCACCACATGATTTGTATGATGGAGGTATGAGGAGGCAGAAAAAAAATTTATTGCTTTGGGGGACCTTGGGAGAGCAAGGGCAGATTTTCTCTCACTTTTTGCATGAGGTTGCAGGAGTAGGAGATGGCACTATCATGGTGCAAGGGGGCTACTCCTTATCCTTAGATGTTCAGGAGGTGCTTCCACTTTGGAAGGAGCATCCTATACATGGCAACATTATGGGAGATGTCTTTGACAATGGGCATGTCAAATAATATATTTATTGGATGGAAAGAGCCTATTTACATAGTCCAACAGTGCTGTCACTTTGGAGTTGGGTGTAATATCCAAAAATAGGTATTTTCTACAAAAAATAGAATATCTTAAGATATTCCAAAGTTGGAGCTTCAGCGACTCATGAGAATGGAAATTTATATCAGCTCATTAGATGTAAAATAACATCTCACTATCAGATGAAAGAACCTTAGCAAGAATATCGCCTATATCCTCCTTCCCAAGTGGGGAAATGTAGCAATATAGGGCATAAAACAGTTGTCTTCAGAAAATAACATTATAACTGCGAGGAATAGGTCTTGGATCCATTAGAATACATCATATATAACTCACATGCATATTTAGAGGTGAAACAAATCGCTCTAGCCAACATAAACAGATCTCCCCAAGTCATATCACCCTAATTAAGCCCAAACCCCATGACTCACATCAATAGAAAAGACTGAAGCACATGAAAGCATTATTTTAATTGATTTTTATGTAGTAAATAATATTACATAATATATCTAGTGTCTAAAAGTATCCAATGGTTGAGAAAATGGAGATCCCTCCCTCTTTATACAAAAATAAGATCAACCCGGCAGGGGTTTCATGAGAGACAAATGTACAAAGAGAATATCTACAGAACTGGATCTGAAAAGCATAGTTGTACTGAAGAACTATATATATGTGACTGAAATGTACAAATAATAGAAGGAGAATGAACTACAGAGCTCTCCGAGATAAGGGTTGGCCCTTTCTCCAAGAAACAAGATCACAATAAGGGGATCAAACCCTACTACTTCTGCACTCTAGAAAATGACATAGTTTCTGAAGCTAACTGCACTGTAGAGGATGGGAAGTGATGTGGACACATTCCAAGATATAAAATGAGTCCTAAAACCTCTTGTACAGATCTTTCAAAGGAAGGGGAGCTCCCTCCTCTGAAAGATAAGCTCAGGAGATGGTGTTGTGAGTCTCCCACTGTAACACCTTGCAACACAACGTCCCCCACTATAGGAATAACGTTTTGGCTAAAGGAGTATGCTTGCAAACAAGCCTGGATGTGGAAAATGAAGAACAAAAATCCTCCAAGAGATCACTCAATGAAGGAGAAGGAATCCCTAAGTAGGAATGCCTTGTGCTAAGCAACACTGCAACTTTTGATAAACAGCAAGAAACTGCAAATAGTCTAAGCATACCAAAATCAATAATCCATAAACCTCCCCCCAAAGTTTGCTATCTTCCTCCTTATAATGTTTGTGAGTCTCTTCACCTTGGGTCCCACCTATTAGGGTTTCCAACACCATGTGAATCCTTTCCCTCCAAAACTGCATTGTAGCTCTTTCAAGACTGCTCCTCCATGCTGTGTTGTTGACTTGGTCAACTTGACTAAATCAACATGATTATTTTCCTTTTCACACATGGGAAGTGCAAAATCCAGCCACTAAATCATACCATTTTCACACCAAGATGGATTTTATGCCAACACAAGACAATTATGGGTCTCTTTCACCCATTTATTCACCTACTAAGTGCAAGAAAAAAAAATTAATATTCCCATTAGCTGCATGCTAATTTTAGGAATATTACAGTCCTCCCCTCCCAAATGTTGCTTGTCCTCAAGCAACTGCAAGGATAGAATTGGAAAGTCTCCCTTCCTCTTCATGTAGCATCCACATATGGTGAAATCCCCAAAAGAATAAGATGTTGTCTCAATAATGGAACTCCATAGTTCCTCTCCCAATCAAACAAATCAGCATTTGGTGCACATCCCAAATAGCTATCATCATGCAAAAGTATCATACTCAAGGAGACAACTATGTGTTGTCTAGAGGTCCTCTCAAGGCATGGAGTTTGAAGTGCAAGGGAAACTCTCATTCCCAAGTGAAACCTCCACCCCCAAGCTATCAACCATATGAAGTGAGTCACCCTCCAACATGGCAACTCATGAAGAATCTCCTCCACCTTTGGCTCTTGAAGTGTAGGTGGGTCGAATAAATGAACATGATAGGAAAGAGTGCCTATCCCACATTTTCCTCCTCTCAATTATGATAAGTGTAGAAGGCATGTTGATCTCGTGCTGCAACATGATTTCCCTCCAATGGAAAGAATAAGATTGATTCTCCAAGGACCCTTCCTCCAAAATCATGATCCAGCCAACCTAAACCATTCCATACAAGATGAATGGCACATCATCACCATATGGCATCCAAATCAGAAAATGGCTGAAGGTTATGTGCAAGTTTGGATGATACACATGGTCTCTACGGTGGATACAGTGCAGTCTTTTCAACTGTTGATTCAGAGCATCAAAAGGCAAGTTGTCCTCCAAGGAATTTTAAGCTATGCATGTTAGCTCATATACTATGAAGTAGTAAGCAGAAATATATATCAGCTGTATACAATCAAAACAATACAACACTTTCCCAAATTCATGTAGAGATGGTTTATCATCATTACAAAATTTGGCCCTAAAGTGACCATGAAACCCATAAGTAATCTTGCTCTCTTGTTGAGAAATGCAATGTTCATATATGGTGAGAAGATACAAATACTCAATGGAGTAATCAATAAGTATAGAAGTGCATTTCTTACCATACATAAGGAGTAGGCTGAAAGTGAGGTCCAAGGATAAGTCCTCCCATGAGAATCTTCTCATAAAAATCTGTAAGAAGAAGGGATACATATTCTCCTTGGAATACTCCATCAATAAGAACATCCTCCTATGTGACAGCGCTATAGGCCTTAGTAATAAAGCCTCATGACTCCTCCCTTTGACATTCCATATGCCAAAGCCATCCACCATCATGCTGCTATGTGAGAAGGTCTCATCCCTACATGGAAGTCTCTCATGCTCCTTCAATGATGAAGGGTAGCCTCCTTGCACCATGAATGTGCCTTCCTTCTCTTTGGAAATTTCATGAAAAGTATGGAAATATTTCTACCCATACTCTACCAAGTGCAACCACAGCAACAACAACTATGGTTTCTCCCTCATCTCTCCCTCATACAAGCCATAGAGTAAGATCATGATGGTTACCTTGTATGATGCCCCATACAAACAAGTATTCTATTGTTCTAACATATGGGTGCCATGCCATGCCTCCCTACTTCTTGAAAAAGAGTATGACCCAAGATGGTCAAAATCTCTCAAAAGTAGCTAGTGCAGCTTTGCTTCTTGCTTCCCTATGTCATAGATCTGCAAGTGGCTCACAAGCCTCTTGCTCTCCATCCACCTCCATTCATCCAAGTGTGGATGTCTCCATTCATTCTTCCCCTTGGTATCTTCCCAATGAAGACTACCAATCTCCCAAAGAAAATATTCCTCCTTACACCTCGTGGAAATTTGAGATGTAACCCCTTGGAGATCCCCTAGAGAAGATCTCTCATCAATCAATCTCTTGAATCCAAAAGAATCCAAGTGTGCTGAAGGCCAAACACAAACAAAAAGTGGCACAACATTCATCATGTCTTCCACCATATTTCACCCTAAGTCCTCATGTTGCATGTAACTCAATAAATTTGCAAGGGAATGAATTTTCATCCCCTCTTGGATCAATCCCAAATTGCACAGTGTTGTGCAAGCTTGTTGCTCCACCACAATAATGTGTTTTGATCCTTGACCATGTGAGGACAAATTTCCAAGGTTTTCCATAAGATTTTCTGAAATTATCAGAAATGGAAATACATGCATACCTTGGTGAGTCTTGGGAACCTCTTGTATGGCTTCAAGGGTTCCTCTCTCCAATGTGTTGGCTGATACAACTACTGCTACAGATGGTTGCCCCTCCATGATTGTGACAGTGCTGGTACAAGGCTCCTCAAGTGGAGAAGAGGACTCTGCCTTCTCTGACCTTCTACTATCAAACCTTCTGATAACTTGATGAGTGAAATCAGAAAAAGTAGATACTCTTACATGAATTACATGGCTGATCCACCAAGAGCTTTCCTTTCCCTCCAAGTGCGGTGCTGAGATCTTCACACCCTCTTTTTCCACTACTGGATGTAGTAGGAAAAATGATTCTAGTTTCATCACTCAAGTCTTTTCTGCACAATTGAGTGATCAATAAAATGTAGAAAATAGGAAACTGTTGCCTCTTATCATTCTCTTACTACATGGTCTTCTTTCTTCTCTTAGTTGAATAAACTGAGGAAAATCTAGGGTCTCTTCGAAAGCCCTAGTTTGGCACTTGTATTCTGCCAAATACCCACTCAGGATCTCATGTTCTAACTGTTCTTCTTTCTCTCCACTCCCTCTATGAGAACAGGAAGTGCATGGATCTTCTTCTTCCTCTTGAAACCTTCTAGAGGTATCACTGTAGCTTTCTCCTTCTTGAAACCCTTTAGGAGTTTCATTACATCTTTCTTCTTTTCTCTTAGATCTAAAAATTGATGAGAGTGATCTCATTGTCTCCATCATTTTTTCTCCTCTTCTTCTTATCTTTTTATTGGATCTAAAATCCACACGTTGAGCCAAGATGGCAGCTCTGATACCACTGTAATATCCCAAAATAGGGATTTTCTACAACAAATAGAATATCTTAAGATATTCCAAAGTTGGAGCTTCAAAAACTCAAGAGCATGGAAATGTAGAACACATCATTATATTTAAAATAAAATCTCACTAGTAGATGAAATAACCTCAACAATCATATGGCCTATATCCTCCTTCCCAAGTGGGGAAATGCAGCAATATAGGGCATAAAACAACTGTCTTTAGAAAATAATGTTATACCTGTGAGGAATGCAACTTGGATCCCTTAGAATACATCATATAAAACTCACATGAATATTTAGAGGTGAAACAAATCACTCTAGCCAACATAAACAGATCTCCCCAAGTCATATCACCCTAATTAAGCCCAAACCCCATGACTTACATCAACAAAAAAGACTGAAACACATGAAAACATTATTTTAGTGGAGGTTTATGTAGTAAATAATATTAAATAATATATATTGAGCCTACAAGTATACAATGGCTGAGAAAATGGAGATCCCTCCCTCTTTATACAAAAATAAGATCAACCCGGCAAGGGTTTCATGAGAGACAAATGTACAAAGAGAAGATCTGCAGATCTAGATCTGAAAAATGCAGTTGTACTGTAGCACTGTATATATGTGACTGAAATATATGAATAACAGAAGGATAATGAAGTACATATCTCTCTGGGAGAAGGGTTGGCCCTTTCTCCAAGAAACAAGATCACAAGAAAGGGAGAAAACCCTGCTACTGCTGCACTCTAGAAAATGACGCAGTTTCTGAAGTTAACTGCTCTGTAGAGGATGGAAAGTGATGTGGCCACATGCCAAGATGTAAAATGAGACCTGTAACCTCATGTAAAAATCTTGCAAAGCAAGGGGGGCTCCCTCCTCTAAAAGATAACCTCAGGAGCCAGTGTTGTGAGTCTCCCACTGCAATATCCTGCAACACAACGTCCCCTGCTACAGGAATAACATTGTGGCTGAAGGAGGATGCTTGGAAACAAGCCCAAATGTGGGAAATGAAGAATATAACTCCTCCAAGAAATGAATGAGAAGGAATCCCTAAGCAGGAATGCGTTGTGCTGAGCAGCACTGCAACTTTTGCTAAATAGCAAGAGACTGCAAATAGTCTAAGCAGAACAAAATCAATAATCCATAAACCTCCCCCCAAAGTCTTCTATCTTCCTCCTTATAATGTTTGTGAGCCTCTTCACCTTGGGTCCCACCTATTAGGGTTTCCAACACCATGTGAATCCTTTCCCTCCAAAACTGCGTTGTAGCTCTTTCAAGACTGCTCCTCCATGCTGCATTGTTGACTTGGTCAACTTGACTGAATCAAAATGATTCTTTTCCTGTTCACACATGGGAAGTGCAAAATCCAACCACTAAGTCATCCCTTTTTCACACCAAGAGGGCTTTTATGCCAACACAATACAAGTATGGGTCTCTTTCACCCATTTATTCACCTACTAAGTGCAAGAAACAAAAATTAATATTCCCATTAGCTGCATGCTAATTTTAGGAATACTACACTGGGATTCATTGATGGAGTGTTCCCAGGATCACTTCACATATGATGCACTTGGTGGACAAGGAGGAGATGAGAGTGATCGAGTAGTGGATGGAGACATCTATTACCAAGGTGTGATCTTCTTAACTTGGGTTTCCAAGCATAAGAAGGAGGACCTTCATGCAGCACATGGTACATTCCTCTTCATAGGAGTATGTCCTACCACTATGGAGAAATTATTCATGGATCCATATATCATCTTAATTCCGGCACATGGTAAGAATTTTACTTTTACATACATGGATTATCTAACACAATATTTATGTGTTCTTTCCATTCCTATTTAGTGCATTGCTCCACAAGAGGGCAAGCTTATCTTTGGGCTCCATGGTCATATTTTGGCCAACTATTTTGATGGAGACAACCATCTCTTATGTATCCTTGGGAAAATGTTTCATTATTATTTTATGTCTACTCAGTTGGTTCACCAAGCCATTCACTATTCACTAGTAGAGGTGTTGACATATACAACTAGCTATTTTTCAATTAACATCTTGCCTTGTCATTTTCTGAAGCAATAGTTAGAAAAACTGCACTGTAACCACTTGGGAGACTATTGGTACCATCCATCAATATATGGAACCTTCAATAATATTCTCATTTGGATGCCATATGATGATAATGTCCTATTCATCATATATGAGATAGTTTGGGCCAGCTTGATTCACAATGTTGGAGGAGAGATCTTTTGTAATATTCCCAAATTTTCACATCATATTTGGAATATTAGTGTCCTTGATTTTATTAATTAATTAAGTAAATAAAAGGGTGGAAAGACCCACAATCCTCAATAAGAATAAATATCCACTTTGTGTGTGTGAATGTGGATTAATTTAGACTATATCTGCAAAAATATGTAGTTGAGCAACTACTAATGTGAATGAGATTGGAGATCATGTCTCATTTAATGAGAAAGATCATGGAGGGTTGATTCAGTCAACTATGATCTTGAAGATGTCAAACAAAGGATCATTGAGCATTCATGATCAAGTGATGGAGGAGCATGTGCAAATGAAGCACACATGATGGAGGAGCATGTACAAATGAAGCACACATGATGGAGGGGGTGTACATTGCACCTAGACTATTTGGTTGATTTGGTAAAACATCGCAATCCCACTTGGAGGATCTTATCCACCTAAGATAGCACAGTCGAGATTAGGGCCAAGGCTTGAGGGGGCTCAATCATTATAAAGGAGATGAAGGAAAAGGTGAAAGGTATCTTGGATTATTTGATGTATGATCTTTTAGATCTAGAATTTTCAAGTGACATTTCACTGCATTCTTGGGCTATTTAGCAGAGATTGCAGGTGTTGTTTAGCACAGGGTGTTCCCGGGCGGGAATCCCACCTCTTTATTTGAGTGATATCTAAGGAAGAGGATTTTACTTCATTATAAATTAGGCTTTAATTTCCATTTCCTTTTTCTACTTTATGCAGAACATTCATCTTCAGAAATCTGCATATTTATAAAGATTAGTTTGGAAGGTGGAAGTTGTCTTTAGTACTTCAGCTAGAGAACAAGGTGAGGGATTATTTCCATCACTTGGGCTTATAGATCAGCACTCCTAGAGCCACATTTCAGATCTGGCATCAGGCCAAAATTTATTTACCTCCTAGAAGTAGTATTCTACTCAAGAATAACGCTATCCATATTGCAGATATGAAAGGAGGAAGGAAGTTGCTAGTATTTCAGCTAGAAATCCTGTGAGGGATCATCCCCTCACATTGCCATTAGTCTCACCATCAGTCTGGAGTTTATTGAAGCATATTTCAGCAGGCAGAAGACCTCTCTTTCCCTCACAACACAGTTTTTAGAGGCAGTTGTGTTGCAGCAGCTGCAATCATCATTGGAGGATTGAGAACCTAGATCTAGAGCTTCTAGCTCATAGATCTGAGGAAGGGATCAACCCTTCAAGCATAGATCTGATCTGAGCACACATTTCAGCCATATATTCTTCAGATTTAGCTTCAGATCTATATTTCCCAACAGATCAAGGATCAAACCGTAGGGAGGTGATTTTTCCAAAATTGCAGATCTGGAAAATCCTTTCTCGGTTATCTTGGGAATCCATCACATTGGCTAGATCTTGAATCTTGACATCATCAGAGGTCTAGTTTTGAGCAGATCTACATTTCACTTTTCATCCTGCAACTATATGTTCATATTTTTCTAAAGAAACAACAAAATATTTGCTACAAAGCCTCTCCAGTTACGTTGTACGTGTTGCATACATGTTTTCAGGGTGATCCTAGCTCATCTCTTTGGCTAGATCTACCTATATTCTGTACTTGTGTAACTGAATCTTCTCCAATATAATAAAATGGTTCAGCTCTTTCTACATATTCTAATTTGTACTTAGATTTATTATTTATCTTGTTGTAAGTTGTTATATTGTGTGAAGTATTACTGCATTCTTCCTTTTGGGATATTACAGTGGTATCAAAGGGATCCAAGCCCTGATATTGGTTGCTGAAGCACACATCCCTGAAAAATGTTTTTTTCAGGCCTGTCTTGCTAATTAGTCCATTTTGGGATATTACAGTGGTATCAGAGCATGATCTTTGGCTCATCTTGTGGACACTTTGTCTTTTTACATTGAAAGAAGAACATATAGATGAGATTTATCATGGAGGATGAAAAATTTGTCACTCCTTTCTTTAGATCCATGCAAGATCTTTCAAAGGAGGTCAATCAAATGAAGGAGGAAGAATAGAGAGAAGATCCAAGAAAAAGGTGTGATGGGGAAATTACTTCCTATCAGCAGCAAAGAAGATCGGAGAATCCTAGATCTCCTCATAGATCCACTATGCCCACTTTCTTTGAAGAAGGTGAGAGGTATAGAAGTGAAGAGAGGAATGAACCTAAGACTCATTAGAATCTTAGTCTATATCCTAAAGAGTACAAAGCATAGTCTAGAGCTTTCAAGGAGAAGCTAACTCTCCAAAAATTCTTCTAGATTAGAGAAGAAAGAGGATCCTATAGTAGCAATAGAAGAAAGAGGCATAATAGATTCTATTTGCCTACATTTGATGGATATTCCTCAAGTAATGTCAAGGCTTGGAGGAGGGAGTTAGATTCATTTTTCAAGCTACATCTTGTGGCTAAAGAACAGGTTGTTCAAATAGAAGCACTTCATCTCTTAGATGAAGCAGAAGATTGGTGGTTTGGGCACATAGAGCATGCAAATGTGACCAAGTATTCAGATTTCTTTCACAAGTTGAGGGAGAAGTTTGATGTAGGAAATTTCAATCTTGTCACTCTGGACAAAAGGTCACTACTTTCACCACCTACTGTAGAAGTACTTGTATCTAGAGAAGAGGCACTTGCATCTTTGCAATATAGTCTTGAGCTCTTGACATATGGAGTTCCATGCATATATTGGGAGATGCATGAGGAAGAGGAGGAAGATACTAGCACTGGTACACTTGAAGAAATGAGGCTATAACCATTACTAGCAGTTGGAGATACTATTGCTCTGGTTGAAGGAACTCTTGTGTTCTTTCAAGAGGTTCCCACATATCAGTTGATCCAAGGTATGCATAAAATTTAAGCACATATTGTTTCAAGATCCATGCATAACCAAGGGTTAGAAGAAAATGCTGATTTGAAGCAAAGACATTTCACAGCACAGAGGACCCTTGATCTAATCAAGGAGGAGACTGAAAACTATCCTTGTTCATCATTGTTAAACTTCATTCAACCCTTTGAGTTGAGATGTATAGTTTCAGAAAATGGGATTAGCATTATCCTATGTACAATGACTGATTGTAAGATCAGTGTTGTAACTTGCTTTGAGACAGTCGATATATCACCCTTCAGATTTATAGCGTTGTCACTTAGTGGTTGTGACAAAGAAAGGGCTTCATCATTCTTGGAGCATTCTGGAGGCATCTTCACTCATGAAGCAATGGAAGCAAAGATGACAAATGGTAGACATCTTGAAATGAGAAACATTTTCTCCTTTCTAGATGACCCTTTCTCAATGAGCCTCTCACTGCTCAAAGAGAAACTTCTACTTGCATTAAATCCAAAACTTCTTTGGTTTTGGATGGCCTTTGATGGAGAGAGAATATCATTAAGAGATCTCATTAAAGATTCATTTCAACATTTCAGGAAATGAAAAGTTCTTCAAAATTTTGGGAAGGATGGAATTATACAAAGGGAGGATTCCATGATTATGCAGTACCTCATTCATCATCCACATGGGAGTGAATGGGTGAGGATGATAAGCAAGGGGTTGCAAAACCACTTGTAGATTTTTATGGGCCAGCATGATTGGTTACGCTGGTTGCCATTGGGAGATTTCTGTCACTCTCCAAAGGCACCTATTTTTCTGATCCATGCCTTGAAAAACACATATGAGATGAGGGAGGAGGCATGGTTGCGCTGGCTGCTCTTGGGTTAGTATGGATACCACCCAATAGCCCATGATTTTCTGATTCATGCCTTGTGTATCAATAATAGTATGCAACAAAAGGAGGCATGTTTATTTTGGTTTCACTTGAGGAAGTTTGGCCACCACATGACATCTCCTATGTCTATGTGTTTTGTATTATGTAAAATTTGGCATAATGATCTCATGATGTGCATTAATGATGTTTCTTTGTATTGGCTGAAGTGACATCTCATATGTCCATTAGTATGCTTTTGCTTCATGATGCACATGACGAGGAGGGAAGGCAGCAAGATCTCTTGTTGCTTTGGTTGCTTATGGGGGAGTTTGGTCGGACCATATTACATAGAGGAGATGGAGGATGGCAGCAAAGGGCCTTACTCCGGTGGTTATTGTTAGAATAATATGGTTTGACATCTTTGTCTATCCATATTACTTCTTTCCTTATTATTTTTCATAACCTTGAAATGATGGAGTTTGGATCCAACAAGGCCCACAGGGCTAAGTATGAGAGCATCTCAATGCTCAATCTGATTCATGAAACATGGGATGAAGATATGTATTGTATGATGAATCTTTTCCCTTGTGGAAAGAGCTACTTTATTTTTTTTTCTCTCATGTATTTTTTATGATGTTGGACATCATATGGTTGTCACTTGGTACTTCATGATGGAAGGAGGACATCTAACCAAACAGTTGGAGGTCATTCCTTATGCTTTTAAAAGACAAATTTGGAACCAAACATACATAACCTATTGCAGTAAATGGAGGAAGCCGTCTGTATGTAAAATGTCGTATGGAGGGGAATAGACGGCCTTGCATCTACTTTTGAAGTTGCTTGAGGACAAGAAACATTTTTTTGGGGGGGACTGTAATATTCCCAAATTTTCACATCATATTTGGAATATTAGAGTCCTTGATTTTCTTAATGAATTAAGTAAATAAAAGGGTGGAGGGACCCACAATCCTCAATAAGAATAAATATCCACTTTGTGTATGTGAATGTGGATTAATTTAGACTAGATATGCAAAAAGATGTAGTTGATAAAATACTAATGTGAATGATATTGGAGATCATGTCTCATTTAATGAGAAAGATCATGAAGGGTTGATTCAGTCAACTAAGATCTTGAAGATGTCAAACAAAGGATCATTGAGCATTCATGATCAAGTGATGGAGGAGCACGTGCAAATGAAGCACACATGATGGAGGGGGTGTACATTGCACCTAGAATGCTTGGTTGATCTAGCCAAACAACGCAGTCCCACTTGGAGGATCTTATCCACCTAAGACAGCGCAGTTGAGATTAGGGCCAAGGCTTGAGGGGGCTCAATCATTATAAAGGAGATGAAGGCAAAGGTTAAAGGTATCTTGGATTATTTGATGTATGATATTTTAGATCTGGAATTGTTAAGTGACATTCCACTGCATTCTTGGGTTGTTTAGCAGAGATTGCAGGTGTTGTTTAGCACAGGGTGTTCCCAAGCGGGAATACCACCTTTTTCTTTGAGTGATCTCTAAGGAAGAGGATTGTACTTCATTATACATCAGGATTTAAGTGCCATTTCCTTTTTCTACTTTCTGCAGAATATTCATATTTAGAAATCTAGAGATTTTGGAAGATCAATTTGGAAGGTGGAAGTTGTCTTCAGTACTTCAGTTGGAGAAAAAGGTGAGGGATTATTCCCATCACTTGGGCTTATAGATCAGAACTCCTAGAGCCACATTGCATATTTGGCATCAGGCCAAAATTTATTGACCTCATAGCAGTATTAATTTCCTCAATAATAATGTTGTCCATATTGCAGATCTGAAAGGAGGAAGGAAGTTGCTAGTATTTCAGCTAGCAATCCTGTGAGGGATCATCCCCTCACATTTCCATCAGTCTCACCACTAGCCTAGAGTTTATTGCAGCATATTTCAATAGGAAGAAGCCCTCTCTTTCCCTCACAGTTCAGTTTTTAGAGGCAGTTGTGTTGCAGCAGCTACAATCATCATTGGAGGATTGAGAAGCTAGATCTACAGCTTTTAGCTCATAGATCTAAGGAAGGGATCAACCCTTCAAGCATAGATCTGATCTGAGCACACATTTCAGCCATCTATTCTTCAGATCTAGCTTCAGATCTTTATTTCCCAACAGATCAAGGATCAAACCCTAGGGAGGTGATTTTTCCAAAGTTGCAGATATGGAAAATCCTTTCTGGGTTATCTTGGGAATCCATCACATTGGCCAGATCTTGAATCTTGGCATCATCTGAGCTCCAATTTTGAGTAGATCTACATTTCTCTTTTCATCCTGTAACTATATGTTTATATTCTGCTGAAGAGACAATGCAGTATTTGCTGCAGAGCCTCTCCAGCTACGTTGTACCTGTTGCATACATGTTTTCAGGGTGATCCTAGCTCATCTCTTTGGCTAGATCTACCTATATTATGTACTTGTGTAACTGAATCATCTCCAATATAATAAAATGGTTCAGCTCTTTCTGCATATTCTAATTTGTACTTAGATTTATTGTTTATATTGTTGTAAGTTCTTATATTGTGTGAAATATTACTGCATTCTCCCTTTTGGGATATTACAGTGGTATCAAAGGGATCCAAGGGCTGATCTTGGTTGCTGAAGCACACATCCCTAAAAAATGTGTTTTTCAGGCTTGTCTTGCTAAGAAGTCCATTTTGGGATATTACATCTTTGAAGATCTAGTCTTCATCTTGCCTCTTAAGGGAAACATTATTGCAGCCTGAGATCAACAAACACTCTACACTTATCATAAGTGGAGAGGAGGACAGTGTGGGGTAGCCTATTTTTTCTACCATGTTCAGATTTTCAGCCCACCTACATTGTTGGAGCTCAAGGTGGAGGATGATTTTCATGAGTTACCATTTTGGAGAGTGGCTCATTTTGTATGGTTGATAGCTTAGGGATGGGAGATTCATATGGGGATGGTAGATCCCAATGTATATCAAACCTCATGCCTCAAGAAGGCATTTAGATAGCCCATTGTTGCCTCCATGGATTTTTTACATGATGATAGCTATTTGGGATACACACCAAAAGCTAGTTTACATACTTGGGAGGGACAGCTTGGAGATATATTGATGATACAACATCTTGGTCCTTGGAGGATTGTATCATATGAGGATGCTACAAGGGAAGAAAAGGAGGCTTCTCAGTTCTATCCTTGCAGTTTCTTGAGGACAAGTAACATTTGGGAGGGGAGGACTGTAATATTCCAAAATTAGCATATAGCTAATTGGAATATTAATTTTTTCTCATGTCACTTAGGAGATAAATAAATGGGTAAGGAGGCCCATACATTGCAAAAAATTGAATAAAATCCCTCATAGTATGAAAAAGGATCATTAGAGGAGCTGGATTTCACACCCTTATGTGTGAAAGAGGACATTTGCACGAGGACAAGGTCAATTTTGACCAAGTCAACAGCGCTGGGATAGGAGGTGGAGAACACTTGGAGAGACAATGCAGTATGAATGGGAGGAAGATTCCTTGGTGGAGGAAACCCTAATGAGTGGGACCCATGGTGAGAGGGCTTCCATTTGTTTAAAAGGAGGGCAATGCAACCATTGTTATTCATGATTTGGATTATTGATTTCATGGTCTGATTAGACTTTGTGCATTCTCTTGTTGTTTAGCAGAGTTGCAATGCTGCTTAGCACAAGGATTTCTTGTTTAGGAATTAATTCTCCTTCCAAGAGAGGCCTCTTGAAGGAACTTGCACTTCATTTCTCCACATCCAGGCTTGAGGCCAAGCTACCACCTTCAGCTACAATGTAGTTTCTGTTGAGAGCTGGGTTGTGATGCACAGTGTTGCAGTGGATGGTTGACAACATGACTTCCGGGTCTTTTTTTTCAAAGGAGAAAGCTTTCTTTCCTTTGGAACACCAGTGAGGAAGATTTTGGAGCTTATTGTAGATCTTGGCAGTTTTCCAACACATTTCCTTTCTCCTACAGTGCAGTCCCTTCTCAAGATTGCGTTATTTTCAGTGTGCAATTGCAGTAAGGGTCTGCAGGATTGTTGGAGGGTGAGATCTTCAGTGATAGGATCAACCTTTCACTCGGAAGATCCATTGGAGGAAGTCTACACATTTATCTTATGCATCATATTCAACCATATCCATTCAGTTCTTCAATTGCAGCTACTACTCAGTCTTAGGACTGCAACTCCAACATTTTGCAGTTTTTCATATTTCAGCCAATCCTTCTAGGATTGTCTTGAGATTGTCTTTGGGAGCTTATTTCTTCACTCCCAATGTTGTATGAGCCATACATTTTTATATCCATGTATTGACATATGCGAGCAATATTTTCTCATTATAAAACTGTGCAGTCATAGCCTTGGGCATTCTTGTGTAGCAGTGTTTTGTCATATTTTATGTACATGTTTCTTGAGGCTGATTTTGCCTATCTTAAGTAGCTCTTTCCTCAAGATCTTGTATAAATTTTTCTATTGTAACTTAATATGATGGATATGTGCTTTTCTTACATTTTATGATTTGATTTGTCACTGCTACTCCAATTTTTGCTGATGTATTGTTGTAGCTCCACATTTGGAATATCTTAAGATATTCCCAATAGTGTAGATTTTCCCTATTTTGGGATATTACATCCTGGCTGTTATCCTAGGCATAATATGTATGTGGGACTCATTATCATATTTAACTGGCTCATGTTTATGTCAACATGTACTATATAGTTCAGTCCCTTGTTTATTGGATGCATTATTCTTTGTACTTTGTCTCGGCGGGCATAGGTATGCCTCCCCCGCCGCCTATAGCATAGGTACTCACTCATAAAAGGGACTTGTCGCTCCTGTAAGTCTTGCCTCCTTAGGTTCTAGTCCTCTGGCGCTTTGGTCTACCTTATAATTCTCTCTCTCTGACTTCCCCTTTGGTGTCTATTGATTGAGTTCTTACAACGTACTTCGGTCATACGATTAGCTCCTAATGCTCGCACGCTGGGGGGGAATCTGTTACACCATTTTTTGGTCATCTAACCTGTTACTATTAGATGGACCTAAGTACACCATTTAAGACCAATTTTACCCTAAATAAAATTGCTTTCACTATGAAAAATAAATTAGTAAACCACCTTTATTAAGTTGTTTATGGTCTAAACAGGAAGCCCCATGAGGAAATTAAATAAATCTACATTTGTTTGATTTTCCTCAAGGAATAATTAGTTAAACAACAGTTTAATTAATATTCCTAGTCATATTTAACCCAAAAAAGAAAAGTAATTAGATAAATCACTATTTATCCTATTATTTTTTAGGAATAATTATTTAAACCTTATTTAAATAATATTCCTTGTTAAATTTGACTAAATCATTCATAAATAATTATTTATTTGAATATTACTCAACCACATCTTTAAAATAATAAATAAATCATTTATTTATTTATTATTTACAAATAAAGGGATTTGACCCAAGTCAAAATCTTTTTCCCTCCAACAAATATAATAAAATATTCCATAAAAGTTGGATCTTGATTTGGTTAATAATATTTTAATTATGCACCAATATCTAGACTAACTCAATATTTTGTTAAAAATAGAAGGGTTTTTCCATTCACTCACTACCTTTTGTTGCCTAGAGATCATTCTGGATCTATAATTTTGGTCTGACTTTGATCCACCATCATTGTCATATTTTGCTACCATTTTTTCTTGGAGCTCCCTTTAAGTTCCATTTTTTGTTTGGGTTTTCTACACCATCAAGACAGAGGGATTTTAGATCTGAAGTGATGAGGACTTACAAGAACCAATCCCATTGAGGAGGACTGGTAACATCTTTCTATGTTCTCCTTCCAGGTGTCATAAATACAAAAAAATGTTTAAAACAATATTGCCTTGTCTATTGGATGCATTGAGCAAGTCCTTCTTTTATTTACTGCTTAATGTCTTTTAATGCATAGATCTAGATTTTTGTAGCATTTATCTTGGTCAAATAATTGTAGATCTAAAGATATTGGCAGCCATCTTTGCTGTTAGGGCTGTTTGTTATGCGCGGCTAAAGTGAGCCTTTTTTTGTACACCTGCGATTAAGATTCATACTAACACAGGTTATACATCTTTTTCCGCAAGAACAATTTATTCACTAGAGAATTAGGTTGGTACAAAGCATGGAAAATTTTAGGGGCTAATATTCATAGGTGGGATAATTTTCCATGATTTTACCAAAAAATAGATTCGTCGAGTTCCATTTTTTTATAGAAATGATTTGCCCAAATTTTACAATATAAAATTATTTTACCCTAAAAATTTCCAATATTATATAGAGAGTATATATAAAAACATTATAAATTTGAATGATTTTACAAATACATCAATAAATTTTTTATAGTTTTCATATTAGGGACTAGTGAGATTCGCCAATATTTTAAACTTCAAGATAATTTTCCATCCTTAAAATTTTCCTTGGTACAAAGTCCCAAGTTTGTCCCACAAATTCTTCGTCGTAGCTTCCCTAGATACATTCAACAATACCAAATCTAAGACACACAACCGTATTGTGCTCTTCGCCTTCCGATCCAACTTTTCCCAGTCTTCATCTGACATTTTCGTTGGTTTAGTACTTGGATCTACCACGATCCACTAGTCTTTATCCACCAGCAGATCCTCCATATTGAGCTTCCACAACCCAAAACTCTGACCATCAAATTTCTCAATCTCTATATTTCCACTGCTCACCATCTTCTTTCACCGCAAGAATCGATCCCGTAGATCTCCCACTGAACAGGGCCTACCATAGGCCCGAGCAAAAAGCCCCTCAGCAGCAAAGACGTCCCCTTGAAGCCGAAACAACTCTAATACCAAATGTAGGTCTTAACCGTATATAGAAATTATCTGCAAATGAATCTCAAAACAGAAAATAAACAATAGCGAGAGAATAAAACATAAAATAGATTTACACAGAGATTTTCCCCTGGATCCCAAATCAAGATGACTAGCTTTATTTTTAATTATATTCCTTTTAGTGTTACAACACATATATATACATGCCAAAGCATACATAAACCCAATCCATTAACCCTATATTAGAACATAACCATAGTTCCCTTGACCGGATCTACAAAATACCATGGGCTGAAAACCATCATGCCCCAAAACCATGTGCAAACCTATGCACAAAACCATGGGTGAGTCCACCCACCAAAAAATAGGGTCCAAACAAATTTTCCCGAGGCGCTGCCCCAAACCCCAAATAGGGGGGCTGTCGCCCCGCTATGACCCCCCTGCTGTGCCCGGTGCAACGTACAAGGACGCCTATCACCCCCCAACGTGTGACTAGTCGTGGAAAGAATATAACACATACCCAACAATGTAATGTATTGTAAGATTGATGCAGGTCACCACTCCACTTCATCTCCAACCCATGACAGTGTAAAGCATCTCAATCAAAATATTGTTATTATTATTCTGACTTCATGCTTTAGGGGGGAATTTGTTATAGGTCATTTTGGGCATCATTCCCAATGACCTGGCTAACTAGACATCATCTCCAGGACCAATGAATAGGTGTAATATTCTGAAAATTTATATTTTATCTAAATTGAATATTATAGTTGATTTTATCCTAGATAGGTAAATAAAGGAGTAAGAAGGCCCCATAATCTTTAAGGAGGAATAATAACACTCCTTATGTGAACGGAGGAATAATAAAGACGCTGATTTGAGCAACACATGGTGTGAACGGGATTGGATCATGTTTGATCTAGTCATTTTGACCAAGTCCACATGCACTGTATAGATACAATGTATCTCCTTGATGGACTGCGTAGTTTTAGAGGAGGATCACTTGCATGAGTTGGAAGGCACATGTGGATGGGACCCATGGTGGAGAGGAGCACTTGCTATATACGAAGAGGAGGAGAGCCATTTTTATTCATGCTTGATTATTATTTTCTTGGATACGTTGAGACTACGCTCCTCTCGCTGTTTAGCAAGGGTGCAATGCTGAATAGCACAAGGGTGTTCCAAATCAGGAATATGTACCTCATCCTTAGGGAAGGAGAGGTTCTAGAGCTACATTTACTCATTCCAGCTTTTGGCCAAAGCTACCTCCTTCAGTCACAACGTTATTCCTGAAGCAGGATAACTTTGTATTGTAGGTTGCAGCAACAGAGGATCTCTTGAGTCATTCCTTGGCTTGTTTTTCAGTGGATGGTTTGGCTATCCATTGGAGGATTAGTAAGGAGGACTCCCGAGCATATTTTCATATCATTGGCATTAGGCCAACCATCCATATTCCCTCACAGTGCAGTCTCCAGCTAGATCTGCGTTATTTTTGTAGGCAGTTGTTGGGAGGGTCATTTGAGCTCATCGGGAGGGGTGTTTTTGAGTAAAGGGATCAGCCTTTTGCTTAGAGACACTAACAAAGGAGGGTATCATTATTTCAGATCTGCTACAACCTCATTTCATATTTTGATTCAGTTGTAGTGACAAGTCAATTGTCACATTGTGCATTCTCCAGCATTTCTTGCAATCTCTCCTAGATTAGCTATAAATCTTGTATTAGAGCCCATTCCTCTATTATTGGGAATTTATTTGTATATTTCAGCCATATTTCATGTATATGCATCTACAACAATAGCTAATCTAACATAGACTAAGCAGTCACTGCTCTCCGACATTTTATACTATTGCAGTATCTCATGTATCTATTGTTTTGATCATTGGAGATTGATTCCCATTGTTTGAGTGGCATGTCCCTCAAGATATTTCTATATATTGTTGCTGATATATTAATGAAAATGATGGCTGCATTATATTCCCTTTATTGACATGTTCATATTTGCAGAGTTTAATGATTATGTTCATATATTGTTGTAGCTCACTCTTTGAGAACTTTTCTGAGATACTGAGGGGGGGGGAGATCTATTTAACCTACCTTGAGGGATTTATTTAAGCTCAAATTCTGGAAGTGTAATGTATGATGTGTCAACTAAGGGATCCAAGTCCCCTTCCATGTTATATTTGCAGTATCTTCCTTATACAACGTCCCTATGGACCATATTAGAGAAATTCCTGAAAAAGGGATATTACTGCGGTATCAGAGCATCAATCTTGGCTCAGCCTGTGCATCCAAGACAATATGCCATTAGAAGGAGAATATCCTCACATAGAAGAGGATTTGTATAAAGGAAAGAAGAAAATAGGAATAACAGAAGAGGATATCTCCCTGCTTCTTTTCCAAACTATGGAAGCTATCATAGAAGATCTCAAGGAAATAGAAAGGGAGAATTACAGAAAGTTTCTGAGAGGGTTTGAAGATGAAGCAAGCACTAGCTATTATCATGATGGGTGTAGGCATTCAGCCGCACATGTAGATCCACAGCGCATTTCATTTCCCACTTGCACTGCAGGGAGAATGGAGGAAGAAGATGAGGCCATTGGAGGAGCAGTGCTGCAACTCAAATTTATGGCTCATGGTTGGTGGTTTGAATTTTTTTTTCATATTATCATGTAAATGCAAAAAATATGATGAATTTGATAAAAATCACTGTGAAAAATCATGTATCAAAACCTCAAACACTTTGCATGCATTGGAGGGAACCATGAAACAAACTCGATTCTATATTTCTGAAGGGGATGAAAACATGTATGATGGCTTGCTAAGGGCAAGATCCCCATTGTGTAAAGGGCCCTTTTCCATTTATGAAGACATGGAGGTACTTCCTTCAAGAGATGACCAAGATCTAGGGTCTTTCCTTGATGATGAGGTATTCTCAATTATTGATGGGGAGGATGAGCATCAAAGATCTAACAACGTTGTTCCATTGGGAGGAGATCCATCACCACATGGAGGGGAAAGGGGAGCCATTGCTTCCATTAGAGGAGCCCTTGTATCTTTACAAGGAGTCCCAAATGATTCAACATGTGGGAACCAAGGCACAATTCTGGAGCCATATGCAGCAATTTTTGGGGATTGTGAGATGGAGGAGAAAGAGAAGGATCAACATCAAGGGATGATACACCCTTATCTACTCCGGGGATTTTTTGCACAAGAGAGGGAGACTGTACTGCGTAGTGAAGAGAGGGACAGATCAGTCCACTCATATATATAGTCCACTCCTGAACTAGATGTCTCACTATATGGAGGCATTCCACCTGGAAGGCCCCCTGATCTAGATTTGATGAGGGACATCTTGTCATGTAGTCCACCACTCTTGGACTCCGAAGAGGTGAAGAATTTGGAGGAGGGTAGCACAGTACAGAGAGTTTGGGATAGACTCAAGGAGGAGGGAGACATTCTCTCATTTTCAGCATCACCCACTCCAATTACCCATAATGCGTTGACAGATATTGTTGCAGGGATGAAGGATAGCATCTTCATGATGCAGGATGACTGCTCCACAGATTTGGAGAGACAGAGGATACTTCCTTAGAGGAAGGAATCTTTCACACATGGGAGTGGATGGAGGCCACTCATGCCTACTTTGGCCCAGCTTGGGAGATTCCTTTTGGATGAAAGCTTCTTATGGGAGGCCAACTTCCAAAGGTCACCATTACTATTGGAGCATGAGCAGTTGCATGATGGGCATGGCAGCATTTTGGAGGATAAATTTGGCATGGGGGATGTCAAAGTAGCAGGCAACAATGTGATGGGAGCTTCACATGCTAGATCACCAGCGTTGTCTCTGAGGAGGATTGATCCGTATTGGAGATCTCAGCTCCTGGTAGAGTACTCCAAGGATCTTGGTGCATGCATGATTCTTGATGAACCAAATGGAGAGGATAGATACATGGTGGATGATGTAGTCATCTATTTCTATGTTAGAATCTTCTTGACTAGGGCTTCTAGTCTTAAGGAGAAACTATTACATGCAACACATGAGGACTTCCTAGCTATGCACCTTGATGCATATCTTGCTGTGTTAGAGGAGTTCACTTGGGAGGGCATCTAGTAGGACATATATCAGCATGTGGAGAGATGCATATCCTGGATGGTGATTGAGAGGATATCACAGCCACCTTCCTACTCATTGGGAGTGAGGGAGCTTTCTCAGTTGAGCCATTTCAGCTCAAGGCCTCAAGTACATAGTAGAGAAGGTATAATTTCACATTTTTCTTTGTAATTCTTTACTTTATATGAGCAGCATATTGTACCAAGGAGGAACATCCCTTCTTTCATATTGTATGATGTACTTGCAGCTACTTGTAGCATTGATTTTGGCTACCTTAATGGTGGTTTGTGGGGGAAGCCACATGACTCTTGGTGTGCACCATTGACACCACATTGTACATTCTTGTTCACATATTATGGGATGACAGTGGCAGAAAAAAATTGGCTAGTAAAGCACTTTTTATTACTTGTTTTGATGCAGGAAAGGAGTGTACTGTGGTGGTTCCATTGGTGGAACTATGATTCACTCTCTGGTTGTCATTTGGCAGCTTTCTTTCATTGTCTTTTTCTTCCATATATTGCTGATATGTTTATGCTCATGGGAAGCTTTGCTTGGAGAGTGTGATTGGAGTTGAGGATGCACATTGGGAGTATGATCCTACCCTTTTCACATGTTTTATGTTTCAGGATAAAAAATGGGCACACCATGATTTCCACATCACTCCTTTTCCCTTCATGTAGGAGGAGCCATTGGGAGAAGATGCGTTGTTGGAGGAGGCACTTCATGGTTGATTCATTTTGTGGGGAGGCTTGGGAAAATTTTGGAGACCATGAAATTTCAGCCCAATATTAACAAAACCCTCACACTTATCATAAATGGTGGGAGAAACCACTTGGATGGAAAAATCTAAACTCTCCATTCAGCCCCAACACATTGCATAGATCCAAGGTTGAGGATTTCTTGGATGAGTTACCTTGGATGGCTCATTTCATTTGGATGATTGAATGGGTGAAGGAGTCACTGATTGGGAATAATACTTCCCATGTTTCTCATCCCTCCTACCTTGAGGAGGCCATTGAACAAAAACAAGATTCCTACTTACATCTCTCTTTGCCTCGTGATGCACACTTTTATTTGATACACTTGGAGGGTTTCATGGAGGACAGATTTATTGCATTTTATGATGAACCATGGTGGAGTCTATTGATGAGGAGGCCACAAGAAGAAAGGGGGGATAATTTTTCTCTACCTTGCAGTTGCTTCAGGACAAGCAATGTTTTTAAGGGGGAGGACTGTAATATTCCCAAAGTTTAGATTTTATCTAAATTGAATATTATAGTTGATTTTATCCTAGATAGGTAAATAAAAGGGTAAAAAGGCCCCATAATCCTTAAGGAGGAATAATAACACTCCTCATGTGAAAGGAGGAAGAATAAATTAGTTGATTTGAGCACCACATGGTGTGAACATGATTGGATCATGTTTGATCTAGTCATTTTGACCAAGTCCACATGCACTGTCTAGATACAATGTATCTCCTTGATGGACTGCACAGTTTTAGAGGAGGATCACTTGCATGAGTTGGAATGCACATGTGGATGGGACCCATTGTGGAGAGGAGAACTTGCTATATATGAAGAGGAGGAGAGCCATTGTTATTCATGCTTCATTATTATTTGTTTGGGTCTATTGAGACTACGCTCCTCTTATTGTTTAGCAAGGGTGCAGTGCTGCATAGCACAAGGGTGTTCCTGGTCGGGAATCCATACCTCATCCTTAGGGAAGCAGATTTTATAGAGCTACATTTCCTCATTTCATATTTTTTCCAAAGCTACCTCCTTCAATCACAGTGTTATTCCTGAAGCAGGATAACTTTGTATTGTAGGGTGTAGCAACAGAGGATCTCTTGAGTCATTCCTTGGATTGTTTTTCAGTGGAGGGTTTGGATATCCATTGGAGAATTAGTAAGGAGGACTCCCGGGCATATTTTTATATCATTGGCATCAGGCCAACCATCCATTTTCCCTCACAGCGCAGTCTCCAGCTAGATCTGCATTATTTTTGCAGGTAGTTGCTGGGAGGGTCATTTGAGCTCATCAGGAGGGGTGTTTTTAAGTAAAGGGATCAGCCTTTTGCTTAGAGACACTAACAGAGGAGGGAATCATTATTTCATATCTGCTACAACCTCATTTCATATTTTTATTAAGTTGCAGTGACAAGTCAATTGTCACATTGTGCATTTTCTGACATTTCTAGCAATCTCTCCTAGATTGGCTAAAAATCTTGTATTAGAGCCCATTCCTCTATTATTGGGCATTTATTTGTATATTTCAGCCATATTTAATGTATATGAATCTACAACAACAGCTACTCTAACATAGACTATGCATTCACTGATCTCCGGCATTTTATATTGTTGCAGTATCTCATGTATCTATTGTTTTGATCATTGGAGATTGATTCCCATTGTTTGAGTGGCATGTCCCTCAAGATATTTCTATGTATTTTTTCTGATATATTAATGAACATGATGGATACATTATATTCCCTTTATTTACATGTTCATATTTTCAAATTTTAATGATTATGTTCATATATGTTGTAGCTCACTCTTTGAGAACTTTTCTGAGATACCGAGGGGTGGGAGATCTGTTTAACCTACCTTGAGGGATTTCTTTGAGCTCAAATTCTGGAATTGTAATGTATGATGTGTCAAATAAGGGATCCAATTCCCCTTCCATCTTATTTTTGCATTATCTTCCTTATACATCGTCCCTTTAGACCATATTGCAGAAATTCCTGAAAAAGGGATATTACAATAGGGTCCATCATCCCCTATCATTTCAGTTGCTACATGCCCTAAGACAAAGAAAAAAACAAATCATCCATGACTTTCATCTGAATAGGTTTCCAAGATTGGAATTTTATAATATATCATATTAGATCTCACCAATGCTGCCTTTAAAGGGACTAAGTGCGTTGCATATGCAAGTAGCCCCATTCAAGTCTGCTCTGCAAAGAAATTCCTGACACTCATAGGTGCATTGGTCAATGATCCGGATATTGGGGGGAGGCCCCCAAGATCTAAAATAAAATAAAATATGGATATGAAAAGATCTGCAAAATTAAAATGCCAAAAAAAAAAGAGAACACACTGCAAATAAAACCACAAAGAAACTTGTTTTATTAAAACAGAGAATAAATGTAGAAGCTACATTGTGGTGGAAAATCTGTCCTTTTACAAACTGAGGATTTTTATTTATAGCCTTTTTTGAGTTACAATACCATGCGTAGATACCATAGGTGGATACCATGGGTCAAAACCATGGGTAGATACCACTTACAATACCATGGTTAGATACCACTTACAATACCATGGGTAAATTTCATGTGTGGATGCATACCATGGGTGGATACATACCATGGGTGGATGAATATCATGGATAGATGTCACTTACAATACCATGGGTGAATAAATACAATGGGTGGATAAATACCATGGGTCGATGACATTTACAATACCATGGGTAAATTCCATGGGTGGATGGATAACATGGGTAGATTACCATGGGTGGATGCCATTTTCCATTCATATCATTCCTCCCTCCTTAAGAAGCAATGGTCCCCATTGCATGAAGTTAACTCTTGAGAAGCCTTTGTTGGATATGAAGAGCCACTTAAAAGAATGGTTTTTTGTAGTTAGCCCTTAACCGCGATGAACGAAAATCCGAGGATAGATATACCCTGTAATGCTTGTGACCAATTGTGATATTGATAGTGTGCGGGCTAGAAAATGGACTTCAATGAAGTGTGGGTTTGTGGATGAACCAAAACCATGAAAATGAAGATCCAAGGATAGAGATACTCTGTAATGCTTGTGACCAACTATGTTACTGACAGTGTGCGACCTAGAAAATGGACTTCGATGAAAAGGATTTTCTGCAGTTGACCCATAATTGTGATGTTCATGAAGTAGCAGGCACCTACATAGCTTGGGGTGGGATGGCACATCTCCAAATAACCCAAGACGAATGTTGCTATGCTGAAACTGATGAATGTGAAGCAGGTGCCTACTAAAGCGGAGTGGGAGGGCATGTCTCCAAAGGGAACCTGCTCTTAATGTTGCTCCAGATTTAAAATGAGCATAACTCGGTCAATATAACTCGAAATATTTATTACAACCTATTTTTGAAAATGGAATTATCATTATGCATCTTCTCATGTATTTGAAACCACTATCTGGAGACTATAGACTGTCAAATTCGCACTGGAACTGTCTTGCCGTAACAAAATTTCTGAAAAAAAATAGTTGATTTTAAATCATTAATAACTCCCACATCCAGACTCCGATTCGATCGATTTTTTTTTTTTGAAATTGGGTGATTTTTCAAGGGGAGCTCAGATATATATCCATTTCTCTAATTTTTCGCAATGGAAACTACAAAAAATTATAGGAGAGCTGTTGTCCATGAATTGTCGTCAGAACATTTTCTACAACATTGTTGATTTAGAATCATCGATATCTCCCTCATCCAAACTCCAATTCGGCCGATTTTTTTTTTGAATTTGGGTGTTGTTTTTGAAAGGAATCCAGATCGGGTCTTCATTTTAGTAAATTTTGCACCAAGATTTTCATATTTGATCTGAAAACTCTCCACCCAAAAAAATTCATGGAGTTTGCTGAAGATTGATGCAAAACATTAAAACTGAAATATGTTTCAAACCCTCATTCCCATGGATTCATAACCTGAATTTGATACTATAGATCCGGATCTTGGGGGGAGGCCCCCAAGATCTAAAAAAAATTGAAATATGGATATGAAAAGATCTGCAAAATTAGAATGCCAAAAAAAGGAGAGAACACAAATAAAACCACAAAGAAACTTGTTTTATTAAAACAGAGAATAACTGTAGAAGCTACATTGTGGTGGAAAATCTGTCCTTTTACAAACTAAGGCTTGTTATTTATAGCCTTTTTTGAGTTACAATACCATGCGGAGATACCATTGGTGGATACCATGGGTAGATACCACTTACAATACCATGGGCAGACACCACTTACAATACCATGGGTAAATTCCATGTGTGGATGAATACCATGGATGGATACATACCATGGGTAGATGAATATCATGGATAGATGTCACTTACATTACCATGGGTGAATAAATATAATGGGTGGATGAATACCATGGGTCGTTGACATTTATAATACCATGGGTAAATTCCATGGGTGGATGGATAACATGGGTAGATGAATACCATGGGTGGATGCCATTTTCCATTCAGATCAGTCAAATTGGGAGTGAAATTCTCATTGTTCCGGAATCTCCACCTAGCCAATGCCTTCTAGAAGAGTTCACATGTGTCAAACTTCGAATCCATGTGTCCATTTGACCTCTACAATATTGGTAACATGCCTTGCCTATTATTAGGAAGTCATTGATTGTAAAAATACCTTCAACTCCTCTATAAATTGAGCATAGATCTTAGTGTTTGATAAGGAAGAATTTGAGTAGAGAAATGCTAGTGGATTTTCAATTGAGGAGTTGATTTGTGTAACATGATGCTAGAGAGATCTGCATTGTGATGAGGCTAGGATGCTACTGGAGATGGTCACTTCAAGTCAATCACTGGGTTGTAACCTCCCCTTCTATCCATTAATAAAGATTGTTGCTTACTTTCCCACATATGTATCTGTATAAGCTCATGTTTTCCATATTATGAATTCTTATCTGATGTATATAGTTTATGTTTCATTGGTTTACTAAATAACTTGAATAGACATCTGTATTATTGCTATCTTTTGTTGTTTAGTGTTCACATTTGCAAGAAATATTTTCAGACATCTAGCTTGGATTTGAAGCTACAGCAAGAGTGACAGAAGGAGAATAGGAAGTGCTTGGAATCTAAGTAAGTTCTTTGATCTGTTCTGTTTGTCTATTTACAGATAGGAAAAGTAGTTGCAAAGTCTTTAATCTATTGTTCTAGATAAGCACATGTCTAGGGAATAATGTTTTATCCATAATCCATAATTCCTCATAACACCAAGGACAAGGAGGAACTTCCCAGCAAGCCATTGTGATGGAAGAACCTTTCCCACATCAAGGGACAGTAAGAACTAAGGAGAAAAATAGAGACAATTCCAAGAAAAACAGCCATGAAATCTACATGACTGGAAAAGAGATGTTTTTCCAAACACAGAATCATAACTACGAAACCCCACCAGACACCAATACGTTAGGGACAGGTTCCAGCACACTGACTGCACCTTTGACCATTTCAAAGATGCCTATAGAACCATTTCCAAAGATGGCGAAGGGACCTAATAGGCGAGCAAGAAACTACTCCAAAGCGGCCCATAATTATAGTATCGTTGTTAGTATGAATCTTAATTCCAAGCGTACGAAAAAAGACCACTTTAGCTGCGCATAAAAAATAGCCTTAACATCAAAGATGGTTGCTAATATCCTCAGATCTGCAGTTAGGTGATCAATATAAATGCTACAAAAATCTAGATCTATGGATTAGAAGACATTAAAAAGTAAGAAAAAACAAGATTTACTCCATGCATCCAATAGACAAGACAAGAATATGTTGAACGAATTTTGTATTAATGGCACCTGGGAGGAAAACACATAAGGGTGTTACTAGTTCTCCTCAATGGGATGGGTTCTTGTAAGTCCTCAGCACTTCAGATCTAAAATTCCTCTCTCTTGATGGTGTAGAAAACCCAAACAAAAAATGTAGCAAAATATGACTATGATGGTGGATCAAAGTCAGACCAAAAGTATAGATCCAGAGTGATCTTTAGGCAACAAAAGGTGGTAAATGAATGGGAAAACCCTTCTATTTATAACAAACTATTGAGTTAGTCTAGATATTGGTGCATAACTAAAATATTATTAAACAAATCAAGATCCAAATTTTATGGAATATTTTATTATATTTGTTGGAGGGAAAAAGAATTTGACTTGGGTCAAATCCCTTTACTTGTAAATAATAAATAAATAAATGATTTATTTATAATTTTAAGGATGTGGTTGAGTAATAATCAAATAAATAATGATTTATTTAATTATTTAAGGGTGATTTAGTCATATTCAACAAAGAATATTATTTAAATAAGGTTTAAATAAGTATTCTTAGGAAATAATAAGATAAATAATGATTTATCTAGTTAATTTCCCTGTTTTGGGTTAACTATAACTAGGAATATTAATTAAACTATTGCTTAACTAATTATTCCTTGAGGAAAATCAAACAAATGTAGATTATTTAATATTTCCTCATGGGGTTTCCTTTTTAGGCCATAAACAACCTAATAAAGGTGGTTTACTAAGTTATTTTTCATAGTGAATGCAATTTTACTTAGGGTAAAATTGGTCTTTCATGGTGTACTTGGGTCCATCTAATAACAATAGTTTAGATGACCAAAAAATGGTGTAACAGATTTCCCCCCAGAGTGCGAGTGTTAGGAGCTAATCGTATGATCGAAGTACGTTGTAAATACTCAATCACTAGGCACCGAGGGGGAAGTCAAAGAGACAGAAGTATAAGGTAGACCAAAGTGCTGAAAGGACTAGACCTTGAGGAGGCGAGACTTATAGGTGCGACAATTCTCTTTTATGAGTGAGTACCTGTGCTATAGGTGGTGGGGGAGGCATACCTATGCCTGTCGGGACAAGGTAAAAATAATAAGGCATCCAGTAAGTAATGGACTGAACAATATAGTATATGATGGCATAAACATGAGCCAGAGAAACAACAAGATAATGAATCCCACATACATATTGTGCCTGTGATAATAGCCAGGACTTGTACAATAATATCTGAGTACATGAGATATAAATACAACCCATATGCCCCTGAAAACAAGAAAGGGCTCTGAAAATCTGACTGATACATGCAAACAAAAAGGCGCTGCAAGCGGCTGAGGCCGACATCATCAAATGTATGGAGCTGCATCAAAGGCTATAATGAAGAGGTCATCTGGGTATGTGGGGGGCTACCTATAGGGCCACCCCCTCGTGAGGGCCGAGACATCTCACACAGACCCAGGAATCACCGATATCAGTTGTTGCATCACTGAACCATCAAGTATACAGATCTCGATCATGCTGAAAGGAGCTGGAGCTGAGAAAAAATCAAGTCAAAGGGAAATAAGGAGTCCTTTTGCCTCATCTGAGGCATCGAACAAGAGTGGAAGCTGGAACCAAGGTACACCACCCTCTAGACTTGTCTTCTGGAATGAATGAGCTGATGTCGACAGAAGGAGGTCCACCATAGGTAAGGAAATAAGGGATCCTCAACTAAGGCACGAGAGAAAATAGTATAGTGACTAACAGACTGACACCAATGATGATGATGAAATGGGGGGTACTGAGTAGCAAATGGATGACTTCCCTTGTTAGAGAATAAAGGGCATGGATGACCTGGCAGCGACTGACACAATATCATGAGGGATAAGGGATAGTGAGACTGAAGGCCATAATGTGTGACACGAGAGAGGGACCAAGCAATGAAGGATGGAGGAATATAACACGATGGAAAGGTACTTGGGATAGACTACATGAATTCAATGATGACTCAAATCGGATGCTCTAAACAAGGGTGACTTGATGGTGCTGCCACATAGAAAAGGTCCAACGCAGACCATAAAAGCATGAGTACAAGATGGTAACTCATGACGAAAGTTGACACGAGCGTGGACAAGTATGGAGGCAAAGTGGTGCTCCCAGTATGAGTGTTGCAAGTGAAGAAATTCGATTTTGAGGAGGAGTGAAGTGATGCTTCTTGGAAAAAATGTTTCCCAGTTGTTGTAGCTCCTAGAGACAGCCTAGAGTTGTAATAGACCAGTGCCTAGGACATCTTATATAGAAAGGAGCATATGATATAAAAGAGGGAGTTATCAATAGCAAGCTCTCATGCTATCTCTTGTAAAACAAGGAAAATTAATCTGAATGGGACCAAGACCCTCAGAAAACTAATACATAGAACAGGATATTGCAGAGGCAACATGAAAAACTCCAATGTAAAAGCAACAGACAATTCAGAGACAACTTACTGCAAAGAGGGCCGATTCAGAAATACATCATAGAAATAAGTTATCAGAAAGTGTATGTGGTGAATGAAATATTGAGGAGATATTAGCTAACATTGAGCTGATACCCAGATATACAATACCACCATGCATGGGCTTACCAATATAAGAATCCATACATGACAATAGCATTTTAAAAGCACCCTCCCAAAGAAACTAATATAGCAGAAGTATGGTTTAGCTGAATAATGGAACAAAATATCATGCATGAGCCATATTTAAAGCGCTTGACTAATCCAAGCATGGGTATCAACTACGATAAATCCATACCATAGATCAGTGAGCCACACACATTCCAAAACATGATACAAGAAATATGGATGAAATGAAATGATATATTAAAATAGCACAATAAAGAAAGTTACAGACTGTGAAATACAAAAGACCAGAATCCTATTTAACAGATGGAACTCCTCCTCACTGAGACCCTATGGGCTCTGAGCCTTCATACAAGAATTTTACAAAATTTATGCAAAAAGCCTTTCACTGCATCATTTTCTGATAAAATCTGGAACCCTCAATAATCTGTTCTTAGGGCCATTTATAGAAGAAGAAGAATCCTAATAAAAGAAGTAGGTGAAAAACATTTAATTTGCCTCGTTAAGACAAAATGGCGGAAACATTCACACCCATACTACTGAATTACTATGTTGTGCTATATGTACTCTACTGCCAGCTTTCTGAAATAAATGCACTGGGTTAAAATATCCTTAGGGACACGGCGTAGAAGTGAAATCACATAAACATTATGTCCTTTCCTGAAAGGAAATTCTGCTAAAATAAAACCTGGAGGGTATGGTTTCTTATGCATTGTACCCTCTGTGTGATACGGGATATCTTTGATCTTGTACCTTTATCTTCTAGACCATGGATTAGGGTTTAGAATATTTAATTCTAGACGCTGAAATCCTCGACCTTCCACTGATACTCCTTTCCTAAATAGTAATGTCTCCAACTGCAAAAATCAGTGCTTTGAATGGCTCTGGAGGGTTTGACAGATTCTAACACTGGCTTCTTTAATGAAAGCCACGTCCTAACAGCTTCCCAAATTTTCCTCATAAATTATTCCTCTGAAATATGGTCCTTTGATGCGTTCTCAACTTCTGAAATGGAGGCTGTGAATTATGGAAATTTTCCGCTGCTGCAACCCTACAAAACCCGCGAACTTGTTAAGAAAAACCATGCGTGGAGATGGAGATGCAGTGGGGATGACTGTGTAGCAACGCGGCATGACGAGATGGCGGAAGGATGAGAGATGAAGATTACAAATGCAGTGTAACAATGGCGGATGGGCCGGTCAAAGTTATAATGAAAAAAATTAAAATATAACATATGAATGGAATATATAAACGACGGAGGGAAAAATGAGATAAACACATGGGATGATGAGGTGGAGGAGGACCGGGTCAATGGCAGGATATGCAGATGATCTGAACCATTCGATCTCGAAACAAGATCAACGGATGAAAATGCATCGAAGGGCAATGAGACAGTGGGCCAAGGGCACTGTTGACATGGACTAACCCTCGTGCAGCTTCGGAGTAGTACGACCGTTGGATGAATACCTCCAGATCAGACGGTTATCATGAATATCGTGCCATAAATTTGATTGAACAATAATGCGCGATGGAGGGTAGTTTTAGAGCCATACGCGAAGAAACGCGGCGAGCGATGTATGGAATCGCTCCGATTTGAGAAATATCGCCCGCCTTAGAAAAGCAGTGTGATGAAAACAGGCGGATTTTGAACAGTGCACAGCGTGGGGTCCACCGGGGCGGGAGTATTGCGAGTTGTTGATCAGTGGATGATCAGACGGTTAAATGCGATCAGACGGGGAAATGAAATGGGGACCACGTGCACGATGGGGTTGCAAAGGCCGTCGGATCTGCGTAGATCGACGATCTAAAATGCGCCCGATATGTATATTTGATAAGTGCCCATTGGACTATCTCCAGGTCTCGAGGCTAGGTCATGTGGAAGGAAAAGGGCACAGGGGCTTGGCCAAAAGGGGCTAAGGCCTTATGAATTTTCAAAAGTGGCTTTTTTTGGCCCTTTTATGCAATTTTGAGGCAGGGAGAAAACAACGATAGGCGAAAAATGGATTTTTCAGGCCAAAAAAAAGGGGATTGCCTATGAATGATTCAATGAGGCCTGAAATGATCAACATTAGCTCCACCTGGGGACGGCATGTTCATCCCTGAGCGTGTCGAGAACTTCGTAGACCACCAGATGATCTTCTGTGTGAACCTTGCTCTTCAGCACCTCTACTTTTACTTTAGGATTCATCACGACACCCATATTATTCAAACAAAACAAAACAGGAAACTGATATACAATATAATGCACCAGGAAGTCTTTGCCTGAATCAGAACTAAAAGTAGGGCTTGAGGAATTGACCATTTACAGGGGCATCAAGTGAATCTCCCTGTAAATTTTCCAACTTGAAAGTATTATTACCTCCCTGTTCCACAATTTTGAAGGGACCGAATGAAAGTGGATCGAATTTACCATGTTTTCCTTTTTCAGCCCTCCGGATGTCCCACCTGAGTAATAAATCACCAATCTGAAGGTTCTTGTCTTTAGCATGTTGATCAAAGAGGTACTTCGTCTTCTCCTGGTACTCTGTTAGCCTTTGATTTACCTGATTGCATGTTTCTTCGAATTCAACCAGCTGGTTTATGCGTCTGGTCATATCATCAGGCTCTTCTTGAATTTCTTGCATGAATCGGGCTACTGGTAGGGCTAATTGAATAGGAAATACTGCTGCCCTCCCATATACCAGTTCATATGGGGATTTCCCAGTTTCTCTCTTGCTAGTAATTCTATTGGCCCACAGAGCAAATTTCAATTGAGAGTCCCAATTCCTCTGATTTTCATTTATAGCCTTCTTCAATGCCCTTACCAGGGTTTTATTGGAAGACTCTGCCAAGCCATTTCCCTGCGGATAATAGGCCGTAGAGTGACTTAGTGTAATGTTATATTGCTGGAAAAAACTCACAAACTTTTCAGACTTGAAAGCCTGTGCATTATCAGTCACTATTCTGGCAGGACAGACAAACCTGGATATGATGTTTTCTTCCATGAAATTTATTATCACAGCATCAACATCATTCCTTGCAGGTATGGCTTCCACCCATTTAGTGAAATAATCAGTGGCAGTTAATATCCATTTATGCTGGCCACTTGATGGAGGATGTATTTCAGCTATGAAATCAATTCCCCACTGTCTGAATGGTTCATCTACGTGAACGGGAATCATGGGAAGAGGTGCCATCTTCTGTCTTTCAGAAATTTTTTGACATTTCTCACATGCTCTAACCTGGGCAAAAACATCTCCAAAAAGCTTGGGCCAATAGAAACTAACCTTCAGGATTTTATGAGCAGTGGCCCTCCAGCTGTAATTACCCCCACAGATCCCTTCATGAAATTCAGCTATAATACTTCCTACCTCATCCTCTGTGAGACACAGAAGTAGGATACCTGAGGGATCTCGCCAGTATGGCCGGCCATTGGCGACTATCTATTTCTGTGATTTCAATCTTAGTGTTCTGTATTTAGCTTTATCACAGCTTGGAGGGAAACTGAGTGTGAGGAGATATTCTACTATCTCTTTGTACCATGGACTGGTGAGGTACTTTAGATGTGTTTCTGGAGTAGCTACTCCAATTCCCTGTCGCTCTTCTTGCTCTTTAGATTCCTCACCTGCTATAATGGACAAATTTATGCCCAGAGCTTGATAGTTTGATTCAGATAACATTTTGGCAAGCCCCTGTCCTTTGATCAGCTTAGTAGGGCAGATGTCTAAGTCATACTCCTGTATTTTAGCAATCCACTTCCCCCTTTTTCTGAGAAACGTATCTTCCATATTATCCCAAGTGGTAATAGAACGACCTGCCAAAGTCTTAAACCATTTTAGAGCTTCACCATCTAGAGATTTCACAAACAGTCTTAAGACCACATCTAAATGTTCAACATTAAAGTTCTCTACAAAGGAGCAGAAAGTCTCAAGATTTTTTTGAGCATAAATCTCATTTTTCCCATTGAATCTGGGCAAGATCTTAAGATAATCTAGGGGCATATCATTCAACACTTGGGGTAATGCCAGAGGTGCATATTTATTTAGCAAAAAGCCTAGAACATTTTCCATGGAGGGGGTGGAGGTAGTGCAACAGTTTGATGAGTAAGAGGAGGAGGAGGAGGTTGAAGTGGAGTATGAATAATGATAGGAATATATTCAACTGCAACTTGAGGGGTTGAGGGGAACAAAGGTCTGTTAATAGTAGATACTTCGGTGACTTCCTTGACCTCTTCGACCTTAGGAGTAGGATGAAGACTGTCTTTAAATTGGACACCTCCTCGGGGTGGACTATCTGAATAGTAATCGGTATCTCTGACAGTGGAGTCAGGAACCTGCAATTGAGAATCTTGAGAGGAGGAGGACGAAAAGTCTTCCTGAGAGAATTTGGGAATCTCATAATGGACTGATTTTCTTTCCCTCCAATTTCTTCTATGTATGATATTTTCAGGGTCAGACACTGAAGGTGTCTTGGCTTAGACGTATCTGACCTCAGGTGTGGCTTATGAAGAGCCAGGACTGCAAATAGATTTATCAAATGAAAAAATGTGGAGTCACAAAGGTGAGGGATCTACAACTCTCGACTCTCCATACTCACCTACTTGAAGAGTGAATTAGATTATGTCGAGGCCCAGGGATTTTAAAATTTCTTAACTTCGTCCCTGGAAATAGCGCCAGAAAGATGTTGTAGCTCCTAGAGATAGCCTAGAGTTGTAATAGACTAGTGCCTAGGACATCTTATATAGAAAGGAGCATCTGATATAACAGAGGGAGTTATCAATAGCAAGCTCTCATGCTATCTCTTGTAAAACAAGGAAAATTAATCTGAATGGGACCAAGACCCTCAGAAAACTGATACATAGAATGGGATATTGCAGGGGCAACATGAAAAAATCCAATGTAAAAGCAATAGACAATTCAGAGACAGCTTACTGCAAAGAGGGCCGATTCAGAAATACATCATAGAAATAAGTTATTAGAAAGTGTATGTGGTGAATTAAATATGGTTTAGCTGAATAATGGAACAGAATATCATGCATGAACCATATTTAAAGCGCTTGACTAATCCAAGCATGGGTATCAACTAGGATAAATCCATACCATAGATCAGTGAGCCACTCGCATTCCAAAACATGATACAAGAAAGATGGATGAAATGAAATGATATATTAAAATAGCACAATAAAGAAAGTTACAGACTGTGAAATACCAAAGACCAGAATCCTCTTTAACAGATGGAACTCCTCCTCACTGAGACCCTATGGGCTCTGAGCCTTCATACAATAATTTTACAAAATGTATACAAAAAGCCTTTCACTGCATCATTTTCTAATAAAATATAGAACCCTCAATAATTTGTTCTTAGGGCCATTTATAGAAGAAGAAGAATCCTAATAAAAGAAGTAGGTGAAAAAAAAAAAAATTTCCTCGTTAAGACAAAATGGCAGAAATATTCGCACCCATACTATTGAATGACTATGTTGTGATGTATGTACTCTGCCGCCGGCTTTCTGAAATAAATGCGCTGGGTGAAAATCTCCTCAGGGACATGGCATAGAAGTGAAATCACATAAACATTCTGTCCTTTCCTGAAAGGAAATTCTGCTGAAATAAAACCTGGAGGGTATGGTTTCTTGTGCATTGTACCCTCTATGTGATCTGGGATATCTTTGATCTGACACCTTTATCTTCTAGACCATGGATTAGGGCTTAGAATCTTTAATGCTGGACGCTGAAATCCTCGATCTTCCACTGATGCTCCTTGCCACGACAATAATGTCTCCAACTGCAAAAATCAGTGCTTTGAATGGCTCTGGAGGGTTTGAAAGAATCTAACCCTGGCTTCTTTAATGAAAGCCACGTCGTAACAGCTTC
Organism: Pinus albicaulis; assembly: GCA_034641835.2. Classification (NCBI taxonomy): domain Eukaryota; kingdom Viridiplantae; phylum Streptophyta; class Pinopsida; order Pinales; family Pinaceae; genus Pinus; species Pinus albicaulis. The sequence goes on from CM076582.1 coordinate 1,252,869,029, forward strand.
CCAAATTTTCCTCATAAATTCTGCCTCTGAAAGATGGTCTTTTGATGCGTTCTCGACTTTTGAAACGGAGGCTGTGAATTATGGCAATTTTCCGCCGCTGCAACCCTGCAAAACCCATGAACTTGTTAAGAAAAACCATGCGTGGAGATGGAGACGTAGTGGGGATGAATGTGTAGCAACGCGGCATGACGAGATGGCGGAAGGATGATAGATGACGATTACAAATGCAGTGGAACAATGGCGGACGGGCTGGTAAAATTTATAATGCAAAACATTAAAATATAACATATGAATGGAATATATAAACGACAGAGGGAAAAATGCGATAAACACATGGGATGATGAGTTGGAGGAGGACCGGGTCAATGGCAGGATATGCAGATGATCTGGACTATTCGATCTCAAAACGAGATCAACGACTGAAAACGCATCGGAGGGCAATGAGACGGTGGGCCAGGGGCACTGTTGACATGGACTAACCTTCGTGCAGCTTCAGATTACGAGGACCGTTGGATGAATACATCCAGATCGGATGGTTATCATGAATATCGCGCCATAACTTTGATCGAACAATAATGCGTGATGGAGGGAGGTTTTGGAGCCGTACGCGAAGACACGCGGCGAACGATGTATGGAATCACTCTGATTTGAGAAATACCGCCTGCCTCAGAAAAGAGGTGCGATGAAAACAGGCGGATTTTGAACAATGCACAGCGCGGGGTCCACCGGGGTGGGAGTATTTCGAGTCATTGATCGGTGGATGATTGAACGGTTGAAATACAATCAGATGGGAAAATGAAATGGGGACCGCATGCGCGATGGGGTTGCAAAGGCCATCGGATCTGCGTAGATCGACGGTCTAAAATGTGCCCGATATGTATATTTGATAAGCACCCATTGGACTAGCTCCAGGTCTCGTGGCTGGGTCATGTGGAAGGAAAAGGGTGCAGGGGCTTGGCCGAAAGGGGCTAAGGCCTTATAAATTTTCAAAAGTGGGTTTTTTCAGCCCTTTTATGCAATTTTGAGGCTGGGAGAAAGCGACGATAGGCAAAAAATGGATTTTTCAGGCCAAAAAAAAGGGGATTTCCTATCAATGATTCAATGAGGCTTTAAATTATCAACACCGATGAAGTATGAAATCAATAAAAAGTATGAGTTGGCTACCTAAAGAAAATAAAACATGCATTTTTGGAAGGAAATGCTAAGGGTAATATCTCTTCAGATAGAGTGCTTTACGAGGATTGGGAAGGGGATGGCCTTCGAAGTCCTCTAATAGCTATGCCCCCTTACCTAAATCCTTACTGATGATGTAAGGTTCTAGCCATAATGAGTCAAACTTCCCATGACCAAGGACATAATGGGCCTGGTCATACACCAGAACAAGATCACCTTTGTGAAAAGTACGATGGTGGACTTTTCGGTCATATTGAGCTTTGGTGCATTTCTTATCCGCCTTAATGGTTTGCAATGCAACATGACGGTCTTCAGAAGCATGCTCAAGCATGATAAGTCACTGTTCTTATTGAGATTCAACAAGATGATGAGCTTAGTGAAAAGAGTCGCCTTCACTAAGTGGGCCCACAGGCTATTTTTGGCGCAAGTCTATTTTTAGACTATGTCTATTTTTAGACATGATGATCATATTCTATATGTAGTAGGAGGCTATTTGTAGATGTTTGGTCAAATGTGAAAAATAGATGAGATTCTATTTTTAGAATATTGGGCAAAGTCTATTTATAGATCGCTGATCTAAAAATAGATGCATGTCGATTATTATTAGCTCTTAATAATAATCAGACACTAAACATCAACTTATTCTCTTGGAGCAGTTTGTTTCAGTGCACAGATGTGGCACATCAGTGGACTGAGGGAATTACACAATTCCCAAGGGTTTACTGAAGCTAATGAATGGAGGGCTTAGTTAGAACTCAAGTGGCAGAGTTATGACACAGTTGGAAGAAGTAGTTATGGAGTTGTATTCAGTTTAACTCAGTTAGACTCAGTTGAGCTAGTTGTATCTAATATAACTGATTGATACACTAGTGAGAGTGGAGTGAATTAATTAGTTAATTAATTCACAAATAATAACTCATTAATCAACTTAACAATACAACAGTTAACTACAATGCATGGCAGTTTCAGTGGAGACCCAGTGGAGAGATAGGTGAAAGGGCAAGACAGACTATCTGTTGTGACTATAGTGATGCATTGATTGCATCACACACACATTTGAGTTACCAATGAGGATTGCACAGTCAAGGCAAGAGTAATTCGAATTCATTCAGAGCTATTCTTCAGCAGGGATTTCGTAGTGGACGCAGGCTAGCAGGAGGCAAAGATCAGTGCATGGATTTTCAAGATTGTTCCTGATTAGTGTATGACGATTGTACTGTACTAAGATCTTGATAAGCTTTGTATGAGGAGTTTCATATGATTCCATGATACATAATATATAGTTTTGGTTTTCAACTTTAGGATTTCCCGGTTAAAAAAAATTGTGTTATGTGCGAGTATTTTTATTTATGCTTTACATGTGTGTGCAATTAATTTTCCGCAAAATATTAACAAGTGGAATGATTCAGTATCTTGCATAAAGTTAAATAGTGTGAGATCAAGTGGATCTAGGACATATGCATGCTTAGTGCATATAATTTATACATGGTATCAAAGCATTTTTTATTGAAGATTTCAATTTTAAAGTGATTTTGTGCTGGAGGATAATGGACTGAAGGAGTTCATCGATAGTGATGTTCATAAGCCGGGATCTAGCGATGATGCATTACTTGACGCATGGAAAAAGAAGACAGCAAAGACGAGGAGAATTCTATTGGAAGATGTGAAGGACCATATTTTGTCTAGCATTCATGGGAAAGCCACTCCATTTTTAATGTGGAAGGCTTTAACAAACTTGTTCCAAAGCAGAAGTGACCAGAGGAAGTTGGCGCTTAAAGACAAGCTCAGAAAAATGAAAATGGAGAAAGGCGATAGTATTCCAAAATACCTCACGAAGTTTTTCCACTGCAAGGATGAACTGGGAAGTGTGGGGGTTACTATTGATGAAGAAGACTTGGTGAGCTTGGCTCTCCTTGGGCTTCTGAAGAGTTGGCATAGCTATAAAGACTCTGTCAATGGATGGGAGAAACTGCCGGGATGGGAGCGACTTTGGTCGGATCTTATGCAGGAGGAGATAAGGCAGGGTACCAAGGATGGATCTTCATTGAAGAATGAAGATGAAGATAATTTTTCTTTGGGTGCCAAAGAAAAAAAATTGAAGGGGAAGAAACATCCTTCCAAATCTGATGCTAAAGGCAAGAAGTAGGATTTTTCCAAAGTGAAGTGTTTTCACTGTCATGAACATGGACATTTCCACTAACTGTCCACAGAAGAAGAAGAACAAGAAGGCTGCTGGATCTGCAGTTGGAGAGGCCTTAGCCTCGCAATTTGAACTTGATTTATCCTTGATCACATGCTTGGTTTCAAGCTGTATGGGATCAGTGTGGTATCTTGATAGTGGTGCATCTTTCCATATGACGGGAGACAAAGAGTTGTTTAGTGACTTGGAGGAGAAGGACCTCCAGATGCATATAGAGATGGGCGACGATGGTTGGTACAGTGCAACTAGCATTGGGTCCATTACCTTTGAGAGGGAGTCCGGTAATCCATTCTTGTTGAAGAGTTTTATGCATGTTCTAGGTCTAAAAAAGAACTTGGTCTCAGTCGCAATGTTGGAAGACAAGGGTTATGATGTTGTTTTCAGTGAGGGAAAAGCCTTCCTTCGACATAAAACAATGGGTCAAACCAAGAAGATAGGGGTTTGAATTAAGAATCTCGAAAAGCTGGAGGTAGATGGTTGTGCTGCAATGGTGGGAAAAGTAGAAGAAGTGATGAGCCGAGATGAGGGCGAATTATGGCACGGGAGATTGGGCCATCTTCACCATGGCACTTTGAAGATTTTGCAGAAAATTTATACTGGAATTCCCAAGGGTACTCTTGCACATTCAGATCAGTGCAAGGGATGTACTATGGGTAAGTTTGTGAAGACCACTTTTCATGAGAAGGAGAACCGTGCTTCGGTGATCCTAGAGAGAATTCACACAAATGTGTGTGGACCTTTCTCGGTTTCTTCAACAAAAAAACATAGGTATTATGTTATATTTGTTGATGAATATTCTCATAGATGCTGGATCTTCTTCATGTAGAAGAAGAGTGAAATGTTCTCAAAGTTCTGTGAGTTCAAGGCATTGGTGGAGAAGGAGTCAGGGAAGCAAGTGAAAGCTCTACAGAGCGATAATGGTCGTGACTACATCTTGGGCGAATTCAAAGAATTTTGTATAAAAGAAGGAATTCAAAGAGAACTCATAGTGCCTCATAACCCACAGAAAAATGGGGTCGAGGAGAGGAAGGACAGAATGATCATGGGTGCTACACGAGTGATGCTACATGACTAGGGCCTACCGATGCACTTGTGGGCAGAAGCATGCAACACAGTGGTTTATGTGCAAAACCATTGTCCTCATAGAGTACTTGGCATGAGTAGACCCAAAGAATCTTTTACTGGTAAGAAGCGTGATATTTCTCATTTGAATATTTTTGGCTCACATGTTTGCTTTCATGTGACAAAGGATGCCAGGAAGAAGCTGGAACCAACTGTAGAAGTTGGGATATTTGTGGGGTACAAAGAAACACCCCATAATTGTCATGTGTATTTACTAGACAGTCAAATGACTATTGTGCAATGGGATATAAAATTCAATGAGGTGAAAGCCATGAAGTTGTCGCTTGAGAGGGAGCTACACTTGCATGCAGAGGAGGAACTTCTTGTTCCCAAAGATGAGCCTCTAGATGTGGATCAGCCACAGGAGGAGATTCATGGAGTGGAGGAGTCCACTCATGTAGAACCAAACATCAAATAAGGCAAAAAGCATACCACAGAAGCTGAGAGACTGAAGCTTTATGTGGCACAGAATGTAGGAGTCCCTACATCACAGTGCAGACAGAGAAAGTCACCTGACCGATTTACTGGATACATGGCTCTTATGAGCAAGTGTATCATGACAGAGCCATCTTCTTTTAAAGAAGAAATACAGGAGCCCACATGGGTATATGCCATGGTGGAGGATTATGACTCCATTTTCAGAAGCAGTGCTTGGGAGATTTTTCCAAGGCCGGTGGGAAAATCAGTTGTAGGATCAAGATGGATCTACAAGGTAAAGAAAGCTTTTGATGGGAATGTCAAGAAGTATAAGGCAAGATTTTTTTCCTGGGACTTCTCACAGATTGAGGGGATTGACTATGAAGAAACCTTGGCACCTGTCGCATGGTATGCTTCCATATGGACCATCCTTTCTCTCTCAGCGCATATAGGTTGGCACATTCAATAGATGGATGTGAAGACTGTGTTCCTTAATGGGATCATTGAGGAAGAGGTGTACATTGAGCAGCCTGAAGGATTTGAGATTTTCAGCAGTGAGTCGCATGTGTGCAGGCTCAAAAGAGCATTGTATGGGCTGAAACAAGCACTGCGTGCTTGGTACACTTGGATCAACAGCTATTTTACTAGACTTGGCTTCACCAAGAGTGAGGCGGATGCAAACCTGTACCAGATTGTGGTGGAGGGTAATATTTTAATCATTATACTTTATGTTGATGATTTAATACTAACAGGTGATGAGAAATTGATACACTCATGCAAGGCAGATCTTGCAAAGGAGTTTGAGATGAATGATTTGGGCCTCCTTCATTATTTCCTTGGATTTGAAATATGGCAGCTGGAAGGTGAAATATTTGTGTCTCTAGGAAAGTATGCCTGGGAGATACTGGAGAAGTTTCACATGCAAGGATGCAAGCCTATCGACACTCCTCTTCCAACAAATTGGAAGAAAGAGGATGCTACATCTGTAGAGGTAGTGGATGCCACTGTTTATCAACAGTTGGTGGGTTCACTCATGTATTTAGTCAATACAAGACAAGACATATGCTATGTGGTGAACCAGCTTTCACAAGCGATGGTTAAGCCTACCAAGATCTTTTGGAAGGCAGGAAATAATGTCCTAAGATATCTTAGGGGCACATCTAAGTATGGTTTATGGTACAGACAGATGGATGAGGTGAAGTTGCATGGCTTCATGAATGCAGATTGGGTAGGAATCCCAACAGAAAGAAAGAGCACATCAGGAGGGATTTTCAGTATCAGATCTACAGCAGTTTCTTGGTACATCAGGAAACAAATATCTATGGCACTCAGTTTAGCATAAGCGGAATACATGGCAGCAAGTCAAGCTGCATGTGAGGTTATCTGGATGAGGAAGATCCCGGTTGGTTTGTTCGGTTCACATTTAGATCCCACAGTGATACATTTTGATAATCAGAGTTGCATTAAACTCTCATTTAATCTTGTGTTTCATTATATATCTAAACATATTGATATCTGGTATCATCATATTAGAGATTGTGTGCAGCGGAAGATCATGTTGCTTCAGTACATTCCTACATAGGATCAGGATGCAAATATTCTGACGAAGGAACTCACCAGGAGCAAATTCGAATACTATAGAGGCAGGATCGGGGTGAAGGATAATCCCTATCTTGTTGAGAGGGAGTGTTGAGATTCAACAAGATGATGATCTTAGTGAAAAGAGTCGCCTTCACTAAGTGGGCCCACAGGCTATTTTTGGCACAAGTCTATTTTTAGATTTTGTCTATTTTTAGACATGATGATCATATTCTATATGTAGTAGGAGGCTATTTGTAGATGGTTGGTCAAATGTGAAAAATAGATGAGATTCTATTTTTAGAATATTGGGTGAAGTCTATTTATAGATCGCTGATATAAAAATAGATGCATGTCGATTATTATTAGCTCTTAAAAATAATCAGACACTAAACAACAACTTATTCTCTTGGAGCACTTTTTTTCAGTGCACAAATGTGGCACATCAGTGGACTGAGGGAATTACACAATTCCCAAGAGTTTACTGGAGCTAATGCATGGAGGACTTAGTTAGAACTCAAGTGGCAGAGTTATGACACAGTTGGAAGAAGTAGTTATGGAGTTGTATTCAATTTAACTCAATTAGAATCAGTTGATCTAGTTGTATCTAGTCTAACTGATTGATACACTAGTGAGAGTGGAGTGAATTAATTATTTAATTAATTCACAAATAATAACTCATTAATCAACTGAACAACACAACAGTTAACTACAGTGCATGGCAGTTTCAGTGGAGACCCAATAGAGAGATAGGTGAAAGGGCAAGATAGAATATTTGTTATGACTATAGTGATGCATTGATTGCATCACACACACATTGGAGTTGCCAATGAGGATTGTGCAATCAAGGAAAGAGTAATTTGAATTCATTCAGAGCTATTCTTCAGCAGGGATTGCGCAGTGGAGGAAGGCTAGCATGAGGCAAAGATTGGTGCATGGATTTGCAAGATTGTTCCTGATTAGTGTATGACGATTGTACTATACTAAGAGCTTGATAAGCTTTGAATGAGGATTGTCATATGATTCCATGATACATAATATATAGTTGGGTTTTTCAGCTTCAGGCTTTCCCGGTTAAAAACAACTGTGTTATATGTGATTATTTTTATTTATGCTTTACATTTGTGTGCAATTAATTTTCTGCAAAAGATTAACAAGTGGAATGATTCAGTATCTTGCATAAAGTTAAATAGTGTGAGATCAGGTGGATATAGGACATATGCATGCTTAGTGCATATAATTTCTATAGTTCTAAAGGTTGGGTGTCAGGGAGAAGTTCGACGACTAGATGAAGGGAAGGGATTTCACACTTGATCGGTAGGACTGCCTCCTCTCCAAAAACAAGGTGGAAAGGAGTAAACCCGATGGCATTTTTAACAAAATTTATATAGGCCCACAAAGCAAGAAGAGCGTAAGGTGCCAGTTGGTTTTTTGCTTATCCACCATCCATTGAAGCATGGTTTTAAGAATTTTATTAACTGCTTCAACTTGGCCATTACCTTGAGGGTAGTAAGAGGAGGAATATTGGTGTTCAAATCCCAACAATGAGGATAGATCATGCAATATCTCATCTTCAAAATGTCGGCCATGGTCGGAGACCAATTTTTTCGAAACTCCGAATCAATCGATCACATGGTTAAAAAAAAAGAGGGCTGCGGTAGCTACAGTGTTGTTAAATGTTGGCATGGCCTCAGCCAATTTGGTGAAATATTCAACCGCCACGATGATATACTTATGTTTACTAGCTGATGACGGTTGACACTCCATAAATTCTATGACCCACTTACAAAAGAGACCAGCTGAGATGACAGGATGGAGGGGAGTCGGAGGAGCTCGTGCCTTAGGGGAAAAATGTTGGAAATTGGGGCAGTGTTTGACTGCCTCAATGTAATCACCAAAGAGAGAAGGAAAAAAGTACCCAGAGCGCATGATTTCCTGGGCGGTGGCAAAATTAGAGAGGTGGCCACCAAAAGCACCACTATGATAGGCATTGAGGACTTGCTCTACTTCAGTGTGTGTGAGACAATGATGAAGGACATAATCTACACCGCGATGATAAAGGTCGTCACCGATAAGAAGGTAGTGAGGGGCCTAGTGTCGGATACATCATCGAGCATCACAGTCAAGATGGAGGGCAAAATTTTGGGTTCATAAATAAGTGAGGATGTCCCCATACCAAGGGTCATCGATGGTAATGGCAAATAAATGTTCATCGGGGAAATTATCATTAACTAGAGGATCTTGCATACCTGTAGGTAGTTTGGAAATGAATTCAGTGAGGGCTAAACCTTTCTTACTCTTTGGTGTGACAAATTCAAGATTGAATTCTTGGAGTATCGTGATCCAACGAGCGTACTTCCCATTGATGATTCGAAGACTCTGCTGGGGTTCCCATGTTTTGGCAAGGTTGGCAATACCAAAATATGAGACAACATCAAACCACTTTTAGACCTAGCCCTCCTGGGTCCAGAGAGGGATCTCTCTATGATTTTCAAAGGTATATTTCTTTGAAGCTCAAAGCTTAGATATTAGGCTAGTTATAAGGCTCGGGTTTTGTTTTTTTGATTGTTTGTTCGGTTGTTGGGAATCAGAAAAGAAGGGTTCAATATAAGGCAAGACTGAGCAAAGAGGATTTTAGGCAAAGGAGAGATAATTCCAGGGAGCTTTCAAGACCATTGGGCAATGGAGTCAGGAAAGGATTTTCTTGCTAATCAATATACAGGCTGTCAGTTGGGATATTCATCTAAAGCATTGCATCTTAAAGATGATAGTATGGTATGATAGGCGAGAGGGAAAATGAAAGCAAGGAAACATCAAAGATTTAGAACACAAAGTTGAAAACCTGAGATCAGAGAGAGACTTTGAACTCTCAATGCTTCGGTATCCAGCTGGAGGGATCTTAGAAAGGTTCAATTAACTGAAAAGGATCCTAGTGAGATAGAAACAGATTTCTATACCTCCCAGTGTTCCCAATTCATTCAATTAAATCCTAACAAGAACATCCAAGAACAGATTCATTTAATTCATACATCAGCTAGCACGCAATGTAATCCACTACACTGGTTAAATTAACTGAAATCAACTCTTAGATAACACATTTAGTAGAAAAAATTAAAGGCAAGGAGAGCAGAAACATAGGGTACCTAACAAGGGTAAATCTTATGCCAGATTTTTGATGCGAGCCAGTAGAAATGAAATGAAATGAAATAAAACACAGAGACAGGAAAACATCACCGCAGCTTTAGATCAGGATCCAAAGAAATATTATTGTCATATTAAAAAACAACACCAGTCAGATACAAAATTACCAATGGCTTGATATTCAGTCTGAGAACATCCTCCTAAGCCTATCTTACAACTTTACACAGAGACTATGTCTCAAAAGAAAAAGCTTGCAATTCTCTGATAACTGATCAGCAACCTTGACAATGAGTTCCTTCTTGAATTTTATGGATGAAGAGAGAAGAGGAGGTAGGTGAAACACTAAATGAAGCATTAAAATCAGAAAAGAAAGAAGGCTAAAGCCAATTCTGTTTAAACTCTGTGCATTTATCTCTGGCACTCTTTGGTGAAAGAATGATCCTCTTGAGGCTTCCATTTACTCCGGTATGGTTCTGATGCACTCTGGCTGCAGTAATCTGTAGTACTTTTGGTGAATAAAAAAAATGGCAGATTGAGGTCTGCCATGCTGCATAACAAATGATCTGGTAGCATAGGACTATTCCGTCAGGGTGGAAATCTTCTAAGGAACACGGTAAATAAGGGGACAATATGGGCACTTTGTCCTTTCACAGGTAGGAATGTTCTGTTGATGTAGCTACCCTGATAGTATTGTTTTCTGTGCGTTGGGCCTTCTGTGTGATCCATGATGTCTTTGATATGGTACCTTGCCTTAAAATCATTGGATTAAGGCTCAAAATATTCAATAACAGGCCTTAAACACTCTGTTTTCCCGCTGATACTCTTTGTCGCTTCCACGCTTGCCTCTGACTACGAAATCTATGCTTTAATGGCTCTGGGGAAGACATTACAGAGTTTAAATTCTATTCCTTTAATGTGAGCCCTGTCATACGTCTTCTCAGAACTTTATTCATGAGTTCGGCTCTTGAAAAATGGTCCTTTCTTGTTTCTCTATAACAGTACAGAGATTGTGAATCATGGCGGTTGTCCACTGCTTGTACCTTGCAAAACACGCAACTTTGTTATGAAATCCATGCATAGGGGAGGATGGCAATGGAGGACGAGAAGAATGATAGCGCAACATTGGTAAAAGCGGTGGTTTTAAATGAACTAATGGTGAACAATGCAGTGATATGGCATAAACAGTGACTGATAGGGTTTTGGTGGTGAAATGCATGTGGACCGTTTGATCGTGGTCTAGTGGCAAAGATCGACGGCGGAGATTATACAGTGGGACGGCTTATGAAATCCGGGTGGAATGCATAGACTTGATGTGAAATATTAAATTTAATGTGAATTGTGAAAGTTATAACTTAGGCAAAAATGTAAAGAAATGAATGAAACTGTGATGAATATGATCGTGAGTGTTGGGACCCAGAATGGGCGGAGGGAGATTCAACTTAGACCGTTGGATCTTAGGAGGAGATCAACGGACGACAGAGATTGAACGATGGACTGTTTGGGAAGGTTCGATGGAAGAACACGGAGGAAGACGCGATGCAATATGGGTCGTCGATCTCGTTTGAATGGATGGTCACGATTGAATCGAGAGATCACAATCAGAAGGGGCAGAAGGTGGCACTGTTTAAACTTTGCGATTGCGATTGGGGTGATTGAGCACTGGCCGTTGGATCTTGGGACCAGATCGACGGCTCACATTCAATCGGAGGGAGATGGTGAGAGGCGACGGAGCGATGATGCGATTAGCACTGGACTGTCAGATCTGAGTGACAGATTGACGATGGAGATTAAATCGGCGGATCGCAATTGCAAAGGGCAGAGGGTGGCGCATTTTAAACTTGCGATTGCGATTAGAGCGGGATAGCGCAGGCCGTCGGATCTACCAAGGAATCCATGGTGGAAATGCAATTTTTGGATCGCAATTGGAAGGAGCGGAGGAGTGGCATGGCGGAATTTTGCAATTGCAATTGGGGCGGGAGTGCGATCGATGTCGGGCCGTCCGATCAAAATGGTAGATCAATGGTGGAGATCGCGGTGGAGGCCTTGAAGACCAAACTCAATCGCATCGGAGTTTTTTGCTTAACAAAGGAATGTGCTTCTCCAAACGTTGTGATTGTGATTAGCGCTTGAGTCCTTTGCGCCTGTTTTTGGGGCCGGGTCACGTGGGGAAGTGGTTTGCAGGCTGGCGGGAAAGGGGCTAGGCCCTGATATAAGTTGAAAAGTGGGTTTTTTGCCCCATTTTAAGTGCATTTCAAAGCCAAAGAGGGGTAACGATAGAGGGAAAAAAGGGGAATCAGACCAAACAAGGGGTGAATGTAGGATTTAAAGGGGATTTTAAGGGGATTTAGAGGGAAAAAAGGGGATTTTGACAATGGGGGAAAAAGGGTAAAATGGGACATTCTGCAAGGATTCGAGGGGAAAATAAGGCCTTTTGGAGCACAATTTTTCATTATCAGTGAGGCTTATTGACTCCAGAACAGTAGAGGGAAATGATAAAAGGGCAGGGAACATGAAGAGGCTTCAAGGATGATGTGTTTACAAGATAAAGGCATTCCTTGAAGGCTCATGAAACAATTTAGCCCCCTGCTTGCTTGTTAAAAATTCATAGGGGGGCTAACAATGGCTCCACATGAATGGCTCCACATGGGGATGGATTCTTCTTGAAGGAGTCGAGAATTCAGAAGATAGATCTTTGGTGTAGGCCAGATGCCTGGTACTTGAGCCACCTTTCTTCTTTGGTTTTCAGTTGCCACAATTGTGAAGACATCAATTAGCAGAAACATTGCCCAAACAATCTACCTACCCATCCTACAATCCTAGCATTTTTTCTTCTTCTAGGGTGCATTTGGACTAGCAGACCCTTTACATCATTTATTTCATGAAAAGAAAATAAACCTATTCTAAATATACCCTTATCACTCCATGAGACCAGATTAGACTATTGGTCTCATATGTTTCTCTACCTAATCTAATATCTGCTGGGATTAGACTGTCTAGCAGATTTATTCTCTACATTCTACAATAGAAATTCAAAAATAGTCAAACTAGGATTAGACAGTCTAGTTTGCTGTGGATCCGAGGCATAAAGACAGTTGCACATGGACAGAAACTTGCAGAAAATTGAAAAAAAAACTTTGAAGTCTTGAAATTTGAGTTTTGAAGCATCCTTCTTCTCTCTGTGACTCAAGTTTTTAGCTTGTTAGAGTCACTTGCTTTTCTTCATTTCAGCTCTGATTTTGGGCTTGTTAGAGCTGATTTTTCTTTCTTCTTTGCTGGTCTAGGTTTTGGGCATGTTTGAACTAGCTATATTTACTTTCTTTGGCTCAGGTTTTGATCATATTAGAGCCAATATTTTCACTTCAGAGGTCCATGTTTTGAGCATGTCTGGACCTCTCCTTTTTCTTTGTTTTTTGGAACATTTTCTCTTTTTCTTGAAAACAAAATACTGCAATGGTATGTACAATGGAAATGGAAACTGGAAATTGGAAATCGGCAGAAGTAGTTTTTGAGCATTCTTCCATTCACAGGACCCCCAAACAACTCAGTACCATCTAACTCTTGTAGAAGAAAGGCATTCGAACCCACAATGGCCTGGATGATGTATGGACCTTGCCACAAACTATCAAACTTGTCGTGCTTTCCTTTGTCCTCCCTCCTTGAGTCCCACTTCAGAAATTTATCTCCAATTCGGAAATCAGAGGCCTTAGTTCTTTTGTCAAATAACTTCTTTATATTTTCTTGAACTTTGATAGCTCTGTTATAGATCTCTTCCCTTGTTTTCTGGAGATGAATTCTTTGGTTTATCCTTCTCACCATACTATCTTCTTCTGTCTGGATCTCTTGGACCAGATTGATCACTGGTATCCCAAGGCTGGTAGGAAACACTGATTCTATTCCATAGAAAAGTTGGTATGGTGACATGCCAATGTATTTCTTTGTTGTAAGCCCGTTGGACCACAGGGCATGCACTAACTTGTTATGCCATGACTTTTTGTTCTCTTCTAACATCTTTTTGATGATGGCCACTAGGCTCTTGTTTGATGATTCAGCTAAGCCATTACCCTGTGGGTAATAGGTAGTTGAATGACCAAGTGATATTTGATACCTGTGACAAAGGTCAACCATTTTCTTGGATCCAAAAGCAGCAGAATTGTCAGTGATTATTTTCCTTGGGCAACCAAACCGAGAGAGGATATGACCCTCTAGGAACCTAATGATGACTGAATCTACGACATTCCTAGTAGGTATGGCCTCTATCCACTTAGTGAAGTAGTCTATGGCTCTTAAAATCCATTTTTGTTGTGCAGAAGAAGCAGGGTGAATTTATCCTATGAAATCTAGGCCCCATTGCATAAAGGGACCTTCAACAGTGATGGGTTGTAGAGGTAAGGGGAGGAGCTTTATTTTGCCTTCAAAAATCTGGCATTTGTGGCAGGCAATTGTCATCTTATGGATATCATTAAAGAGTGTAGGCCAATAGTATCCAGCTCTGAGTATTTTTTGCGCAGTGGCTTTCCAGCTTAGGTGGCCCCCACACTCTCCTGCATGGAATTCTTGCTTAATCATTTCTTCTTTAGACTCAGACAAACATTTAAGAAATAGGCCATTTGTACTTTTCCAGTATAAGCCTTCATTCATTATAAAATAGCTTCTGGCTTTTAGCTTTAAGAATCCGACCTTGTTATTTGATAGTTCAGGGGGGGCATTGAGGTTTAAGAGCATGTACATGATATCAAAGTACCAAGGAGAGTTATGAAACTTCTCCCCAGTAGTGAGATCAGGAAATCCTTCCTGCTCATCCAAGGCATTTATCATGTTAATGTTAAGGTCTTGTAGATTTGATTCAGCCATTAGTCGAGCTAAGCCCTGACCTTTGATCAGTTTGGTGGGTTTTATCTCAAGGTCGTATTCTAAGATCACAAAAATCCACTTGCCCCTCTTCTCATCTGGGTCTTGAGACAAGATATCTTTGACCACTATGCTAGGCACATAGGCTATGCTGTGGTAATGCAATATGTACACCCTAAAGTCTTTCAAGTCCATGAATAAGGCATAGGCCTATTTTTCCATTATGTTGTATTTCAAGGGTGCATCTCTCAGTGCTTTGTTGAAGAAGGAAATGGGATGTTCCATTCCCTCTAGGTTTTTCTGCAGCAGAACTGCAGCCACATTATGCTCAGATGCGAATGAGAAAATCAGAAAATCTTTTGAGAAATTAGGGCTGATTAGGATAGGAGCCCGAGTGAGTGCAATTTTTACTGATTCGAAAGATTTTTTGGCTTCTACGGTCCATTTAAATTCCGCACCTTTCTTTAACATGTTCGTCATATTCCTAAGGTGTTCAGCTAGATTGGGAATAAACCTTCTGAGGAAGTTGATTTTCCCAATGAAGGACTGTAATTCTTTGATGTTTATTGGGTGTGTGATTTGTAGTATTCCCTCAAATCTTTGAGGGTATATCCTGATTCCCTTCTCAGATATGATGTGGCCAAGAAGCTTACCTTCTTGCATCCCAAATACAGTGTTTTTGGGATTCAATGATAGACCGAACCTTTTACATTTTTCAAATACCTTTCTCAAATGTTTTAGGTGTTCTTCTTCAGTCTTGGAATAGACTGTTATTTCGTCCAGGTAGATGACAATGAAGTTCCCTATCTCATCGGAAAAAGATATATCCATTGCTCTTTGGAAGGTTGCACCAGCGTTCATCAGTCCAAAGGGCATTTTAACATACATAAAGGTGCCCCATGGAGTGGTAAAGGCTGTCTTGAGTTGATCTTCTGGGATTACTAAGACTTGGTTGTAACCTAAAAAACCATCTAGCAGGGAAATCCTTTTTGAGCCTACTAGCTTCTGAAGAATGTGTTCCATTTTTGGCAAAGGGTAATTGTCTTTGAGTGAGGCTCTATTAAGATTCCTAAAATCTATGCTTAATCTGATTTCGCCTGTTTTCTTTCTCATAGGTACAAGGTTTGAGACCCAATCAGAAAACCTCATAGGAACTATTATGCCTGCCTCATACATATTTTTAATCTCTTTTTCAACTGCAGGAAATTTCTTTGGCTTTACCCTGCGAAGTGTTTGTCTAAAGGGCTTCTGATTTTCTTTCAAAGGTATTTTGTGATGCATAATGTTCGTGTCATAGGCCTTTAAGTCTTCATAGCTCCAAGCAAACACGTTAATGAATTCCTTGAATAATTCAATGTATTTTTTTTCATGTTTGTCAGCAAAGACTTAGCCAACTTAATCATTTTGGGTTTATCTTTAGTGCTTATGCTGCATTCTTCAACGTCAGAATCGGCGTGTTCCATAGTGGGCTTTTTTGCTACATCGTCAAAGTCGAAAAGGTCTTCTAAAGGCATTAGACCTCGAGGTATGTTATTATCTTTGGTCTGCAACACCTCTACTTCTTCACTATCTGTGTTTTTACATTTTTCGTTTGGATTTCCAATCTGTTCGTTCAAAGCATTTATTTCTATGTTACAAGGTGGTTCTTCCTCATATGAGGGCTCTTCACTTAGGCAGCCATCATCAAATTTTGAGTCTGAATCAGAAAATTCAAACCCGTTCCTGCCCATCAAGAAATCTTCAATCTGTTTATCGCCCTCAAATACTTTCCAATATTTTTCATTATCCAGTACTATGGGTCTGAATTTGGTCTGTATTATGATTTTCTGGTCGCTTGGAGTCTTAGGGTATGAACTATCTAGGCAAGCTAATCTGTTTGCAATGAAATTTTGACTCCTAGGAACAAACACTAATTCATATTCAACAAATGTTTTCAATATATCCACGGCATCATTCCTATATGCTTTCAACCTAGGGTGTTTGGCTGTGTATTCATCGTTTACCTGTTTTATAACCAACTTAGAGTCTCCCTGCACAGATATCCTACGGGCTCCCATTTTCTTCAACAGATTTAAGCCTAGGATAAGAGCCTCATACTCTGCAATATTATTGGTACATTTGAAATGCAGGTTGTAGGCATGGCTCTCTACGTAGTCACTCTCTGTGTTATGCAGCCACACCCCTACCCCAGCAGTTCTCTTGGTGCATGACCCATCAAAGTCCATTTCCCACCGGGGTTCATTTTTCGTTTTATCATCATTTCCCTCCCTATCGTGAGTTTCACTAGTCTGTTGTATTACGGGTTCTGCATTGGACTGCAGATGGTTTTGTTCTTGGTGTGGTATATGAGTTTTTGAGAGGTGAATAATAGGTTGATTACATGTGGTTTCGTGTTTGGTTTGAATCTCTGTTTCAGTGCACTGTCTAAGGTTTTTTTCTTCGTGTTCCTCCAGGTCGAGAGTAGCCATTATGTTAAGGCCCGTAGTCTTAACCTCTCTGTTTTCATCTATGTTTTCTGATTCTAGCTCCCCCAAAGATTCATCACTGCAGAATATAAAGGAGTCCAGGTCTGTGTGTACAGAGTAAAGAGGAGATTTTTTAGGCTTTTCAGGGCTACCAACAAGGAATTTCATTTGTGCCTCCCTGTGCAGTCTTGTCAGTTGGCTAAAAACAAGGATTGTGGCATATGCCACATCCATCTGCATGGTACCCTGCAGCTTGGCTCCCTAAGACCTCGACAGTAGCATGCCATACTTAGGTGGCACATCAGCCACCACAACGTCCATGACCATACATTTTGCTGGGATCTGGGTTAGGCTTACACATAAATCTTTGATCAAGCCAAGACACTTTACTCTGCTAGAGTCGAATGAATATAGGTATTTATAGGGACAGGTTATCTCTATGCCTAATATTTCCATAACTATCTTAGGCATTAGGTTTTGTGAGGCCCCAGAATCATGCATTGCATTGTGAAGGATCTTATCATGGATATTGAGACTGATATAGAAAGGGGGCACTGCCCTTTCTTGAAATTTTCCCTCAATCTTTGGACCAAACAGAAGGGCTGGTTGGTCATCACTCAGGTTGACAGTGTCACTATTTTCACCTAGGTTCAAAGCTCTCAAAATTTGGCCTTTATATACATCTTGAGTGGCCAGCTCAGAGAGTGTGACAGAGATTTTAATTTTTTCAATCTCACTTTCTAGTTTGAAAGTGGACTGACTCTTTGTAATGTTCGACTCTATTTTGTTAGCCACTGCCTTGGTGGTTGAATCAGTGTGCTGATTTTCATTATGTACAGTGTTGATGATAGTTTTATCAGGAGCACTAACTACAGTTCTAGTGCTGCTAGTTGATTGGCTTTGTTTCTCACTGTTTTGGTTGTCTTTCCCTTTGTTCTTCCCAGAACTCTCAGCTGCTGATTTGTTACTTTCAGCATTCACCTTAGAAGGTTTCTCAGGTCTTTTCTTGATGTTAATCTTAGAATATTTTGGTTTGGAAGTGTCTATGCTTTTCTTTCTCCTAAGTTCACACTATTCTCTGACCTGCATGATGGCATCTTCAAATCCAAGTCTGTAATCCTCAGATTCTAATCTTTCCTCATCCCAATATGAGGGTGATGGATGTTCTTCTTATGTGTAACAGTTATGGATCGAATCTTCTGTTTCAAACATTTTTATTGTGTTTCCTTCAGACTCTTCTATGATTCCCTCATCTTCATCAAGAAATTTCTCTTGAAATCGGGGAATAACTTGATAATCTGACTCTCTTTGTCTGTTGGAAGTGGTGTTTTTCCTTCTAAAGTTCTGGTTCTAGTTCTAAATTTGGTTTCTATTTTGATTTCTAACTGTGGCAACCATCTTTTCCATCATTTTTTGTAGCTTTTCCATGTTTTTGGATATGCGGTCATAATTGGGGTCAGATGTGGAAGCTACATTGTCATCCCTATATGTTACCCTTTTCTCAGCTCTCAATCTAGCTTTTTTCTCAATCAGATTAGCCTCTACACTCACTGCTCCCCTTTGCATATCTTCTAGTGTGTTGTACTCTCTCTCCCTAAGCTGGTAGGCCATGTCAGCATCGAAGCCTTCAGGATATTTCACTAGAGCCATACCTTGGGGAGGTTTCATGTGTGGAGGGAGAGCGTTGTAAACACTGTTAAACCTTGTAGAGTAGTCATGGACACTCTCTCCTACGTTTCTTTTCAAGTTCTTGTATTCTGATAGGATTTGGAGAGGGTTGGCCTTAACTTCCCATTTGTTTATGAAAGTCTGATATAAAGCAGGAAGGTATTGGATACTATTAGCAAGTAGGATTTTAAACCACTTTTTCACTTCCCCTCCTAAACTCTGGGCAAAGATTCTCATTTTGACTGTATCATCATCTATCTCCATGTAGTCAAAAGAATATTCCATCCTGTCTACATGGTGCTGAGCTGTGATGGACTCTTTAGCAGTGAAGTGTGGGATTTTCGATTGCTAATCATTAGGTAGGGGCACTAGAGGCTGAGGTAAGACCAGAGGCGCGTACCAGGCTGCCATGATGGTGTTTTGAGGAGGCAAGGGATTGGCTTGAGCAGTTGGTATATGGATGGCAGGGATAATAGGACCAGCAGAAGCTTGTTGGGAAGATTTAGGGTGGCAGAGCCCTAAGTTTGAATGAAGTGAATATCAGGAGGTGTAGATGGAGGGGTTCCTCTATCCCTAATGTGTTAACCACTATGAGAAGGTGAACTGGGAAGCTGAAGGTCTGGCTGGTCTAGAGCATTGAATGACCTAGTTCTTGGTAAGCTATTTTGAAAGTCTAGGCCCAAAGGTGAGGCTAATAGAGTTGTGAAGTCTTCCGGTGCAGAACTAGCTCTATGGATGTGGCTAGAAATAGTTGGTCTTATATGTGTAGGAGATCTCTTGAGGATGCTCTCAGGGTTTTCAACTATTTCAGGTGGGTTTGGATCAGGATAAGCTCTTGTGTGAATGGTTCTTGAAGCTAGAATGTTGTTTTCTAACTAAGCAGCTTAACCCTACCTGTTACTTCTATTCTGGTTGATGTTGTTTTAGAGGCTGGTCTCCCAGTGGAGTCTTATGTGAACCAAGATAATCAGCAAGCCTACTGATCACCAGTGGAGTCTTTTATCTTTAAGGAGCTATGGAGTCGCCAGGTGGAAGGTTTAGGATGCTTCTGGAGGGCACACTTTCCACCACAGTGCTTATGAGACGTCCCTTTCAGGAATATCTCAAACATAGCAAACTCTAACCAGAGATTGACTGGAAGGGAATTTACTAGATATGTCACCTTTGAAAGAGTGTGAGATCTGGAGGCTATCTGGCCCTTTCCAGGCTTTGTCTAAGAGTATGGGACAAACACAACAAATGGTGTAGAAAGTGAATTGCAAATGGAAGTGTTTCACTACCAACCTAACCAGAGTTTCTAGATTTTCTGAGGCTCTTGTAATGTAGTAAGATGGAACATACTCAGAAAGTCCCCAGTGGAGTCGCTATTATGTTGGGGTTCCCATGTTTTGGCAAGGTTGGCAATACCAAAAGATGAGAAAACATCAAACCACTTTCAGACCTCAGGATCTAGCCCTCCTGGGTCCAGAGAGGGATCTCTCTATGATTGTCAAAGGTATATGTCTTTGAAGCTCAAAGCTTAGAAATTAGGCTAGTTATAAGGCTCGGGTTTTGTTTGTTTGATTGTTTGTTCGGTTGTTGGGAATCAGAAAAGAAGGGTTCAATATAAGGCAAGACTGAGCAAAGAGGATTTTAGGCAAAGGAGAGATAATTCCAGGGAACTTTCAAGACCATTGGGAAATGGAGTCAGGAAAGGATTTGCTTGCTAATCAATATACAGGCTTTCAGTTGGGCTAGTCATCTAAAGCATTGGATCTTAAAGATGATAGTATGGTAGGATAGGTGAGAGGGAAAATGAGAGCAAGGAAACATTAAATATTTAGAACACAAATTTGAAAACCTAAGATCAGAGAGAGACTTTGAACTCTCAATGCTTCAGTCTCCAACTGGAGGGATCTTAGAAAGGTTAAATTAACTGAAAAGGATCCTAGTGAGATAGAGACAGATTTCTAGACCTCTTAGTGTTCCCAATTCATTCAATTAAATCCTAACAAGAACATCCAAGAACAGATTCATTTAATTCATACATCAGCTAGCAGGAAATGTCCTCCACTACACTGGTTAAATTAACTGAAATCAACTCTTAGATAACACATTTAGTAGAAAAAATTAAAGGCAAGGAGAGTAGAAACATAGGGTACCTAACAAGGGTAAATCCTATGCCAGATTTCTGATGCCAGCTAGTATAAATGAAATGAAATGAGATAAAACACAGAGACAGGAAAACATCACCACAGCTTTAGATCAGGATCCAAAGAAATATGCTTGTCATATTAAAAAAAAACACCAGTCGGGTACAAAATTACAAATGGCTTGATATTCAGTCTGAGAACATCCTCCTCAGCCTATCTTACAACTTTACAGAGAGATTATGTCTCAAAAGAAACATCTTGAAATTCTCTGATAACTGATCAACAACCTTTACAATTACTTCCTTCTTGAATTTTATAGCTGAAGAGAGCAGAGGAGGTAGGTGAAACACTAAATGAAGCATTAAACTCAGAAAATAAAGAGGGCCGAAGCCCATTATATTTAAACTCTGTGCATTTATCTCTGGCACTCTTTGGTGAAAGAATGATCCTCTTCAGGCTTCCATTTAGTCCAGTATGGCTCTGATGCACTCTAGCTGCAGTATTCTGTAGTACTTTTGGTGAATAAAAAAAAGGGCAAATTGAGGTCTACCATGCTACATAAAAAATGCTATGGTAGCATAGGACTATTCCGTCAGGGTGGAAATATTTTGAGGAACATGGTAAATAAGGGGACAATATGGGTGCTTTTTCCTTTCATAGGTAGGAACGTTCTACTGATGTAGCTACCCTGATAGTATTGTTTTCTGTGTGTTGGGCCTTTTGTGTGATCCATGATGTCTTTGATCTAATACCTTGCCTTAAAATCATTGGATTAAGGCTCAAAATCTTTAATAACAGGCCTTAAACACTCTGTTTTCCCGCTGATACTCTTTTACACTTCCACGCTTGCCTCTGACTGCGAAATCTATGCTTTAATGGCTCTGGGGAAGACTTTACAAAGTTTAAACTCTGTTTCTTTTATGCGAGCCCTGTCATACATCTTCTCAGACCTTTCTTCATGAGTTCGGCTCTTGAAAAATGGTCCTTTCCTGTTTCTCTATAACTGTACAAAGATTTTGAATCATGGCGGTTGTCAACTGCTTGTACCCTGCAAAACATGAAACTTTGTTATGAAATCCATGCATAGGGGAGGATGGAAATGGAGGATGGGAAGAATGATAGCGCAACGATGGTTTTAAATAAACCAATGGTGAAAAATGCAGTGATATGGCATAAACAGTGACTGATAGGCTTTTGGTGGTGAAATGTGCGTGGACCATTTGATCATGGTCTAGTGGCGAAGATCGATGGCGGAGATTATACAGTGGGACAACTTATGAAAGATGGGTGGAATGCATAGACTCGATATGAAAAATTAAATTTAATGTGAATTTCGAAAGTTATAACTTAGGTGAAAATGCAAAGAAATGGATGAAACTACGATGAATATGATCGTGAGTGGTGGGACTCGGCATGGGCAGAGGGCGATTCAACTTAGACTGTTGGATCTCAGGAGGAGATCAACGGATGATGGAGATTTAACAATGGACTGTTTGGGAAGGTCCGATGGAAGAACACGGAGGAAGAGGCGATGCAATATGGGCTTTCGCTCTCATTTGAATGGACGGTCACGATTGAATCGGGAGATCGCAATCGAAAGGGGTGGAAGGTGGCACCGTTTAAACTTTGCGATTGCAATTGGGGTGATTTAGCGCTGGCCACTAGATCCTGGGACCAGATCGATAGCTCACATTCAATCGGAGGGAGATGGTGAGATGCGACGGAGCAATGGTGCGATTAGTGCTGGACCGTCAGATCTGAGTGACAGATCGACGATGGAGACAAAATCGGCGGATCGCAATCGTAAAGGGTAGAGGGTGGCACGTTTTAAACTTGCGATTGTGATTAGAGTGGGAGAGCGCGGGCCTTCAGATCGACTGGGGAATCAATGGTGGAAATGCAATCGGCAGATCGCAATTGAAAGGAGCGGAGGAGTGGCACGGCGGAAGTTTGCAATTGCGATCGGGGCAGGAGTGCGATCGGCGTCGGGCCGTCCAGTCAAAATGGTAGATCAACGGTGGAGATCGTGGTGGAGGCCTTGAAGACCAAACTCAATCACATCGGAGTTTTTCTGTTTAACAAAGGAATGCACTTCTCCAAACGTTGCAATTGCGATTAGCGCTTGAGTCCTTTGCGCCTGGTTCTGGGACGGGATCACGTGGGAAAGTGGTTTGTGGGCTGGCGGGAAAGGGGATAGGCCCTAATATAAGTTGAAAAGTGGGTTTTTTTCCCCATTTTAAGTGCATTTCAAAGCCAATGAGGGGTAACGATAGAGGGAAGAAAATGGAATCAGACCAAATAAGGGGTGAATGTAGGATTTAAAGGGGATTTTGAGGGGATTTAGAGGGAAAAAGGGGGATTTTGACAAAGGGGAAAAAAGGGTAAAATGGGACATTTTGCAGGGATACGGGGGGCAAATAAGGCCTTTTGGAGCATAATTTTTCATTATCAGTGAGGCTTATTGACTCTAGAACAGCAGAGGGAAATGATCAAAGGGAGGGGAACATGAAGAGGCTTCAAGGATGATGTGTTTACAAGATAAATGCATTCCTTGAAGGCTCATGAAACAATTTAGCCCACTTCTTTCTTGTCAAAAATTCATAGGGGGGCTAACAGACTCAATAAGAAGGCCATAGGGTTGGAATTATTCACGACCTTGGTGGAACACATGAGGATGTAATGAAGAAATTTCTGGAATGAGAACATGACAACCAGTGCTAATTTCTCTTCATGCGAGTAGGATACAAGAGGTCCTATTAGGTTCTTACTGACATAATAGATAACATGCTCAATTCCATTGTCATCTTACTGAATGAGGACTCTAGCGACTGAGTAGGTGGAAGCGGAGATATACAGGATGAAATCCCTATCAAAGTCAGGTGGACGAATCAAGGGAGTGGATGTGATAGCATGCTTCAAGGCATCAAAATACTATTGAGCATAGGCATCCCAAACAAAAGGGATGTTAGAGCGGAGGAGTCTAAGGAACCCATGCGCGGTGGTGGCATAGTTAGGTACGAACCGGCAAAGGAAATTAGCTTTGCCTTGGAGGCTTTGTAACTGGCATAAAGTATGAGGGATAGGAAGCTCAAGGATGGCTTGAACTTTCAATGGGTCAAGCACGATACCATATTTAGACACAATGAAGCCTAGAAGACAGTCGGAAGGTACACAAAAGACACACTTCAGTGGGTTGAGGCGGTTATTATACTTGCAACATCGGAGAAAGACGGTATGCAGATCGTGGAGGTGTTGTGCTTGATGTTTAGAACATGCAGTTAAGTCATGTAAATAAGCAAGGATAATATGAGCCAGGTCATGGAAACAGTAATACATATCCTGCTAAAAAGTGGCTCCTATGTTTTTAAGGCTGAACGACATGACTTGATAGGCAAAGCTTCCCCACAGACTAATGAATGTAGTTTTAAGTTGATCAACATGATAAATAAAAATTTGGTTGTACCCGAAGAAACCATCCATAAAGGATAGAACCTCGTGCCCCACACACTCATCAATGATTTGGTTAATGAATGGTGTGGGGAAGTTGTCTTTGGGACAAGTTTTGTTCAGATCACAAAAGTTAGTGAAGACACGGATGGTGCCTTGTTCCTTGAGAACAGGAACCGGATTGGACACCCAAGTGGTGTATTCAATGGGATAGATAAAACCATCTTGCTTGAGCTTATCGATTTCGGCTTTGACAGCTTCTCGTCTGGAAGGATTAATGGGTTTCAACTTTTGACGGACAGGATTGGCATCAGGCCATGTATCAATATGGTGTTCAACAATGGCAAGATCAAGTCCAGGCATTTCTGAATAGGACCAGTCGAAAATATAATGGAATTATTTGAATAGCTCGGTGTAAGACTCAACCTCTTCTGGGGTGAAATGGGTGCCCAAGGTGATATTTTCTTCTATCCCTGGTTTGTTAGAAATGTCAATTTTAATGGTAGGAGATATATTGGGCATATTTCCTTCTTCGAAAGCATTAGGTGCAGGAATGGAATTTATAAACCAATCAAATTCATTAGGAATGAAGTCTTTAGTTTCCACAGCATATTGGTCATGGGACTGATGTGGGAGGAAGTATGCATGGTGGTGCATATCATCCCATGGAAAGTCAGGATCAGCCATTTCTTCCATAATGTGTTCATCAGAGTGAAAGATGGGGTGACTAGAGGAATGGAGACCACCTGACATGGTAGAGCCACCTGACTCATCATCATGTGAAGACAGGCTCACATGTGCAACGTCTGGGGAATGACTGAAGAGTAAGTAGATAACGAATCTATCGATGTTGAGCCCAGGGTGATCGTTGAAGGGAGGTCAAGCGGATCATCAGGGGAAGTTGTAATATTCCCACTTTAGCACACAACTAAATGGAATATTAAATTTTTTTTTATCACCTAGCAGTTAAATAAATGGGTAAGGAAGCCCATGCATATTAAAAACATCAATAAATTCCCTCATAATGTGAAATGGGATAGTCATAAGAGCTGGATTTTACACCCTTATGTGTGAAAGAGGACATTTGCATGGAGACAAGGTCAAGTTTGACTAAGTCAAGAGCACTAGGATAGGAGGTGGAGAACACTTTGAGAGACAACGCAGTATGAATGGGAAGATATTTATTTGGTGAAGGAAACCCTAATGAGTGGGACCCATGGAGAGGGGGCTTTCACTTGTTGAAAAGGAGGGCAAGGCAACCATTTTTATTCATGATTTAGATTATTGATTTCATTATCTGTTTAGACTTTGTGCATTCTCCTGATGTTTAGCAGAGTTGCAGTGATTCTTAGCACAAGGATTTCCTATTTAGGAATCCTTCTCCTTCCTTGAGAGTCCTCTTGGAGGAGTGTACTAATTTTCCTCACATCCAGGCTTGAGGCCAAGAATCCTCCTTCAGCTACAACATTATTTCAGTGGCAGTATAACGTTGTGTTGTAGGGTGTTGCAGTGAGGGTCCACAACACCACTTCCAGCACTTTTTTTTCAGAGGAGGAGTCTCTCTTTCCTTTGAGAGATCAGTTGGGAAGCCCTTGGAGCATATTGCAGATCTTGGCACTTTGCCAACACTTTTTCTTGCACCTACAGTGTAGTATCCCTCAGTGACTACGTTATTTTCAATTGATATTTGCAGTGAGGGATTGGAGTGATTGTCGGAGAGTGAGATACTCAGTGTTAGGATCAACCTTTCACTCAGAAGATCAATTGGAGGAGATCTATTTATCTGATGTAGTATCTTTAGCCATCTCCATCCATTTCCAGATCCTGAGTTGCAGCTGCTACCCTGTAACCTCGACATTTTTCATTTTTGCATATCTCAGCCAATCCTTCCAGGATTGTCTTGAGATAGTGTTTGGGAGCATAGATCTTCACTCCCAATGTTGTATGAGCCATATATATGCATATTTATGATATTTCACATTTCCATGTAGCAATTTACCTTTTATGACTGTGCAGTACATGTTCATGAGCATTCTAAAATAGAGCAACATTCCATATTTTTCACATGTATTCATGAGAGGCTTGTTTGCCTTGATCATTTGAGTTATATTGTACATGTTTGCTGCCGATTTACATAATAAAATGGCTCCATGGTTTCCATACATTTTGGTATGACGTTGTTCACTGCTATTTCCAGTTTATGTTTATGTATTGCTGGATCTCCAACTTAAGAATATCTTAAGATATTCTTATTGTTGTAGATTTTCCGAAAATAGGGAAAATCTACAGACAATATCTTAAGCTTGTGTAACTTAGCCAACATGCTATCAAGAAAAGAGAAGATGAAGACTCCATTATGTGGAGAAAGAAAGGAAGATAGGCATACACAGATTATTCCAAGATTTGTATAGAGAATTCATGAATATTTCAAGAAGATAAGAAGGGAGATGTATACAGAATCTCCAAGAGGGTTTGAAACTTAATCAAACTCTAGATTTTATTATGGGGAGTGTGATCATGCAGCCACACCCTATGATGCATAGCGCAGTCACAGACCCGGTTTTTCCATGAGAGAAAGGGAGGAAGAAGGAATGCCTAAAAAGGGAACTCTTAGTGGTTTCTTGCATGAATATGAATCTCAATCTCAGAAGTTTAGAGATCATATGAATTTCCTAGAGTTTTTAAAGATCAAGGTGAGGAGGAGAAAGCAGCATAATGTGGATAGATTTCTTCTGTCTACCTTTGATGGTTCACCTACATGTTCAGCCAGGGCTTGGGTGGAAGAGCTAGACACCTTTTTGCAGCAGCATCAAATTTCTGAAGATGAAGCCATCAAAGAGGCCACGCTGCATTTTGGAGGTAAGGCCTATGCATGGTGGATATTTGATTATTTTACTTTAAAGAATGAAAATACTTCTTCCTATGCAAGGTTCCTTAAAACAATGGTGGAAAATTCTGATAAGAAAATTTTTGAAACATGTGTGGTGAAGAAAAACAAATCTGAACAAGCAAAGACCTTACATGTGATGGAGGAAACCATAAAACCAAAAGCGCTTCAGAAAACCATGGAAGAGGCTGATAACTTGCATCATAATTTGCTAGAGGCAAGACCTTTATCTTGTATGTTGGAACAAGAAAGCATGGAGATCTCTTTTTCAACTAAGGATCCAATCACTGGGAGGTTGCCCATTCATGTTGAGGAGGCTAAGGGCAACATCGCTTCCATATCTAGAGTTGATATAGCACCTCATGCAAAGGAAGGAGGAGCTCTTGCTCCAACTATAGGGATTCTTGTATCATTGCAAGGAATTCCCCAGGATATCACATGTGGAGATCAAGGCACAACTCATGATTTACATGTGCCATTAATTATAGGGTGTGAACCTATGGAGATACAAGGAGGAGATAGGGAGGATGAAAAACATCATGTGATGATGAGCACACACCCCTACCCATTTCAGAAGGTTGATGCACCTAAGAGGGAGTCTGGATTGTGCAGTGAGAGAAGGGGCAAGTCTGTCCATTCATACATGTAGTCCATTCTTGATGATGATGTCTCATTGCATGGAGACATTTCACCAAGGAGACCACCAGATCATCATATGATGAGAGATGCTTCACATTTTGAGGCACCATTCATTGATTTCAGAGGAGTGGAGTGTTGATCAATGGTTGTAATTGATGTTAACCCAAGCAACACCAAGGGCTAACCCAATATTGTATGGGAATTTTGACCTACCAAATTAATATATTTTGTGTCAATAATGATTTTTATGGTTTCTACTTGTTGAGATGTTTCCATTGATATATGGCACACCATGTAATTCTTCACGGTTTGAAAGATATTCATGTTTGAAGTTTGTACCCCCAGTTAGTGGGCTAAATCACCATGGGGTTGGGGAACGGGTCATTGAAAAGTCATAATTAATATTTTTAAAGCTCCTAAAATCCCTCCCACTTTCACTTGTTGAAGCCCCTCTCAACCTAAGCATTTATATAAATTGTGATCCTCTTTTCCTCCTTATGCAAGGGATTTCGCCATATGAAATAGGTCATCGTGGAATTTTCGCTCTAACTTTTTTTCTATGAAGGTTCAAAAGCTTAAATTTATATGAGGTGAAGCCAAAATCCTAAGAAAGCTGCTATAAAAATTTTAGATCAAGGTGCACAATATTTTTGGAGATATGATCTGTGGAAGTCATCGTTTTTGCAAGCTCCTAAAATTAATCTCAAAGAAGTGACCTTGGTAAAATCATCATAACTCTCTCTCTCTGAGTATCAGATTGGAATTCCATAAAAAATTATAGATAGTGCGCAGACTGTAGTTGTCTCTCTATAAATTTTAGAGCCGAATGAGGAAACAATGACATGTGGAAATCCATACAATTTCACTCTACTAAAACAGTCAATAATTAGGGAATTGTGAGAGATTGGGTATAACTCTCTCTTGAGGAATCCAAATTGGGTCAGACCTATGGCATTGGAAAGATGACTCAGAGGACTATTACAGGACTAAAAATTAGATATTTAGGATCTGAAATAACAGAGATACACCATATTCAATATCGAACTCCTAGAAGGCAAGAAAATGCTAGATCATGTGTTGTCAAGGGTTGCAAAGGACCAGACTTTCTATGGTAGCAAAGCAAAGCAAGGTGCAGCAGAAGGTAGCATGACAAGAGCAGCAACTAAGGTGCATAAAAGAAGCAATAAGTTCATCATATGAAGTCTTCAAGTGGGCAGCACTGCATACAATCATTGTAAAGGTATCATTGTACTTATTCATTGTAAATACATTATTGTACAAATTGTACTAGTATCTATCTTCCAAGGGTTGAAGAGGTAGTGTTGGGAGGTCTAGGATCATCACTAGGTGGTTCTGTCAAAGTTGGGGTTATGGTCTAGTATATCTTCTTCTTCTACATCATTCTATATCATTGTAAAGTGGACCATTTTCCCTGGTACGGGAATCCATTCTTCTTTTATTCTTCTATAGGGTGGCAGGGTGGTGCTAGGGTGAGTTGTGACTCATTGGGTGTTGGGGCATCATTTAGTTGACTCTTGAATAATCTCGGGGCATTAGGCGTCCATCCGGTGGGAGTACAGAGAAAGGAATGATTTTTCTAGATTCTGGGAAGTTGGAGCTTTATTTTCAATTGGAGTTGAATATTAAATAATTATTGAAAAGCATTAGGTGGTTTTTGTCCCAGAGTGGGTTTCCACCTTAAAAACTGTGTGCATTTGTGTTCCTCTTGTTTGCTGCTATCATTGTACAAACACTGATAATAATTGAAGATTAACTAATGCTCTAATTGAAGGAATACTGATTCAACCCCCCTTCTCAGTATTTCTAACATGGAGACCTTGGGAGGTCATTGTATAGCACTGAGAGTCTTGGGTAGACTCAAGGAGGAGAGAGGCATTCTCTCAACATCATCTTTATGCACTTTCATTTTAGATTCTACACTGTGGCAGAAGCAACAGGGGAAGGATAAAAACCTTCCAACTTTCATCTTTGGCATGGGAGATGTCAAAGAGGAGGATGACCATATGACAGATGTTCTTCATGAGAGATCATCAATGCTGTCACTATGGATGATAGATCCATATTGGAACTCCTAGCTGTTGGTGGATTATTCCAAGGATCTTTTCACTTGCATGATATTGGATGACCAGTTGCATGAGGAGGGATATTCAGTCAGAGATGGGGTCATCTACTACCATGGTAGGATCTTCTTATCTAGAGCTTCCAAGATCAAAGAGAAGTTGCTACAATAAACTCATGGATATTTCCTTTTCAACCACACTTATTCTATGAGGGCATACCACACCATCATGGAGGGGTATTTTTGGGAAGGCTTTGAGGAGGCGATGTATCATCATTTGAGGAGATGCATGGATCATGTAGAGATGGAGGAG
Source organism: Pinus albicaulis (assembly GCA_034641835.2). NCBI lineage: Eukaryota > Viridiplantae > Streptophyta > Pinopsida > Pinales > Pinaceae > Pinus > Pinus albicaulis. The sequence continues at coordinate 1,252,899,139 of CM076582.1, forward strand.
ATACATAACTTTTTGAAAGAGTTAGCACAACCACCTCTTTCCTCTTTGAGGATGAGAGGAGACTCATCTATGAGCCACTCCATTTTTATGAGCAAAGTATATGGTGAGGGTATTGTTTGTTTGCATAATGATTTGTATAATGTATAAATGCATCCCTTAACCATATATGTGCAGTATATTGCTCAAGGGAGGAACATTCTTCCTTTTAGACCTCATGGTCTACTTGAGGCCATGAGTATTATTGATGACCACTCCCTAGGAGGACTTGGGGAGAAGATGTATTATGCAGAACATGCTCACTTTGTACCATACATCATTCACTTTATCCAAACATATGAGAGTGGGAAAGCAAGCAAGTGGTTGAGAAACCACACTTTTTGTCACTCTCTTTTGCAGTTGAGGGTCAAACTGCATTGGTTACATTTGAGGGACAATTTCCCTTCTCCCTTGCTACATATGGCAGCAAGTATGGTTCCTTATGTTGATGTTGTTCTTGTTTTTATTGGGAGCATGATTGGGGGAATGGCACATTGGTTGGATGTGTCCCTTGGGGGAGAGATTTCCCACATTGTTTGCATTACATGTTTTAATGGGAGCATGAGAGGTAGTATGGCCACCATAGCCAAAAAAAAATTCTCTTATGAGGTGAACCATGGGATTGATTGGATGCCATATGATGGTGACTTCCAAATCAGCACATAAGAGGTGATTTGGGCCAGCATGCTTCATAACGTTGGAGGAGAGATCCTTGTAAGTCTAGTCTTCATCTTGTCATTGGAGGGCAATGTTATTGCAGCCCAAGGTTGGCATATACTCTGTACTTATCCTAAGTGGAGAGGAGGACAACATGGGGTAGGCTACTTTGTCTACCAAGATCAGATTTTCATCCCACCTACATTGCAGGAGCCAAAGGTGGAAGAGGACTTTCAGGAGTTGCCATGTTGGGAGGTAACTCATTTTGTATGGATGATTGCTTGGGGATGGGAGCTTCATATGGGGATGATAGATCCCAATTCATATCGGAACTCATGCCTCAAGAAGGCCCCTTATTTTTATCTTTGCAGTTGCTTGAGGACAAGCAACATTTGGGAGGGGAGGACTGTAATATTCCCACTTTAGCACATAGCTAAATGGAATATTAAATTTTGTTTTTATCACCTGGCAGCTAAATAAATGGGTAAGGAAGCCCATGCATATTAAAAACATGAATAAAATCCCTCATAATGTGAAAGGGGATAGTCATAAGGGCTGGATTTCACACCCTTATGTGTGAAAGAGGACATTTGCATGGAGACAAGGTCAAGTTTGACCAAGTCAATAGCACTGGGATAGGAGGTGGAGAACACTTTGAGAGCCAGTGCGGTATGAATGGGAAGAGGGTTATTTGGTGAAGGAAACCCTAATGAGTGGGACCCATGGGGAGGGGGCTTTCACTTGTTTAAAAGGAGGGCAAGGTAGCCATTTTTATTCATGATTTAGATTATTGATTTCATTGTCTATTCAGACTTTGTGCATTCTCCTGTTGTTTAGCAGAGTTACAGTGCTACTTAGCATAAGGATTTCCTGTGTAGGAATCCTTCTCCTTCCTTGAGAGGAATCTTGGAGGAGTGTACTGATTTTCCTCACATCCAGGCTTGAGGACAAGCATCCTCCTTCAGCTACAATGTTATTTCTGCAGTAGTATAATGTTGTTTTACAGGGTGTTGCAGTGAGGGTCCACGACACCACTTCCAACACTTGTTTTTTAGAGGAGGAGTCTCTATTTCCTTTTAGAGATCATTTGGGAAGCCCTTGGAGCATATTTCAGATCTTGGGACTTGGCCAACACTTTTTCTTCCACCTAAAATGCAGTATCCCTCAGTGACTGCATTATTTTCAGTTGGTATTTGCAGTGAGGGATTGCAGTGATTGTCGGAGGGTGATATCCTCAGTGTTAGGATCATCCTTTCAATCAGAAGATCCATTGGAGGAGATCTATTTATCTGATGTAGCATCTTTAGCCATCTCCATCCATTTCCAGATCTTGAGTTGTAGTTTCTACCCTGCAACTCCGGCATTTTGCAGTTTTGCATATCTCAGCCAATCCTTCCAAGATTGTCTTGAGATAGTGTTTGGGAGCATAGATCTTCACTCCTGATGTTGTATGAGCCATATATATGCAAATTTATGATATTTCACATTTCCATATAGCAGTGTACCTTTTATGGCTACGCAGTACATGTTCATGAGCATTATGCAATAGAGCAGAATTCCATATTTTTCACATTTATTCATGAGAGTCTTGTTTTCCCGTATCATTTGAGTTGTATTGTACATGTTTGCTACTGATTTACATAATAAAATGGCTCCATGGTTTCCATAAATTTTGGTATGACATTTTTCACTGCTATTTCCAATTTATGTTTATGTATTGCTAGATCTCCAACTCTAGAATATCTTAAGATATTCTTATTGTTGTAGAATTTCCCTATTTTGGGATATTATAGAAGTCTCCATGGGGGCTTCCACCAAGGGTCTCATGGATGATGATAGGTAGAATATGGTGGCTGAAGGCTCTGTCATGTCAACATCAAGAGGAGGGATGCCAATGGGAGTAAGCAGATCCTTTGGTTCTGCTAAGGCAGAACTCGTGAACAAGGAGGGGGTGCACTTGTTATGCTTGGCCTCGAATTGGCGAAAAGCTTCCAAAGAGAAACAATACTCTTTGAGGCAAGGATAGAGGTGAGTGTAGTGGCCATGGAAATCACACAAAGCACAAGGGTGATTTGTGTGCAATGATTTTAGTTTCAGGATTGAATCGGGTATAGTGACATAGACATCAGGGATGTCAGATTCTGAAAAAATCTCATTAACCATGGGCTTAAGGTGAGGTAACTCCAAACAAGTATGGGTGGCATGCCCAACAACATCACACAAAGCACACTGGATAATGCGCCTTGGCGACTGAGGAGGGGTAAGGTTTGTCGGGGTAGTCTTGTCTTTGGTTGCTTTGTTGGCTTTTCCCTCATTACCCAAAACTGTCGCAACAAGAGGAGGTTCCTGTTGAGGTGGCTAAGGCATTGTATTCGTAGGAGAAGTCGTAGGGACCGGTTGAACTGGGGTCAAAGAAAGATATGGTTTCAGGTGACCAGGCTGGGTAGCGTCTGGGGGATCAAGGTACTAGATGGTAACCCCGAGGGTCAAGTTAGGCAGAGAGAGGCTGGCCATAACAGGTACCGTGTAGACTCCGGGAGGGGGGGCTAGGAACGATATCTGACCGGAGGGGTAATGACTAGGAGGGATGGCTCCAAGATGTTTAAGGCTTGGAGGAACCATTCCAGGAGGATAAAGAGGCTCATGAGTACCAGCTGAAGGTGAAGGGCCAGGAGGAGGATGTCCAAAAGGCTGAATCGAAGGGCTAGGAGTAAGCTGTGGAGGGCACGAAGGCTGTTGACTAGTCGAAGTGGGTCGTTTGAGGGTAGCCCGAGATGATTGCATCATGCAAACATTCAATGAGTTGGGATCAAAGATAGGAGGAGGAAGACCAGGGAAAGTACCAAGCAATGAGGAATATTTTTAGACTTCGGGTGAGACACTAGTCAAAGGATTGACGATTTGCTTATTGGCCACTGAAGAGATGATGGACTCAGGGGAGGTCTGAGACTTCGGTTCGTAATATGTCAACTGGTCAATGGTGACTATCTTTCCATTATGAGGGAAGGACATCTTGTGGTGGACTGCGAAAGGGACAGCAGACATTTCATAAGTGTAGCTACGACCCAATAGAATGTTGTAATCTAAGGGGGCATCTATGACTTCTATGTCAATGCAAACAATCTTGCCCACAAAAGTAATAGGATAATTTCAGAATAATCCAATGGGCTGCGAGGCGTGGCCATCCCATTCTCGGAGAGTAATTGTGGAAGGAGCCAACTCAGGTGATCTGAGTTTCTTCCAAACTGAAGTATACATCACACAGGTGGATGCCCCCTCATCAATAATGCATGAGTAAAAGTTAGCGTTGCAGATCTTGACTGGGATTTAGAAGGTGACAGAAGTAGGGAGAGGAGGATGTTCTAACCGGTCAACATCAAAGACAATCAATCAATCGTCAAAAGGATCCACAAAGCCCATGGTAGATAGTAGAGATTTTCTTTGTGAAGGGCATGACTGGAGGAGTTCCAGCATTGAAATGGCAGTAGGGGATTGTGCCAAATCATCTACTTTGACATATGAATGGGTAACTTTGCCGGAAGTAGCATTTTGGCATAGTGTTCCCTTATGGATCTTGGTATGAACCTCCACCTTAGGCTGAGGGATCTAAAAGGGAACATTAGGTGTCGAAAGAGGCTCTGTAGAGACCAAAAGAGGCAGCTCGGTGACAGACGTAGTGAGAGGCTTGTTGTACTGACGGGACCAAGTCTGAAGATTGATTTCTACAGTTAAAGTTTGATCAGAGTTAATCATGAGAATCTGGTAATCGGAGGTACCAAATGGAAGAGGCTGGGTGGCCACCTGACCTTTAGGTGGTTGGGTAGCCACAAATCCTTGCTGAGGGAAAGGATTAGTAATCATAGCCGGTTGACTAGGTGCAACACTGGGAGGGATGGAAGGGGAGGCTTGTTGTCCTCGCAATGCTTCTTGAGACTCCCATAGCTGCTGCATCTATGGAAAAAGAGGACAATCATGCATGTAATGACCATAAACACCACAAAAAGAACAGGGCTTATTCATGCGAACAAGCCTGTCCTGCTTGGGCGGAGTGCCCTATTGCTGGTTCGTAGTGTTAGAAGCATTACCTTGATTAGGTCCAGGATTACTCGGGGCAGCTTGATTTTGAGTGCCTTTCCTCTTATTTTTTGATGGAGGAGGATTAGTCGCGCCCTACTGTGCATACACCTGCCCCTGAGGGGGCGGTGGTTGCTATTGCGGGGGTTGAAAAGGCAAGGGAGGAGGAGGTGCTAATGCTGGAGGAGCTAGAGCACCAGGCTGTGGATATGGATAATAAGGAGTTTGGGTAATAGTGTGGTAAACAGGAGGTTGGGAAAAATAGGAGGCATGCCGTATTGTTGATACGTGCTACCGGGAGGGGGGAAAGTGCAGGAGCTGCTGGCCCCCCCTGAGGAAAACCATAGCCCATGGGAGGTTTAGCATACGGATTACGAAGAGCTCCAACGATACCTTCAGCAGCGTGAGATGCCCTCGGTGCATTGGCACCACCGAGTCTGGGAAGATCAGGTAGAACAGTATAAACATAACCTGACTGAGCGTAGATTAGGTTATATTTTAATGCAATTTGGAGAGCAGCTTCTTCGATTTGAGGAAAGTGCGATGCGACATCTTTCGCGATAGGTGGCAAGAGAGATCTAAGGAACCAGTCCATGTAGACATGGTCTTCAAAGGTAGTGGCTCGACATAGGCTCTTTCTTCTCTACCATTCATGGACATGGTCGGATAGGCTGGTCGCAGACGATTGATAGAAAGAAGTCAAGAGTTTGGTTCTAGTGTCATAACGAAGGGGAAGCTGGAAGTAATACAGAACATTTCGGGCAAGAGTCGCAAAGGTGGTATGAGAGGAAGGGGCCTGATCAACATGCCATTTATAAGCTTCACCTATAAACGTACGTTGGAACAACCGAAGATAGATAGAGTCATCGGTAATGGAGTTAGATGAACACCACATGTGGAAAGATCGAACATGATTTGAAGGATCTTCTCCATCAAGGACTTCAAACTTTGGGATGTCGGAAGGGAGCTTTGTCAGCATAGCAGGCCAACTAGTGTCATGGTGTATATGGTCATTTATCAGCTGGTAAAAATCAGGGAGGCTGAGGCCTACCATGAAGGGGAGCAAGGGCGCAACCAGGGTAGTGTCCATTGCGGTCCCACTAGTGGTATTCCCAGCATGAGGGCTGGGGTTTCCACCAGCATTAGGTCCTGCACCAGACATGGTAAAGGTGTCAGGGGGACAAATGAAGGCAGAACGAGAAGGAGAACCCAAAGGACCAGAGGAAGAGTTGGTGTGCAGACTCGGTGGAGGACTAACTCGAATCCTACACGAAGGAGTAAGTATCCCTACCAGAAACTGAGGATGAAGGCCAAGAAGTCTCCAGGATAAATGCCTTGGTGGTGCAATGATGACAACACAAACACGGCACAAAGGAAAAAGAGACCGACAAGTACAGGGAGGTACAGGATCAACTGATTACAATGTCGAAACAAGGGCAGAGAGGTGCAGGATCAATTGATTTCAATGTTTTAGAGTATTTTCTTGGCAGTGTTAACCAAGCCCTTTTTTGCTTAGGGTGTGTGTGTGAAGTGTGTAAATTTTAATTTTTAAACCTAGACATTTTTAGAGAAAAAAGAAAAAGTGTGTTGTATAGCTATAAATAAACCTACAAATGATAGTATATAAGCCTGCAAAAACATAAAATAAACAGCTAATAATGCAATAATATAAACCCAAGGAAGCGGGTCTCTCAACAACTAGTCTATAGGTGAGTAAAAAAACTAATCAAAACACACTAAAAAAGCCAATAGATCTAAGGTCAGGAGGGATAGGGATCTAAAGGACAAAATCTACTAGAAAGTGGTGCAGAAAACATCAACAAATCAGAGGAAAAATTGTTGTAAATGGAGGGAAATGCTATCTCCTGGAGGGAAATGGATTGAACCCTAGAGGAGAACCCAAAAAAATCTAAAAGAGGTGATTTGGATGGATAACAAACTGATCTAAAGTGAATCTAAAGGTGAGGTATCAGATCTGAAAAATGGCTGAAGACTCTGAAATTTCAGACAACCTACAACAGCAAAAACTCTTCCACAAAAAGTGGAAGGTATTGAAGCTCTAGGGGGCTAGGTTCCCACTTAGTTAAGAAAAATAGAACAAGTACAGGTCCAAAATAGGCGGAGACGGATGTCAGAAAACCCTAAACATAGGCTTAGAAAAACCCAGAAAACTTTCAGAAAAACTCCTGCAAAAAATCCAGGTCACAGTTTCTGACCTATTTTCAGCAGAGGTTGCAGTTTTTGGGCTGATTCCTACTTCTTGAAGCTCCAGATTGTAGCTTTTGGGCCAAAAAGTGTGACCTACACTTCTAGCACTCTCGGCGGTAGATTTCAGAAAAAATTGTCATCTCAGCTGCGGTTGATGTCTGTCACCTGCGTAATAGGTCCGAAAACACACGGAAGTTAGAATTTTTATCATTTTAGGGTTTTATAGGTTAAAAACAACATCAAGAAAAGCAAAAACAAGGGGCTGAAGAGAAATCCTAGGGTTTTAAGTAGCTGTATATGCAAGGATTAGAAAAATTACAACGGTCGTAATCGTAAACCCATGTGGAGTCGCTAGTTGTTAGTATTAATCTTAATTCCAAGCGTACGAAAAAATACCACTTTAGTTGCACATAACAAATAGCCCTAATAGAAAATATGGTTGCTAATATCCTCATATCTGCAGTTAGGTGATCAAAATAAATGCTGCAAAACTCTAGATCTATGCATTAGAAGACATTAAAAAATAGAAAAAGAAATATTTACTCCATGCATCCAATAGACAAGACAAGAATATGTTGAATGAATTTTGTATTAATGGCACCTAGGAGGAAAACATAGAAGGGTGTTACCAGTTCTCCTCAATGGGATGGGTTCTTGTAAGTCCTCAACACTTCAGATCTAAAATTCCTCTCTCTTGATGGTGTAGAAAACCCAGACAAAAAAGGTAGCAAAATATGACTATGATGGTGGTTCAAAGTCAGACCAAAAGTATAGATCCAGAGTGATCTTTAGGCAACAAAAGGTATTAAATGAATGGGAAAACCCTTCTATTTATAACAAAATATTGAGTTAGTCTAGATATTGGTGCATAGTTAAAATATTATTAACCAAATCAAGATCCAACTTTTATGGAGTATTTTATTATATTTGTTGGAGGGAAAAGGAATTTGACTTGGGTCAAATCCCTTTATTTGTAAATTATAAATAAATAAATGATTTATTTATCATTTTAAGGATGTGGTTGAGTAATAATCAAACAAATAATTATTTATTTAACTATTTAAGTGTGATTTAGTCATATTCAATAAAGAATATTATTTAAATAAGGTCTAAATAATTATTATTAGGAAATAATAAGATAAATAATGATTTATCTAGTTAATTTCCCTGTTTTGGGTTAAATATAAATAGGAATATTAATTAAATTGTTGTTTAACTAATTATTCCTTGAGGAAAATCAAACAAATGTAGATTTATTTAATGTATCCTCATGGGGTTTTCTGTTTAGACCATAAACAACTTAATAAAGGTGGTTTACTAAGTTATTTTTCATAGTGAATGCAATTTTACTTAGGGTAAAATTGGTCTTTCATGGTGTACTTGGGTCCATCTAATAAAAATAGTTTAGATGACCAAAAAATGGTGTAACAATCATGGATGACTTAGCAAAATCTCTTGCTGCTATGTCAGCTTTGGAAGTATTGCAATCATGCCAAAAAAAATGGAAAGCCCTTCTTTCCACGTTAAGCGCTATCAATCTTGACAATACGCGCCTAATGGCTTTTGACTTAGACAAAGCCACCCCTCATCTTCCTTCCATGGTTTCCTTCCAGATACCAGTGTCGGTCCAAAATATCACTATTCATCGATGTGTCAATGACGAGGGTGCATCCGTGTGCATCATGTCAAAAAATGTTTGGCATAAGTTAGGTTCTCCCAAACTAAAACCCTTAGTCATCATGCTTCGAGCATACGACTGCCGTCCTTTGACCCTGGTCAACCTCTACCAAAACATCCCAGTCTCCTTAGATGGAAAGATGGTCCACATAGACATTGAAGTCTTGGACACTCACCTGGACTACAATATACTCCTTCGACGGAGTTATATGTACGCCATTTCTGCCATAGCCTCCTCCATCTTCCGCATCATGATGTCCCCCACAAGGACCACATCATTACTGTAGACCAACTGATGCATAGCGAGAAACGACCCCTAACAAACACTGATGTAATTCTACCCTATGTAGATACATCCTTGGATGCTATCTCATGGTACCAAGAATATGGCCCCGAACAATTCAAACCATCATTCATTTTAGGGTCATTCCTAGGAGATACTCCCATAATCATTGAGTCATCGTCTGATGTGCATGATTTGCATGATTTCCACATCAAGCACTGAATCACAGGGGCTCTGATGTGCATGATCTCCACATCAAGCACTGAATCTAGTCAGGACATGGACATAAGCAGTAATGGCACCGAGTCGTTAGCCACGACAGCTTCTCTGGTCTACGCTGCCTCCCAAACCCCTTTCCTCTAACCCCCAACTGGTTTTGTCTCCCAGAAAGTTTTGGAAACACTGGTATTACTCAAAATATCATTTTCAATCCTAGTTTCATACCTCGTTCCATATTTATGAATAGGAGCCACCCATGTTACTGCCACAGGATTAAAGCCCCTCAGTCCTGAGGATGTCCCACTCATTCAAGAAACGGTCAAAACCACCCCTGTTGTTGGGGTTCCCATGTTTTGGCTAGATTGGCAAGACCAAAAGATGAAACAACATTAGAACCGCTTTGGGGCCCTAGGATCTAGCCCTCCTGGACCCAGAGAGGGATCTCTCTAATAAAAAAAAGAATGGTATATCTTTGAAAGCTCACAATGAGATGTTAGGCTAGTTATGAAGCACAAAGGGGGGTTTTAAAACGATTTGGTTGGTTGGTTGCTAGGTTGGTCATGATATCATAGAATCAGAAAGTAATGGGAGAAAAGGAACAAAACAACAGGATGTTTCAGCTAAGAGGATAGGTCAAGAAAGTGCCATCCGTTGGGCTATGGAGTCATGAAAGGTAATTACATGCAACAACTAGCCAAAGCCTCCAAAGGGAAAGTCATCTAATACTAAATGATCTTTTAGATTAGATGGTGGGATGGAACATTAACGAAAGAAAGTGAGAGAAGGAAAGCAACCTAATTTCTATCTATAAATTAGGTCAGAGGTCATTTAACTCCAGACCTGCTTGGACATACTCATAGGCAACTCTCAAAGAGGGACAAAGGGGCAGCTTATAGATCGGACCAGAGGTCATTTAACTCCAGGTCAGCTTTAGCATGCTCCAAGGGAAAACAGAGATAATTTTAACGAAGAGATCTTAGAAAGGTCAGCTGGTCGCACAAGGATCCTAGTGGACAGGGCTAACTCTAATCCCCAGTGTTCCCAAATCTTCCAGCTTAAACCCAACAAGAAAATCTAAGTATTGATTCCATCCAATTCATACATCAGCTAGCAGCGTAAGGAACTACTACGTTGGTTAAATTAACTGAAATGAAATCCTCAGATAACACATTTAGCAGAACAACATTTAAGGCAAGGAGAGCAGAGACATATGGTACCTAACAAGGGTAAATCCTATGCCATATTTCTGATGCAAGCCAATAGAAAATGAAACAATATGAAATGTAATAAAAAAAGTTAGAAGACATCACCAATAGTAATAGACCAGGATCCTGTGAAACATGCTTTGATTAATTGATGCAAAACTAGTCACATACACTGAACTCAATGGCTGTTACAATCCGAAATTCTCCTCCCAGCCTAATACATAACAACTACTCTGCTATCCCTCCCAAGATTGTTCTAACAATCAGAATGAATCCCTCTAACAACAATGGCAGCAGCTGAACAAAAACCTTACAAAATATTCCTGGGGATTTCTTATAGGGGAAGAGAAAAATAGAAAGTAGATGAACATTAAAAGGATCTCATTAAGATAGAGTGGCGGAAACGTTCACGCCCACGCTGCTTAATGTCTCTGCAAGACTGTGGGTACTTCGTAGGCTGCTTGGAGATCTCTGTCAGGTCGATTTTGACCTCTAGTGTTTCTTTGGAGTCCTTTCGACTGTCTGGCATTCTGTGGTAGCCTTCTGGAATAAATGACATGGATGGGAAAACTGCAAGTCTCTCCATACCTCATAACTGCTGTCCAGATAGTCTTTAAGAACCTTTGTCAGTATAATTGACTGTTTCAGGGCTCGAGGAGATATGCAGGATGCTATAGGTAACGTCCTTCCTGGAGGAATGCGTTCTGCTGATAATTAAATGCGGATATGACCCTTTGTGTGCTTAAGTCTTCAAACTGTGCTTTGAGTCCTTTCCTTGTGGGGTTAAACATAAATTACATCAATAATAAGCATTAATCCCCTTGAATCCTTCTATTGATCTGCTGGCATTTCTCAAATGGCCTCTATGTGCTATCTGCATAATAAAATGAACCTGTTACACACCCGGGCAGTGGTGGCAGAGGAATTCTTTCGGAGGCCTGTGGAAGTGGTGGTGGAGCAGTGGAATAGTGAAAGAGTGCTGGAAGAAATGATAACCAGTATAAGACCCAAAGGTTAACTCTTGGGTGAATTACAAAGGAAATCACCGGAAAAAAATGAAGTGGAGCCACGGATGTGGGACTTGAAGGGTATGGATGTTTCTAATTAACCCGTGCACAGCTCCGTGGAGCGACCACCATTGGATCAACTGCCCAAAATCAGACGGTGCACGTGCATTTCGCTACGCATATTGTGTTGAACTTTAACGCACAATGAGCAAGCGGTTTTGAAATAGTGCTCCTGCCACGCGTTGGATGCTGCATGGAATCGCTGGCCCATCAGAAAATACCGCCTGCCTTTGAAAGGCGATGCGATAGAAACCGGATGGTTTATGGAGTAGTGCACGGCGGGGACCACCGGGACAAATAGCCTCCAGGCTGTCGGATCAACATGTAAATGAATGGAGATGGCTCGGATTTAACAAGGGAAAAAAATGGTTTGTTACAAAAGGCGGAGGACCTTAGTGGTGGGACCGGGGGTCTATTGCAATCGAAGATCAGGAGCGGGGGCGCGATCAATCGCATCGCAAATATTTGTGATGGATGATAGGAACATTTAAAACACAGCATGTGATTGCGATATTGCGATCGGAGGTCGGAGCAATGGTGCGAGGACTTGCGATGCGATCAATCACATCGCAAATATTTGTGACGTGATCAATCGCATCGTAAATATTTGTGATGGATGATCGAAACACTTCACATAAAACACGGGATTGAAAGGAATTTGTGATTGCGATCAATAAGCGGCGGGGTTATAAAACCTTATAATAAAGTTTTATAATAATGTATGGTGGGGATGGAAAGGGAAATTGTTTAGCGGCGGAGTCTTTATAATATAGATTTTTATTATAAATTTTTATGGGTTATGGAGGGGAAGTGGTTTACAAGGGGCTGGCGGGAAAGGGGTTAGGCCCTATTATAAAGCGAAAAGTGGGTTTTGGCCCATTTTAATGCAATTTAAGGCCAAGGAAGAGTAACGATAGAGGGAATAAGGGTGAATTAGACCAAAAAAGGGATGGGGGTAGAACTTAAAGGGGATTTTGGGAGGATTTAGAGGGTTAGAATGGAAATTGAAAGGGAGACAAGGGGATGCAGATGAAGGCTCAGGGGTAATTAAATGAGAGGGAAAAAGGAGGCCTTTGGGAATTTCTTCACAATCGGAGAGGCTTTATAATGGGACTCAGCAGAGGGAATTTTATCAAGGATAGAGGCACAAGGAGGTTTCAAGGATGATGTGTTTTCAGGGGAAATGCATTCCTTGAAGGCTCAACAACATTTTAGCCCCCTGTTTGCTTGTCAAAAAATTTATAGGGGGCTAACAGTGGCTCCACATGGGGGTGGCTTCTTCTTGAAGTAGTCAAGAATCCAGAGAATGATCTTTGGTGTAGGCTAGATGCCTGCTGCTTGGCACATCCCTTTCTCTTTTGGATCAGCTACCACAAATCCTGAAGACATCATATCAGCAGTAAACAATCTCACAAACAACTACCTACCTAGACTATAGTCCTAACATATTTTCTTCTGGGTGCATTTCGACTTGCAAACCATTTACATAATTTATTTTTTACAAACAGGAAAATAAACCTATTATACTTCTACCCTTATTACTTCATGAGACCAGATTATATGGTTGGCCTCATAACTTTCTCTACCTACACTACTATGTGCTAGGATTAGACTGTCTAGAAGATTTCTTCTCTACATTCTAAGACACAAATTGAAAAACAGTCAAGCCAGGATTAGACTGTTTGGCTTGCTAGACTTTGCAGAAACTAAAAACAACTAACTACCTGCTCACAAACTGAGCTTTATTGAGCTTTTCCTACCTACCCTACTCTAACTAGAATATTTACAATTCTAGCTTGCAAACATTGTCTTCCAATGCAACCAATCCATAAAATGATCCCATGATTGGTATTTCTTGCCCAACGCCTTGATCAGGCTGGATAGGCAGGGCATCTCCCACTCTTTTTGATCCACAACAACAAATTTGAAAAATTTTCTTTCTGTTTGCAACACGCTGCTCAAAAAGACTCTTGATCCTTCTTCAAATGTTTGCAGGAAATGTGCATAAGGATCATGATATGATACCTAGTTATGAATATTTGGCAGGAAGGCTTCAACTAGGATCTCTCCTTCTTCCACTGGATCAAGAAGAACTCTCTTGAGGGAGAGAATCTCCCTCATCTTCTTCATTTTCCGAATTGGAGGACTCATCATATATGGCAGTGTTGTCCTCCTGGAGCTCTGATATATTCTGCTCTGAGGTGCTGGGCTTTGTGAGAAGGTCTATGTATTATTGAGCAGGGGCTTGTTCCATTGCTTCCTCTTTTTCAGAAGAAGGCTCATTGCTTTCAGCTTGCTCAAGAATCTCTTCTTTTCTTTCCTCCTCCTCTTCTGAAAGGAAAGGCTGCTGGTTTCCAGTCTCACTGATGATCTGTAGTAGAGCAGAATGGAGATTCAAAGAATCTTCATATGCTATTATACTATCATAGCTCTCCCCATCAGTATCATAGATAGGCTGATTGGTTTCATTACTTCTAAATTATTGGCTATGATCTTCCTCCCATGAGTCTAAGGATGATGGTCCTGCAAGCTCGGCTTCCCTTTGAAAACACTCATCATCAAACAGATCATAAATAGGAAAATCATAACTGTAAGTAATGTCACCCACCAAACCTTCTGGGTTCTCAGCAAGTCTTTCTTCATCCTAATCCACAGAGGAGCCTTCAGGATCTGAATCATCAAACTCAAGAGATGAATGAGAAGGAGCATGTGTTCCACAAAAGATTTCGGAGGTGGACCACTGGCTTAATATCCGATCAATCTCTTCTTCTGTCAAAAGAGGGGTTTCCCTCTCATCATGGCCGGAAGAACAACAGTCCTCATTCTCTTGTATTAGCTAACTGGGAGGTGGGATGTTTACTTGAGCCTTTTCTTCCACATCAGATTCTGCCTTCTCTATATGGTCTCTTGTTTCCTCAAGGCAGCGTTCCCCATTAGCTTTTGCCATTAGGTCCTAATATTTTCTAGTCAGCGTAACACAAGACACAGGTAAGCAATCAGGTAGTTCCTGATCACTTTCCTCTTCGTCTCCTACATATTCTTGAGCATCATACATGTCTTTCTCACCTTCTCGGTCCTGATTTTTTTCTTGTTCTGAAGAAGGTATGGGTTGTTCTAAATAATCATCACTTTCATTCAAATTCACCATATACATCTCCAGCACTTTACCAAATGTTTCTGCTATTTCATTGAGTTGGTCATAAAAAGTGTCATACTTTGTATCCCCGTTCATTTCTGGATTGATGCTTTTGCAAAGAAGGCTACTACTTCTTCTCAACTAGTTCAGAGTCTTCTACCAGTGGATTCATTTGGTATTTTGGGAGTTATGGAGTGTGGAGTCGCCAGGTGGATGTATATGAATGTTGAAGTAGGATGATGTCCACCATTAGCAATAGAATGCCAATCTAACCAGAGATCTTGGGTCTTTGAGTGCCTAAGAATGCTTAAGGAGTAATGCACTCAATTTCCCCAGCGGAGTCGCCATTATGTTGGAGTTCCCATGTTTTGGCTAGATTGGCAAGACCAAAAGATGAGACAACATCAGAACCACTTTGGGGCCCAAGGATCTAGCCCTCCTGGACCCGGAGAGGGATCTCTCCAATAAAACAAAGAATGGTATATCTTTGGAAGCTCACAATGAGATGTTAGGCTAGTTATGAAGCACAAAGGGGGGTTTTAAAACGATTTGGTTGGCTGGTTGCTGGGTTGGTCATGAGATCATAGATTGAGAAAGTAATGGGAGAAAAGGAACAAAACAACAGGATGTTTCATCTAAGAGGATAGGTTAAGAAAGTGCCATCCGTTGGGCTATGGAGTCATGAAAGGTAATTACATGCAACAACTAGCCAAAGCCTCCAAAGGGCAAGTCATCTAATACTAAAGGATTTTTTAGATTAGATGGTAGGATGGAACATTAAGGAAAGAAAGTGAGAGAAGGAAAGCAACCTAATTTCTGTCTATAGATCAGGTCAGAGGTCATTTAACTCCAGGTCAGCTTTAGGATGCTCCAAGGGAAAACAGAGATAAGTTTAACGAAGAGATCTTAGAAAGGTTAGCTGGTCACACAAGGATCCTAGTGGACAGGGCTAACTCTAATCCCCAACGTTCCCAAATCTTCTAGCTTAAACCCAACAAGAACATCTAAGTATTGATTCCATCCAATTCATACATCAGCTAGCAGCATAAGGAACTACTACACTATTTAAATTAACTGAAATCAAATCCTCAGATAACATATTTAGTAGAACAACATTTAAGGCCAGGAGAGTAGAGACATAGGGTACCTAACAAGGGTAAATCCTATGCCATATTTCTGATGAAAGCCATCATAAAATGAAACAATATGAAATGTAATAAACAAAGTTAGAAGAAATCACCAATAGTAATAGACCAGGTTCCTATGAAACGTGATTTGATTAATTTATGAAAAACTAGTCACATACACTGAGCTTAAGGGCTGTTACAATCCAAAATTCTCCTCCCAGCCTAATACATAACATCTACTCTGATATCCCTCCCAAGACTATTCTAACAGTCAGAATGAATCCCTCTAATAGCAACGGCAGCAGCCGAACAACAACCTTACAAAATGTTCCTGGGGATTTCTTATAGGGGAAGAGAAAAACAGAAAGTAGATGAACATTAAAAGGATCTCATTA
This sequence comes from Pinus albicaulis, assembly GCA_034641835.2. Lineage (NCBI taxonomy): Eukaryota > Viridiplantae > Streptophyta > Pinopsida > Pinales > Pinaceae > Pinus > Pinus albicaulis. The sequence goes on from CM076582.1 coordinate 1,252,915,223, forward strand.
AGACAGAGTGGCAGAAACATTCACGCCCACGCTGCTTAATCTCTCTGCAAGACTGTGGGTACTCTGTAGGCTACTTGGAGATCTCTGTTAGGTCGATTTTGACCTCTGGTGTTTCTTTGGAGTCCTTTCGACTGTCTGGCATTCTGTGGTAGCCTTCTGGAATAAATTACATGGATGGGAAAACTGCAAGTCTCTCCATACCTCATAACTGCTGTCCAGACAGTCTTTAAGAACCTTTTTCAGTATAATTGACTGTTTCAGGGCTCGAGGAGATATGAGGGATTCTGTAGGTAACATCCTTCCTGGAGGAATGCGTTCTGCTGATAATTAAATGCGGATATGACCCTTTGCGTGCTTAAGTCTTCAAACTGTGCTTTGAGTCCTTTCCTTGCGGGGTTAAACATAAATTACATCAATAATAAGTATTAATCCCCTTGAATCCTTCTGTTGATCTGCTGGCAATGCTGAAATGGACTCTCTATTCTATCTGCATAATAAAATGAACCTGTTACACACCTGGGCAGTGGTGGCGGAGGAATTCTTTCGGAGGCCTGTGGAAGCGGTCGTGGAGCAGTGGAATAGTGAAAGAGTGGTGGAAGAAATGATAACCAGTATAAGACCTAAAGGTTAACTCTTGGGCGAATTACAAAGGAAATCACCGGAAAACAATGAAGCGAAGCCACGGATGTGGGACCCAAAGGGTACGGATGTTTCTGATTAACCCGCGCGTAGCTCCGCGGAGTGACCACCGTTGGATCAATTGCCCCAAATCGGACGGTGCACGTGCATTTCGCTATGCATCCTGTGCCGAACTTTAATGCGCGATGAGCAGGCGGTTTTGAAATAGTGCTCCTGCCACAGGTCGGATGTTGCATGGAATCACTGGCCCATCGAAAAATACCGCCTACCTTTGAAAGTTGGTGCGATAGAAACCGGATGGTTTATGGAGTAGTGTGTGGCAAGGACCACCGGGACAGATAGCCTCCAGGCCGTCGGATCAACATGTAAATGAACGGCAATGGCTCGGCTTTAACAAGGGAAAAAAAAGGGTTTGTTACGAAAGGCAGAGGACCTTAGTGGTGGGACCGGGGGTCGATCGCAATCGAGATCGGGAGCGGGGGTGCGAACAATCGCATTGCAAATATTTGTGATGGATGATCGGAACATATAAAACACAGCATGCGATTGCGATATTGCGATTGGAGGTTGGAGCGATGGTGCGAGGACTTGCGACGTGATCAATCGCATCGCAAATATTTTCAATGGATGATCAGAACACTTCACATAAAACACGCGATTGAAAGGAATTTGCAATTGCGATCAATAAGCGGCGGGGTTATAAAACCTTATAATAAAGTTTTATAATAATGTATGGCAGGGATGGAAAGGGGAAGTGGTTAGCGGCGGGGTCTTTATAATATAGAGTTTTATTATAAAGTTCTATGGGTTATGGAGGGGAAGTGGTTTACAAGGGGATGGTGGGAAAGGGGCTAGGCCCTATTATAAAGTGGAAAGTGGGTTTTGGCCCATTTCAATGCAATTTAAGGCCAAGGAAGAGTAACGATAGAGGGAATAAAGGTGAATTAGATCGAGAAAGGGATGGGGGTAGAACTTAAGGGGGGTTTTGGGAGGATTTAGAGGGTTAGAAGGGAAATTGAAGGGGAGACAAGGGGATGCAGACGACGGCACAGGGGTAATGAAATAAGAGGGAAAAAGGAGGCCTTTGGGCATTTCTTCACAATCGGAGAGGCTTTATAATGGGACTCAGCAGAGGGAATTTTATCAAGGACAGAGGCACAAGGAGGCTTCAAGGATGATGTGTTTTCAGGGGAAATGCATTACTTGAAGGCTCAACAACATTTTAGCCCCCTGCTTGCTTGTCAAAAAATTTATAGGGGGCTAACACTTGCAAAGAAAATTCCCATTGCAAAACTAGTGATTATGGCTAAGAAAACCAAGAAGAGAGAAAAGAAGATGGTGACCCCTAGCATTCAATGGGAATCACCAGTCTGCATCATATGCGACGTAATCGGTCACCCTACCCATATCTGTCCAGAGATTGATGAATTAAAACCACTCCTTGGATCTAAGACAGACATTGCGACGCCGCGTTCCCGTAAAAAGGAACATGCCACCAAAGGTAAAGGAAAAGTGTGTACCAATCACATATGCACCTTCTACAATAACTACGGGCACTATACCCATCATTGCTCATAGATCCCGTGATATAGGGACACCTTACACACCATCGAGTGATCCTATTAAGAGGATCCCTCCACCCTGGCATATGGAGATGAACCTCGTATCATCATGTACCTACAGCAAGAGCGGAAATCACCTGAAAGGCTCCCCTCTAGACCTCCTCCCTCAATCCAAAGGTGTGTACTTTGCGATGAACTTGATCATTTCATCATTGACTTCCTATCTTTGAAAATTTTCCAATGATGGTACCCAGTCCATATAGTATACCGCACCGACATGGACATCCCATATTCATGTCAGATATGCGGTGAAAACCACCCAATATGTCGTTGTCACTACATACCAAGATTCCGCATAGCTCTATCCTGTATGTGATCAACCATAGTCCACCTCTCTTGAGAAGATGACACGAACTCAGAATCCATGAACAATTTGATGCCTCAAGAGGATGTGACGAATAGATCCGTCCTGTTCTTTCCAACTGAAAGATGACAAATTAGGGAGATTCATCCCCCACCAAATTCCAATGACACGACACATCATATACGATTCATATCATCGTGTATCGGAACTATGACTCGAGTTGTCTTCTCATCTACCATAGGTGTCGAGTCAGTTGCAACTACGAGAGTAGTTGTTCATACGACAGTGTAGACCCAATCTATCTACACTATCTCGACCGCATCTGGTTCCACCACATCCACGATGGAATCCTTCTCATGTCTCTCAACTAGCTCCATACGAATTAACCCCATTCAGCATAACCCTACATAAGAACAATCCCCATTCAGGTCCTTGTTTCATTCAGATGGGGATATCCTTAAGGCTATGATGGAGCTAGATTACCATGGGATGCAATGCATCACCGTTCGCTTTTCCCCCCCAAAAACACGTTCAGACCCGACAAGACAAAATAACAAGAGATCTATGTGATTGAATCAAAATATTTCCTTCCATCAGGAAAAGTCGATTGGATCAAAAACCCCATCCCAGCACCCGACGTGTTTGAGGAAGGAAATATGTCTAAAATATCACCTACCATCAAGGTGAACATGTCCCAATATCCGAAAAAGGTCGAAGAAATATCACTAGGGGTAGCATGCTCTCTAGAAGAAATAACCTCTTATATCTAATTGCTACAAGAGTATCGAGATTCTTCGCGTGGGACTACTCATAAATGCTTGGGCTTAGTCCTACTATGGTAGAGCACCATATTGGCACTTGGCCTGATGTACCTCCAATGCGCTAGAAACAACGTTAACTGCACCCATCTAAGGCCAAAGAAATAAAGTGAGAAATCGATAAGCTTCACAAAGCTAGGCTTATCTACCCCATCGCCTATACATCTTGGGTTTCCAACCTTGTTCCCGTCATGAAAAAACAGGGCACTATATGCATTTGCACCAATTTTTGGGATTTGAACAAAGCTTGTCCTAAAGACAATTATCCCACTCCATTCATCGACCAAGTCATTGATGCTTGTGCAGGACATGAGGCTCTCTCCTTTATGGATGGGTTCTCCATATACAATAAAATCCAAATCCCCCATATACTGGTACAAAACTATGTTCACCACCCCCTGGGGCACATTTGCATACAAGGTAATGCCATTTTGCCTAAAAATTCTCAAACCACATTCCAATGGGCCATGAATTATATATTTCATGACTTGGCACACCTTATCCTCACCTACTTGGATGAGCTGACCATACGCTCCAAGAAGTGCTCAGACCACCTCCAGGATCTGCGATTGGTATTCCAACGATGTCTTCAATACAACCTATGCTTGAACCCCCTCAAGTGTGTTTTTTGCGTCAACACAAGAAGACTCTTAGGTTTTATCATGTCCTAGTAAGGCATTTGTGTGGACCCCCTCAAGGTCCAAGCCATCAAAGAGGTACCTCCACCTCAAACCCTCAGGAAACTTCAAAGCTTGCAGGGGAAGGTCGATTTTCTGAGATGCTTTGTCCCAGATTATGCCACCTACGCTCAAGGGTTCTTGCGCCTCCTCTGCCAGGACATTCCATTTAAATGGGATGATTTCACCCAGAAAGCGTTCGATGTGTTGAAATACAAATTATCTTCAGCGCCCCTCATCAGTCCCAAGACTATGACAAAGATTATATCCTGTATTTATCAGCTTCCGAGTCCACGTTAGCCGGAATGTTCGTCCAATATGGCCCAAATGGGAAGGAGGACATAATATACTACGTTAGCAAAACCTTATCGGGTCTAGCATTAAGATATGAGGTTGAAGAAAAAACTACACTAGCATTAATTTATTTAGTCCAGAAACTTCGCCGCTACATCATCTTAAGAACCACTATGGTCATCATAGATATTAACCCCATTAAATACCTACTCACATGCCGCCTAATGAACCATAAGTATGCCCGATGGATAGCCATTCTACAATAATATGACTTACAGTTTTGCTCCCCCAAAATAAAAAAGGTGCTTGCCTTAGTAGAGTTCATTATGGATCTCCCAGAGATACGAAGGGATCACCAGTGAACGATTTGCTACCCGATGAACACCTCTTTTTCGTAGCAACTGACGACCCTTGGTACGAAGATATTCTCCTGTTCTTGCGACCCCAAATTTTTAGACCTCATCTCACCTAAGCTGATTGTCAGTGCATATGCCAGCAGGCCCCCCGATATCTCCTCATGGAAGATGTCTTATATCAACGAGGCATCGACACCATTTTACAGCAGTGCCTCACCCATGACCAAGTAGAACAAGCCCTTAATGACTACGACGGAGGAACTTGTGGTGGCCAACTATCTGGCAAGGGCACCACCCAAAAATTCTTATGAGAAGGATATTTTTGGCCCTGCTTGTTTTGCGACTACATTACAGTAGTCAAAATATGCAAACATTGCCAATGCTTTGCCCAAAAAGCAAGGGCACCTCTCACTCCTCTTCATCCTATCATCATCGCCAGTCCCTTTCGTAAATGGGGGATTGACTTCATGACTTGCAACCCTTCCTCATCGGGCAACCACAAATACATCATCATGGTCATTGACTATTTCAACAAGTGGGCTGAGGCTATGCCCACATACAACAACATGGTAGAAACTACTGCTCATTTTCTATTCAACCACGTGATCGCCCAGTCCGGCGTCCTAAAGAGTTAGTCTTCGACCATGGGAAACACTTCGAGAACGACATTTTCGAGGAGCTATCTCAGCACCTCAGATTCGCGCACGAATTTGATTCACCATACTACCTCCAGTCCAACGAATAGGTAGAAGCTATTAACAAAGTACTCAAAACTATGTTACAACACATGGTGAATAACCATAAAACCAACTGGCACCATATGCTCTTTTCTGCCCTGTCAACATACCACACAACGATAAAGACGTCCATTGGTTTCACTCCCTTCCACTTGGTATATGGGGTTGAGGCCATGATTCCCATAGAATGCTAGATCCCAAATTTACATGCCGCCATCGAACTACTTGATGACACCTAGCGTCTAGAACAGTGCCTAGTACAACTAGAGCTTGTTGACAAAAGTCAGTGACAGTCGCTGCAACACAACAAGGCTGACAATAAAAGGGTAAAGCAATCATTCGACCACCACATCAGACCTCAATCATTCATCGAGGGATAATTAGTCCTCCGCTACGATGTCGCTAAAGAATCCATAGGGCCATGAAAGTTCGAAGCCTTGTGGAAAGGACCCTACATCATCAAACATTTCCTCTGACAGGGGGCATACATCTTAACGAAACCGAATGGGAATTGCCTCAATAACCCCGTCAATGGCCTTTACCTCAAGAAATTTTACCCATAAGGACCAAAACAGCCCTTCCCTAGATTGAACGTACACAACCCCAACCACTCAAAAATTTTGACCAAAAGACTTATTTAAAAAGCGCTCAAAGTGCCACCATGGATCACCAACCTAAACCCTATTTCTTATTTTCTGATGGAGCATCAATATGGTCTCAAAGTTTAGCCACAGCTACCTGGGTCATTTACCACCCTGACCGATCACCACTCTGCTCAAATGGTGTGTGCATCGGTTTAGCAACAAACAATCAGGCATAATATGGTGCCGTGTCAGACTTATGTGCGATTCCCTCCATCACAGTATACACCATATGCATATCTACCTCGATTCCCAATTAGTAGTGTTGTAGTTAAACCAAACATTTGAGACAAGAGATACACATATGTTTAGAAAACATTTGCGTGCCAAAATAATAAGTACACAATTTGGCTATATCACATTTACACATATACCAAGGAGTCAAAACCAAACAGTTAATCACATATCTAATAATATCCTAAACTAGAATGTATCTCGAATAAACCATCATACATAAAATACCAAAAATATAGATATCCATCAGCATAACATCATACATAAACTGAAATAGGTGACACATCAAACAGAGCCGTAAAAAATATCTCTCATATATATATATATATATATCACAATGAGTATGTCTGAGTACAAAAAATAGTGTCACTGGCCCAACTTCCAGCCTAAAGATACAAAAATCCATCAAAAATAAGGGAAGCATCCTCATAACGGGTGCTTTCCCTATGTACAAGTATACTCTAGGGTGGTGCCCCCTTAGGAGGGGCACCTGGACCCACAACCACTCATGTTGCCACCACTGGAGCTTCCATCGCAACCGTGATCACCACCCGACGTAGAACATGCCAATAGTCCCTCTCACGAGCCATCATAGTCTCTAACCAGACCTCCTCGAATTCATCCATGAAACTCCGAGCAGGCATCCCCTGGGTCAAGCGATCCACTCGACCCCGGAAATCTTCAAGAACAGAAACCTGAGCTGTCAGTTCCGCAATACGATCATCTACCGTATCTGGACAAGCCACTGTCGCATTGGCACAAGCTCTCTCGACCGCAATCTCTCTAGCAGTAGAGTTGTTGGCCACCCTTGAAGGGCTAGCACCACCACCAGGTCCCCCAGTAGCGCCTCCTCCCTGATCACCCCTAGGTCATCGTAGAGGATCATGGCCAGCCAACCGAGACACAGGGAGACCCACCTCACCAACATCTGCAAGAGTAACCAAAATTATGTCAGTGTCACTAGAAAAACACACAAGGACATGCATACTCAAATAAACGCAGAAAAAATACACAACACACCTGTGGGACCCCAAGCGTAACCAAAAGGGAGACCCATGTCTAGATCCCCCCAAAAGTCCATCCCCGCATATGGGTATGTTAAGAAAACCTAGGGGTTGGCCTCAAACCAGACCTCTGTCGTGGCATTCCAATAACACCCCACCATTCCACCACCACCTCGCGGCATCACCAGAGCCCATATCCTCATTCAAGGCTCTCGTGGCCCCCCAGGAGGCACCACCACTACTAGCCTCAGCAACACTACTCTCTCGTACATAATGATACACAAGATACTAGCGTACGTAAATGATTTAGATCCACGTTGGACCTTGTTGAGTTGTGACACCATCCTGTTAAAGAATAAATAGGCAAAGTCAAAAAAAATGCCCGGACCTCAATTGTCACAGTACTCCAACCTGCGAGCCCGATGCCCGATGTGGAGCAACCAACCCTGCTAGTCTGACAATCACTGCTTAAGCACATCGCTCTGCCAGAGATGTAACTGATGCATACATTTGTAAGAGGCGCCCCACCATAGTGGCGTCTCCTAAATCTCTCAAATTCCACTCTCCTGGTAGGGAGTGGATATCTCAATTCCTCACCCTAAGGCAGTAACCCGGTCACAAAGTAAACATCCATCTCAGGATGGATGACCAAGTGTGTCCCCCGCTGTAATATCCAAAATTGGAAACATGTAACAATACTAAATAGTCATGCATTAAAATAACATAGTTCATCTAAGACATAGCAGGAGGCCAATAAAAATGTTCTTCAATAGTATTTGCAGCAGCAATATAGATGTATAATGAGGCCCATGAGATTCATAGCTGGAAATACAAGATATAAATAAAAGAAATTCCCTCAAAAGAGGTGTTGCAACCACATGAATGGACTAAAACTTCCTTGACATCGTTATTTTATTAGGATGCAAACTGTTGTTGATTACATGTCAGATCTAGAGCAAATCTATGCATAAAAAGTTAGATCCATGCACTAGAAAGGCTCCTCTTTCAGATCCCCTTGGGATTTTGAGAATTACACCAAGGATAAGCAATAGATATGAGATTTAAGAAATCATATCTACATAAATATTCATAAATTCTAAAGTATTAAGTAATATGCATATCAGATCTAAAATATACAATGTGTAGATCTCCTCCAATGGATCTCAATGTGAAGGGAATATCCCCAACACTCAGAAACTCGCTCTCCAAATAGTGCACCCAAAATCCCTACAACAACACCTACCGGAATAATGTAGATCTGGAATAGAAACTACATTGTAGGGTATAGATAATAGTTGGCCACATGCCAAGATCAAGAAATGATGCCCAATAACTCCAATACACTTCCCTCAATAGAGCAGAAGACTCCTCCACTGAAAAAGGGCACTAAAATGTCCTAGATATGAATATATCTAACTTCCACTTGCTGCAGCTTGAAAATACAACCAAACACTCAACAGGATATGAGTTGTAGTTGAAAGAAGAAGCTTGGCCTCATGCCAGATAGTGGACTATGCAATACAAGACTCTCCCAAGAGCTACTCAATGGAAAGAGGTGGAATTCCTAAATAGGAAATTCCAATGCTAAATAGAATTTGTAACCTAGGCTAAACAGCCAAAGAAAGCTATATGGTATAAATAGACAATATATCAAAATATCATATCTTGAACAACCCCTCCATGCCACGATCCCCTTCCTTATATAGATTAAGAGCTTGTAAACCCTAAACCACCTTCAATGAAATCTTCTCTTTCACATAATCCATCTCCTTATAGAATTATGTTGTGCCACATTGATGGCCACTCCTCCAAGACAGCGCTGTAGATTTGGTCAAGGTTGACCCAGTCAAAGTATTATTCCCCTTTCACACCTAAGGGTGCTTTGCTTACATAGCCAAGATTTAGCCTTTTTCACATTTGGCCTTGATTTATTCTTTATTAGGAGTTTGATGAACCTCCTTTATACATTTATTGTTTAAGAAAAGAAATAAAAACAAAAGTGGATATTCCAATTAGCTTAGGACAAATTAGGAATATTATAGTCCTTCCCTCCAAAATGTTGCTTGTCCTCAAGAAACTCACAAGAACATTTCAAAATCTCCAATGGATTTGTCTCCTCCCAAGAATACAAGTTTGCCTTTGGTGAATATCCCAAATATTTGTCATCATGAAGAAGTGGGAGATACATAGAAAGAATCATATGTTGTTCATTGGTCTTCTTAAGGCATGAGAGATGGTAAATATTGGGTACTTCAACCCCCATGAGATACTCCAATCTCCATGCTATCATCCAAACAAAGTGAGCCATCCTTGGTGGCTCATATAAATAGTCACCAATCCCCTCCTTATGCAATGTATAGGGGCTGCATGGATAGAAATGAGAGGTAATAATGTTCAACTTACGTTGTCTCTCCCTCCATTTATGACAAATTTGGAGCTGTTGATTCTGAGTGGCAACAATATAGTCCTCATGAAGCCAAAAGATACTTGGAACCTCATGATTCCCTTCATTGATTCTAGGGAGCCTCCTTGCCCAATCTCACATGCATATAGTGAATAAAGTATCATCACCATATGTGCTCCAAAAGAAACATGGACTAAGTGTCATATGGTATATTGGATGGTGACAATAGTCCCTCCACTGAGACCAACGTTGTTCTTCTTCTTGTTGCCTCAAGACATAGTACAATAAGTGGCCACCCAACCACCTTCTTGCTGCCATAAGCTTCTCCAAAGCTTGAAAATAGTAGAGGATAAGAGGTGTTAGCTGAATATGATTCAAGAAACACATGTCTTGCCACAAATTCTCCCATCTGAGAAGCTTCTCCCAAAGACATAGGTCACACATATGGCCTTTTGCATAGAGAAACAAAAGATAAAGTGTAGCAGCCATATAATGTCTCATCCTCCTCTTGAAGTATGAATAAATATGGGAAGTTTCTTTTCCCATGGACACACCCAACCAATGTATCCTCCCTGCTATCATGTTCCCAACAAAGATCAAAGCATCATCATCATGTGGGATCAAAATCAGCAATACATACATAATTAAACACAATGATGGAGGTGGATCATAGTCCCACAAGTGGAACTAGCATAGTAGATCTCTTGACTACATTAGATAATGATATGGTAAGTGGTTTTCCCACCACTTACTTGCTTCCCATAACATATCACCATGGCTGGAAGTGGGAGATATATTTGGTGCCTTAGGAAATCACCCATCATGCTGCAAAATCTCCCTTTGTTCACCAAGGGAGTGGCCATAATCAGAAATATTTTTGGCCCAAAGTTGGCCATAAATTTTATAAGGTATAACACTCCTCTTAGGAGTCATGGCCTGCATATACATAGTAAAATAATGCATACAATCATAAAATAAAATATGATTTGTGTTAGCCACCTATAATTTTTTTTATACCAAGAGGTGGCTAGACTTTGTCTTCAAGCCTTCAAGAGATAGTTTCCTTTGAAAACCTATCATATTTTTAAAGTATTATGATGTTCTTTATCCTTTGAATTAATATTCACTGCTGTTTCACTATAAGTCCTCAAGTACCTACTGATTACCAAGAGAAAAACTGCTTAAGAAACTCCATTTTCCCTCATTTCACATCTGCATTTCACTCTCTAATTTAATCCAATAAAAAGACCTTCATTTGACTTCTAAATAATTTCAAAAACCCCTTTAAGCCTTATACCTCTCTTTTATCTGGCCTAAAAATCCTTCTCTCATCTATCAGAAGCCTGTTTTGGCTTTAAAATCTATTTGTTTTGGCCTAAAAATAGTCTTTTGCACTCCTAAGGCATTAAGCCCCCGAGAGCTTATATTCTTCAGCCCTCTTCCTCATATGTCCTTAGCCCCACAATCAAGCGCTTAGAACATAAACCCCCATGCAAAACCCCCCTTTTCCCTTCTATTTTCCATTCCTGACATATGATTTTAAAACAAATCTGGACCATTGATCTCTGCAGATCAAAGGCCATCAAACCTCCATTCTTCCGCCCATCCATCCTGCCTTGCCTTTTCCTCCATCCATATATCTGCTCCTTCTTTCAATCCTAACCATCCATCAAAGAGATCTGACGATTGGGACTTAACTCGATACCACCAATAAACCCATCCAAAACGCGACAAAACATTACGTCACCATGGACCTCGCTTAAACTTTTACCCCACAGCTTCTCATCCATCGCGCTCAACCCGCACCGTTGGATCTGGAGCCTCCAATCCAACGGTCGATGATCTATATCGTGTAATTTTTTGCTCTGTTCCGCAGTGCGCTACTTCCGCGTGATAAAAGTGGTTTTCATTTTCCACGTGTCAAGTGACTAATGGAATCGCATTTCAAAAGTTAATACTGCCTACCCCCCAAAATGCTGCGCGACAACCACTAATGGTTTTCCCAAAACCACCATTCTTCCCAATTGGCGCCATATTTTAAAAATTAAACCCTGGTTCTATGTTTTATCATAGAAACCTATTTTCTGCTACAAATCTCTCCATCTTCACAGCTCCTAAACACTTCCACGAACCTTCCAAAGCTTCACAGGATTTAAATAACTATGTGTGTTTTTATGCAGGTTTAATGAAGTTCAAGATAAAACCCTCCTGTAGATGATTACAGTGTTATTGGCCAAGGATGAAGATCCTTATGGCCTTTGGTAAAAATTAAAGGGTTTTGAAGTGTTAATTACATGTTCTAAGAAGGTTGGCAAGTCATGATTGTCGGCTTTTCAAAACCATTTCTCCAACAAACCCTCTGCACACATGCAAACAACAAGCACAATCAGAGTTTATTAAATAAAAGAATATCAGTGTCAAGATGAAGATCAGATCATAATAAAAGGTTTAAAGATGTTAATCAAAGCTTGAAAGGATCAAGGCACAAATTGAATATCAAAGGCCTAATCCACAGAATGAAGAAAAAATATCCAGAAGAACCTCGGATGCCACATCTAAGGGGCTAATTGAATCCCCAACTACCAAAATTTCCACCTGTAGCCTCTCTGCCTCAAAGGAATACCCAGATCAATTTTTAGTCAGTAACATTAAGACTAAAGATAGTTGAACAGTTATTACAAACAAAGGAATATATTTCAAACTGTCAGTAAAGTTATTGAAAGGATAAGAAAACTCCTGAAAGTCAATATTTTCACCCACTAAGCCTAAAAAGAAGAAAACATAATAAATGAAATAGAGTTGTAATTCAATGCATTCCTGCCTTAAGCCTTGCATGGTTTTCAAGGCTAGGAGTTGCATTTAGTATAGAATTAATGATACTCAACCCGAGAACTCTTCCACCTCCTCATTTCTTCTATAAATACTTTTGAAGAAGATGAGAAGTTTTTGGTTGGTTGGTCACTAGTTGTAACATTGGAATTCTCTAAAATAATACATAGTCTGTTGAAGTTGAAGAATAAATTGAAGTCTTGGAAGCTGGATTATGTTTTGACATGCTTATTCTTGAGAAGGCTCTATCACTAGATCCCTGAGCTTGGTCGTTGGTGATGTATTCTGAACTATCTGCTATTTTTCCTGTTTTCATTATGTTTCATAAATTCTTACTACATTAGGATGAAAAGTTTAGGCTAAGAAATGACTCCTGGAAGCACCTTAGACCTGTTTATCCTTCACTATTTTATGTTTTCTTCTGCTAAGGAATTTTAGAGTCTTTAATCATTCTCTTGAACCCTTATACTTGTTTATTTCTCAAATAGTTGGTTCCATCATGATTTATGGTTTTTCCTGCTTGTCTGCTGCCACTTGAAATTTTTTTTGAAGTTTCCCTTTGAAGTACCATTGTTTACAGTTAGCCAAGGAGGTCTGTTTTGATCATACCCTTTGTCCCTGCTTGAAAAATTGTTTTAAAGGTCTTTATAGTTGTAATCATGGATGTGTTAGGTGTTCCCTCTTCTATGACTGCAATTATCAGTGAATCTTTCATGTTTTCTAACTCCTTTGAAATAAAATCTTTGAGGAAATAGGATGTGCTCCCAAATCTTAGATTTCATTTTGAAAGTTGTCTTCAAGTAATTATTTTCTTAAAGTGTGGTTTGTAGAATTCTTGGTTAGCCCTGTCTATCAAATACCTTTTTATTGTTCAAATTATGTTTTTAAGTTCCCTTTGTTGAGAATTCAATTTCTCTTTCCAAATCATTAATGTTGCTATAGGGTAAAATGCTTGGGTTGTTGGTTTTCGAATATCCCTCTCAGGGCTTTCTGGTGCCCGAGGTAGACAATAAGATTAGCTATGTTGTTCACAAAGATGGCATGAGCATGTTCATATTAGCTTGAAATGACTTGAAGGAATACAATAGAGAATTACCTCTTTGACAGTCTTAGAATCCCTTGGAGAGCGTTGCGCAGTGAAGCAAGAGTCTTTCTTCACCGGCTCCAAATCCGAGTCTTGCAATCAGTCAAAGCACCCGCGTAATTTCTAATATAACAAGTATCCTATAAATTAAATCAATATACAATAAATATCTAGATTATGCACATCTGAGCCATTCATATCATACTATGTATATGTTCAAACAATAATGACAATATTAAGCATTGAATGGACAAAACGAACACAGTTCTATTGATTTTGAAAGAAGGAGGATTACAACCATCGGTTGTACCAAGACCTCCTCAGTCTCCCAATCTCTCTTCTCTTTCAAGTGAAGAATTCCAAGTCAACAAGCTCTCTAGGAGCCTCTTTGACTCTTGGCCTTCACAATGTCACACTGTTCTCTATTCCACAAGTATACAAGAACCTTGAGCAATCCTTCGACCTTGAATTAAGAGCCTTCAGCTCCTTCTTATAGAAGAGGGAGAAGGCCATTGTTGCCCTTCTCTTTCCACTAGTTTGGAATGGAAAAGGCTTAGATGTTTCCTTGATCTCCATGCTTTTGCCTCTTTTGGAGTTCAGTCTCCCATGGCAATGACCAATAATGAACTAGTGCTTCTGCAGTTTCCTTTGTGAACTGACTCCTTTGTGAGGGAAAGTCGAAGATTCAAATCATTCTCCGCGCTCTTTTCCCAATTCAAACTTAAAACACGGGTAACGCGTCCCTCCATTGTAAACAGAGCGTTGCCCTAGCCGCTAACGCGGCCAATGTAATTATTGCCTGTGTTATAACACTCTTGTTCTCTTCTATATATGTGTTACCCTGGCAGAAATAGGTTTAATTTAGGTCTTTGTACTTCTTCAATATTTGTCTTCCCCTCTGAGCTGATGAAGAGGTATTTTGACCTGTAACAGATGCCCCCTAAAGTGTGAGGTCAGAGACAAAGATGATGGCCGAAATACTTTATAATTTGTAGAGATAGAGGGATTGAAAGACTGAGGAAAACCTGAAACAACAACATATGTCAGAAAATATAGTATTTTCCTAGAGTCGGGCATGTCCCATGCTCAGTAGCTTAAACAACATGATTTCTCTAGAATAGATATATGAAGAATCTATCCACCAATAGGCACAATGTGGAAGTGTCTGTCATAACAGGATCAGGCTGAAGAAGCTGTCTCCATAAACAATATCGCAGCTTGGGGAAGGGAACACAACTTTAATGGTGTAGCCTTTTGCCCCAAGGTCTTGACCGCCGATTCACTTAAACTGCATATTTCTCAACATGTGAATGAAGGATTTGTCGTCAAACATGTGATAAATCATCTGATTACCAGTCGATAATGAAAACTGTTAACAGACGCGAAGGTGGCCACCGATAATGATGATGGTCCCTAAGATGCCTAGTACAATATAGCGAGTGTGAATAAAAGGAGTTGAAGTCAAACACTCGTAGAATCATTCAATCAAGAGCCAATGATGAAGACCCTTGATCAAACACAAGACTACCTGCCACTGATGTCTGCAAGTATCTGGGTACTGATGGGTTTCTGGATCAACTTCCTAGATAAGATGTTGAAGTCGATAGGAAGAGATCTGTTGAAAGGTAGGCACTGAGGCATCCTACATCAGTCAACATGAAATGGAAACCAACTGATTTTTTTATATGCTGTTTATGATTTGAGATAAGGAAGAGTAAATGGAACGTCGAAGGATGACAAATAATTCCTTTTAATGAACGGTTTGGTTTGATAATAGGAGCGATTAGATAACGGATACTGCTTGAACAATGAAGAGCACTCTGCTGCTTGGGGTACTAGGTATTTGAAGCGTGTTTGAACTTTAAAGAGTGTGTTAGGATTTTACCGGTCACCGAGACAACACAGGATTTGAAGAAGCTAATACTCATAGATGGTAGGGTTCGGCTAACTGCGAAAGAGTTTTCTGGGAAGTGCCATGTTCAAGAATTTTGCTGCCAAATCGACCTTTTTTGAAAATGTAATAGAGGTAGCATCCGTTTTGTCCAAATTTTCCCCGTATGATTAAGTTTAACGAGTCCAGACGAGTAAACTCGGTGAATTTTTCATGTTTAGAGAGTCTGAAAAATGTCAGGAAAGACAACTCTGTGCCCCATCTGATTAGATTTAACGAGTCCAGATGAGCAAACTCGGTGAATTTTTCATGTTTAGAGAGTCTGAAAAATGTCATAAAAGACAACTCCATGTCCTGTCTGATTAGGTTTAATGAGTCCAGACGAGTAAACTCGGTGAATTTTTCATGTTTAGAGAGTCTGAAAAATGTCGTAAAAGACGACTCCATTGGGGTACCTTTGTCATGTCTTGATAACCGGGCACGACAAAGGGATAATAGTAAGCCCGAAACAGTTCATTTTCCGTAAGTTAGTCCATCGAATCCGAAAAAGTGAGAAATCTATGTTCAATGGACGTCTACCTCATTTTGTTATGAGTATGAGGAGACGAAGTAAACTCAATATTCCTTGTGAAATTTTAATGAGTCCAACAAAGAAAAACTCGGTACCTCCGTGAAATTTTAATGAGTCACGCGGAGAAAACTCGATACCTCCGTGAAATTTTAACGAGTCACGCGGAGAAAACTCGATTATTTTTTCAGTTTAAAGAGCTTTGAAAAAAGAGGAAAAGAATGGCTCCTTGTTCTTTGTCTTGATAGTTTAACAAGCCTGACAAAGGCGACTCAGGATTTTTTCGGTTTTATGAGCGAGAAAAAAGATTCCTAAAAAGAATGCTCAATACTTCTCCATAGTTTTAACGAGTCTGAAGAAGAAAACTCTAGTTTTTTCGGATTAATGAGCAAGAAAAGACCAAAAACAAAAAAGAACGCTCGATGCCGTCTTCGTATAAGTTTAACGAGTCCGAAGAAGAGAACTTGAGGTTTTTCGGATTAACGAGCAAGAAAAATACCGTAAAAAGAATGCTCGATAAAACATGAGTATGTCTGTTCATAAATCTTGATCCCTAATTAGAACATCAGTACCAAATCTCGAGAGTTGCGACATGTGTACAACAAGAAATCACGACTTTTCCGACTGACTTAAGAGAGTCATGCCCCAGAATTTGTTATAAGAAGGTCAGAAGACTTTCATTTTCACTATTTTGAGTGCTGTGAAGAAGCTCTAGAGTGGAAAAGGGGTGAAAATTTCAGCTGACGATTACGGTCAATCCGGGCAATAGTTTTCTATTCCGCGAGATCCAGGTAAGAGCTAGAACCTTCTGTTATCATTTAATTGTTGATTGGTTAGCTTTTGCTGGTTCAAATTTAGGAAATTTTGAGGCCCTAGAAAAATATTTGCGCCTAACGCGGGTCAGGAGTATGATAGCCGTGTTAAACGCACAACCCGTGAAGGGCTTGCGCGTTAGAACGCTCTGTTTTGTACTAGTGCCCGCGTTAGGCACACTGTGCTTTCTAACAACTCAATTTTTCCATTTTTGAAGTGGTCCAGGCAAGTTTTAATCGGTTGAAAATGTTGCATTTGCAGGTGTTCAGCTATTAATCATGAGTATCTGGCGAGAGAGAGAGCATGAGCGGGAAGAACGAGAGATGGTGACGGATGCAACGAGCTTAATGGCTCTCCGGAGGTGCGGATTGCTCAAGTATGCCCATTTAGAACTGATGAGGGGTCAAGAGGACCTCCTGAGGTGGATGATCCAGCAGTGGGACGAACGGCATCATGTCTTTCGGATTGGTGGTAATGAGCTCGCCATCGAAAAGGATGATGTGTAATTTTTTACCGGCTTGTCATTTCGTGGGGCGAGGCCCAATTTGATGGGGTCCAAAGCTGACCCTCGTTCCACTACTGATTTGATCCATGTGCACTGCATACGTGGCACCCAGGCTGTGAGTAACCGGATACCTATTGCACAAGTGACTCTGAGACCCCTGCGGTCTATATTATGGATGATTGTTCGCTTGGAAAGTGCTAAGAGTCAGCATGTGGTGACCAAGGCTCAGATGCTCCTAGCCTTGGATTGCATGCAGCCTCAGGTTTTCGACTGGTGTGACGGTGTGGTCCATCGGGTCCGAGCAGAGCTTACTGCATGCAAGACCCGTACTCAAAGGGAGTTTGGGTACAGTAAACTGATTTTTTCTTTCATACTGGAGCGGGTACCACTGATGAGGCCCAGGATCCCTACAACGCCATTGGGTCCACGCGAGCCGAGGCAGGCTCGGTGGGCCACTTTGCTTCCACGGACTGGAGAGGGTCCCGTCCGTCACTGTTTTAATGAGGGGTTTTTTGATTGGCTGGACTCCCAGATCATCATGATTGAGGATTATCCCTATGCAAGGATGAACTTCACAGGCGATCTGAAGTTAGTCCTACCCCCTGGCACCCAGTGGGGGCCCAATGGTAAGAAAAAATGATTGGTGTTTTTTCAAAGAAGTTTTTTGTGTTTTTAGCTTTTGAATGTTTATGTAAAAAAAATTTGTTTAAAAAAGGGAAAATTTAGTTTTGACATGAAGCTTTTGCTTGATTGACACAGATGTGGCACCTGTCCATCCAGTTGGGGCCCCTCGCTATGCACGGCGAGGATTGCAGCTACCTGGGGCTGGCGCAACAGTAGAGGATGCGGAAGCCGGTGACGATGATGATACCCAAATTTTACATGAACTCTCCAGGAACCTGGAGGGTCTGAGTATGGGTATACCACCGCTTCCTATGCGGGAGGTTCCAGTTTGTCTGCAGCAGCATATTGTGGGTGTGTCGGAGAGATACTTAGTCCCTCTGAGGAGGATAGCTAGAGCAGTTGTATGCTATCATGAGCATCAGGCCTAGCCAGTGGAGTAGATGTATTAGTGTCAGAGCATGGCTTAGTGTAGACAAATTTTGTAAAACACCCCAAGTTTTGGGAGATTTTTATTTTCGATGTTTACTATGTACTGGACATGACATATATATATATATATATATATATATATATATATATATATATATATATTTGGTTATTTGTGTTTTTAAATTTTTATGTATTTTTGATGTGATAAAAATATATGTACTCATGAGTAAATATTTTACAATAAATGCGATAAATTCCAATCTAACACATAATTTGCCAAAGAATCGGCTAATGCATTAAATTCTCTAGGAACGTGTTCAAATGTGATTGTTTGAAATTGACGTTCTAAAAGTCGCACTCGTAAAAAATAACGTAGCAATACAGGGTGGCGGACACGGTAACAATTGTTTAACTGCATAATGATGAGTTGGGAATCTAACCTGACCACTAAATCGGAGATGTCACGAGATGCTGCTTCCGTGAGGAGTTGGATCACTGACATGTACTCGGCAACATTATTGGTGGCGTTACCCAGGAAAATTCCCCCGGAACCAAGAAGGTCCGACTCAGGAGTATAGAGAACCCAAGCAGCTGAAGCAATGTGTCTAGTGTGACGAGTGGCACCGTCCACATATCCCGGCCAGTAGCAAATATGCTGAATGCGGAGTGACATAAATAACGAAAAGAAAAAAAGATTAGCAGAAAAAAAAAAAACACCTTAAACGAAAACACGATATCGTCAGAAGCATCTAACGTCTAATGAAGGCAAATCTTGCTTGTAAAATTACAAAACACATCGCCCTGGTGGGAGCTGAGCAAAAATACTTTATCGAGATAGGCTTCGTTCTGGGGCTCCTGTCACGGTGATTACATTACGTTCTGTGGTTGTAGGGTCCTTTTGGGAGGCTTTGGTAACAATGTCGGGACGACCACCAATGGTTGAAGGTGTTAGCCCCAAAGGCTGGTAGCACGATCATAAAGTAGAACAAGATCGCCTTCTTGGAAAGAACGAGGCTTGATAGATTTGTCGTATTGAGCTTTAACTCGGCGCTGGTGAGCTTCGAGTGCTAGTGTAGCATCTCGACGAGTTTCGTCCAAATGATCGAGCGAGAGCAAGCGCTCTTCTGTGGTGGTGGTGCCAGGCAGGAGTTCAACGGCAAGTTTGAGTGATGGGATTTCGCACTCGATTGGAAGTACTGCCTCCAGGCCGAAAGCAAGTTGGAAAGGTGTGATATTTGAAAAGCAATACGGAATATTTTCCATGATACCTGTCTTGACCGAGATATCAATGAGTAGCGTCTTGGAAAGATTACCTATGTTCCCTTCTGAATCGATAGTGTGAACAGTCGTATAAGAGAAGGGAACTATCTCAGATTGGTCAAAAGATGGGATTTCAGTTTTTATTGCCTCCGAATCAATCGTCGAAGTGCGATGGTGAAACTCTCCCCAAGGTCGTTCTTCTAATGACATGATCTCTCGAATAGCTTTTTCTGTAGGCCAGACTTCATTGAGGAGATCCTTAGAGAGAACTGTTATGGGAGAGAGGTTTGTACCTGTGGTCGAAACCATATCAGTGGAGGGTTTAGATGTGCTTTGGATGGCTTGATAAGCCAACTCAACCGGCGAAAGCGGCATCTGATCTCCATAAGAATCAATATCTGAAGGTGTCGGGATGATCCATGGGTCGATAGAGCCATCTGAAAAGGTGGATATCATTGCAACCGTGTTTGGGATCTGTGGCGGCGGTAGAGGAAAACAACCCAGTAGGGAAGATGCCTTCAGAAGATCGGTACCGATACTAACGTAAGAGTCAAGGACACCTCTTATTAGTGGTACAGAGCTACTTGGTAAAGTGGCATAATCAGGGGTGTAGAAGGATAGCTGATCGACCGTGACTATTTTCCCATCCAATGGAAATAGGATGAGTCGGAAGAGCAAAGACACGATGGCGGTCATAGCATAAGACCAACTGCGACCGAGCAATAGATTATAGTCGAGATGACGCTCTACGACTTCAACGTCCACGTTTACCGTTTTCCCACTCAGAGTGATGGGAAAGCTAGCAAGGTATCCTTTTGGTAGGAAAGTGTGGCCATCGAAAGCTTTGAGGGAATTCGATGGCGGGGTTAGAGTAGGAGAACCTAAATGGAGCCAGCAAGCTTGTGACATAACGCAGGTCGAAGCACCTTCGTCTATGACAGTGCGATGGATTGGTATCCCTTTCGACACAACCTGCACCTGGAATGCGAGTTGATGTGAGAGGCGAGGTTTAGCCGTTTCCATATCAAATATTGCTAGCATGGAATCTTGGGGATCTATTCCACCAATGGCCGAAAGCAAGGCTTTCCTTTGTGTTTGACATGTTTGTAATACTTCAAGAGCAGACATAGCTGATGGTGCCTGCACCAAATCTTCTACAATATTGTAGTTTTGGGCTGCACGTGCAGAGGTATTATGAGTCGTGCGTCGAAGTGTCCCTTTGGGGGAACAAATTACAGGTTCAACAGTAGGCCTTTCGATATGTAAATCGTTGGGCAGCGGCAGATTGGAACTAGTTCCAGGTTCCTGAGCATCTATGGTAGGATTTCCATAAAGCTTGGTGCGAGTTTGGAGGTCAACACTCTCGATGCCATAAATGGCGGATGGTCCTTCGCCAGAAGGATACGAACCACCGTTGCCCCGTTGATGGGATTTTGGCGGATTGTCAACCATGTGTTGATGTTGCTGCGGTTGATTGGGGAAAGGATTGTGAAGAATGGCAGGTGTTCGCCCAGAATCCTTGTTAGCAATAAAATCGGTGCATTCCTGCAACCGAGGACATTTGTATGTCAAGTGATCCTCCGCACAGATTTTGCAAGGAAATTTCATGGGTTTATCCTTTCCTCTGTCATTTCTGGCAGCATTTTTCTGATTAGGGTTATTCTGATTATCCGACTGCTCTTCCGAAGAAGACGTTTTCTTCTTGTTCTTCTTATTTTTCCCGCTAGGTTTTTGTAAGATTTGCACCGAATTTATCTCAGCGGGAGGAAGAGGAGTCGTTTGATGGGGGGCAGTGGCAGCCGAGGATGGCTGGGAGGTTTGCCCCCGAGACTGATTGGTGGCTACACCAGAGATCGCGCCAACGAGACCATCGGCATGAGCTCCGGTTTTCTGAGTAGCCGGAGGGTTTGGGTTACCAGGGGCATGGGGGAGCAGATCATAAAGCGTGCCAGATTGTGAATAGATTAAATCCAGGTGTTGGGCACGATGAATACATTGATCTTCTATCACCACACCAGAAAGGTCAATGTCTTTAGAGATGTGGGGTAAAAGAGACTTGCAAAACCAATTGGCCAAGAGATGATCTAGTATTGGCACTTTGACGAGCCTCCTCCTACATCTCCATTCATGAATATGGTCGGAGATGTGGGTGGCGGTGTCTTGTCATAGCGATGTTAACAATTCTGTTCTGATTTCCACTCTAATTGGCAGTTGGAAGTTCTTTAAGAACTCCGTCGCTAAAGCGCCAAATGTATTGATGGCGGCGCGTGGCAATCAATGTACCACTTAGCGGCATTGCCTGTAAGGGTGCGGGGAAACAGTCAAATTCGAACACTATCATCTACCATGGAATTGGATATGGACCATAAATGGAAGGTAGTGATGTGTGCGGCCGGGTCGTCCTCATGTTTCCCGTCGAACTTCGGGATATCAGAAGGAATCTTATGCGGTATTGGAGGCCAAAGCAGGTTGTGGTTGATGGGGTCGTTCGTCAGCTTATGGATGTCGGGTATGTCCAAAGCTGCCAAGAAAGGCAATTGTGGATTTGCCCCCGAGTCTAACAAAGGCAGTATGGGCTGATTACTTGGACCATAGGGTCCTCCCATCCGCATGTTACTAGAAGGGTAAGTGGGACTTTGATAAAAACCTCCCATAGGTGGAGGAGTAGGAACATACGGTTGTTGTCCATAGGGCATAGTGTATTGAGGGGAAAACAATTGGTTTCCCCCAGCATAAAAGTGCCCTCCCACTCCAGATGGAGGTTGGGGTTGGTTAGTCCAAATGGATGCAATAGAGTTTCCCGGAGGCATACTAGTACTTGCATAATTTGGCAATGGTATAGATCCTACACCTATGTTTGAACCACTTAAGGGGATAGTATTTACAATGGGTTGTCCCATTTGTCCTAAGGATTGCATAGGAAGAGAAATTTTCCCTGCTACCTACGTACTGATAACACTTCCCCCTGGTATAGTGGCCAGGGGGTTTGAACTCAATAGAGGGTTCCAACTGAAAGGGTTGCTAAAGGGCACCGAAGTAGTCATGCTCGTGGGAGGAGCTACCATGGTCCCCAACGTGGTCACAGTAGGAGTAGATGCCGAAGGGTTCAGTAAACTACTGACAGTTGTGTTGACCATAGGATTGGGGGTAGGTGTATGTTGACTACTATGGTTACCCAGTAATGGCATAGAACTAACCACCGGCGGGGAGGATGGTGGAAAACCAGGAATGGTTTCCATTGGCGTCGACCCTGTGGATGCCGGTGGAGAAATAGATGTTGGTGCTGCCGCAGACATATCTCTGTGTGGTGTAATTTGGATTATCACAGGCCCTAACGGATCAGTGAGCGGAGGATTGTAATTAGGTACAACGCCTTCAGTGAAAGGGTCCTCCGAGAGTTCCGGTTGATAAGGGTCTATGTGATAATCAAGATTAGTCAAAGGAGACTGCCCTTCCGTAGAAGGCCCGGGTTCACCAAGGTTCAGCTCTTCCTCAAGGTTAAGAGGAGGTAGACCTTGCTGTCGTCGAGACAGACGGCATGGGTCAGGGGACGCCACGGTGACCGTTTTAATTTTAACAAATTTTATTAAATTGTGATCTATTATGAAGTCTCAAATGACAGTAACCACACTCTTAACAAAAAGAAAAAGGACTTTCTAAAAACAATCAGCAAGTAGCCAGAATAGGGTGCCCTGTCTGAGTACTACCATTCATTGGTGATGAAATCCAGTATCGCAACAGTATACAGAGAGGGTTGGTCGAAAGTACAGTTACGGTCACTCTAGAGCTTCGCCCGAACCTCAGACGATAGGTGTAAGCACTCTCGTGAAGACGAGTACCCTCCTAAAGACCAAAGACAGAGTGGGTCCATCTATTTCAGGTACCAGGACAGCCCGTCCCAGTCACCTTGTGTAAGTCCCTAAAATTATGGCCACTAAGGATACCTCAAATCACAGACATCATCAGGGGGGTCCACGGTCAAGGACAGTGTGCTATATGGGCAGAATACCTAGATCCCCGATCTAGTTTCGACATCCCCGAAGGGAACCCCAATATATAACACACCCACGGGATGCAGTCAAAGGCAGGCTACCTTATATTGCACCCAAGTGTTGTCTCGCGCTGAGCTCCAGTAAAGGAACGGTCCCGATAATGTGAGTGCAGCAGGATTTCACTCGTTAATGACTCTAGTTTTCAAGTTTTGAGATCTTGGGTAGTTTTCTCACTTTCCTAACCCAAGATCCTAGCCCGAACTACTATTTGTGTGAGCACAAAAAAGAGTAATTAGATTGATTTTAGTGTCGCTTTATTTTTAGTGTACTTTGTTATTATTCTTGTGGAGGGGGAATGGACGTATGAAGTATAGTGAGACTCTGACTCAAGAAACCATGCAAAACATGCTCTAAAAATTAAATTCAATGAAGAGTGTTTCTACAGGGAGAGGTTTCTTTTTCAATCATCCATGCATCAACATGTAAATAAAACAGCTCAACTTTTGAAGATTCATACTTCTATCTACCTCTTTTAATAGTCTGTGAACTAAAACTTTCAGAATAAACTCAGCTAGATGCAGAAAAATAAAAATAAAAAATTTCTCTTTTTAAAAAGTAAATGTTTTGCACACTAACTAAATAAGAGAAACAAATAACAATGCCAGTTTAGCAGACAAGCACAGGGATTTAGTCGGTGAAAGGTACTGATGGCCAAAAAACTCTACAGCTAAAACACAGTCACAGTAGTGAACAGCAAGGTTTTTGGCTGAGTAACACTCTATCTGTGAGAAAATACAGCGTTATAACGCACCGTATTTAAGCATAGACCGCGTTATAACGCACTGGATAGCCTGCATAGGTCACGTTAACCAGGGAAAAGCTCTTCAGTTGGCCAGACAGGAACAGGACTGAACTCTGCAAGCGTTTGGTATGTCTACTGGGCATCAAAAAATGGTCGGAAGGATCTTTGAACAGAGAAGAAGAGAAGAAAGGAAGGAATAAACAGTCCGGAAACTATGGGGGAAATTCCCCAGTGGAGTCTCCAATTCTGCTATAGGGTAAACTGCTTGGGTTGTTGGTTTTCGAATATCCCTCGCAGGGCTTTCCGGTGCCCGAGGCAGACAGTAAGATTAGCTATGCTATTCACAAAGATGGCATGAGCATGTTCATATTAGCTTTAAATGACTTGAAGGAATACAATAGAGAATTACCTCTTTGACAATCTTAGAATCCCTTGGAGAGCGTTGCGTAGCAAAGCAAGAGTCCTTCTTCACCGGCTCCAAATCCGAGTCCTGCAATCAGTCAAAGCACCCGCGTAATTTCTAATATAACAAGTATCCTATCAATTAAATCAATATACAATAAACATCTAGATTATACACATCTGAGCCATTCATATCATACTATGTATATGTTCAAACAATAATGACAATATTAAGCATTGAATGGACAAAACGAACATAGTTCTATTGATTTCGAAAGAAGGAGGATTACAACCATCGGTTGTACCAAGCCCTCCTTAGTCTCCCAATCTCTCTTCTCTTTAAAGTGAAGAAGTCCAAGTCAACAAGCTCTCTAGGAGCCTCTTTGACTCTTGGCATTCACAATGTCACACTATTCTCTATTCCACAAGTATACAAGAACCTTGAGCAATCCTTCGACCTTCAATTAAGAGCCTTCAACTCCTTCTTATAGGAGAGGGAGAAGGCCATTGTTTCCCTTCTCTTTCCACTATTTTGGAATGGAAAAGGCTTAGATGTTTCCTTGATCTCCATGATTTTTCCTCTTTTGGAGTTCATTCTCCCATGGAAATGACCAATAATGAACTGGTGCTTCTGCAGTTTCCTTTGTGAACTGACTCCTTTGTGAGGGAAAGTTGGAAATTCAAATCATTCTTCGTGCTCTTTTCCCAATTCAAACTTAAAACATGGGTAACACGTCCCTCCAGTGTAAACAAAGCATTGCCCTAGCCACTAATGTGGCCAATGTACTTATTGCCTGCGTTATAACGCTCTTGTTCTGTTCTATATATGCGTTACCCTGGCAGAAATAGATTTAATTTAGGTCTTTGTACTTCTTCCATATTTGTCTTCCCCTCTGAGCTGATGAGGAGGTATTTTGACCTGTAACAAATGTCCATCTCATTCACAAAACTAAAGGATCCTGTGGCCAAGTTAGATTTTCCCTTTGATATCCCATATCCATTGATGAGCTTGTCATAAACCTCTTCTTGACTCCATTGCCCAATGAATCTGACACTTCTTCTTTCTATCTATACTACTTAGACCTTTCATGTCTTGCTATACCAATTCAAACAAACAAACAAACACCTGCACTTAACAATTAGTCTAAAATCAATACTTAAAATCAAACAAGATATAACTTTGAAAACAAATAATTTGAGAGATCCCTCTCTGAGAACACGAGGACTAGATCCTGGAACTCTAAATATTGGTTCTGATTTTGTCTTGTCTTTTTATTAGCCAATCTATCAAAACTCAAGAACCCCAACAATTTGCACAAGTATGCTCTTCACCAATAGTCCTCCTCAAACAAATATAGTGGTGCCTAGATCTATCCCCTTCCCCAAAAAGAGAAAGAGAGGGATGAATTAACTCTTCCATAGAGTAATGTTTCTGCTCCATCTCCATATGGTAAATTCATCTTTGACAATGATGATATAGTTCTCCTTCAAAGCCCACCCAATTATAGCTCCTCAAAATGATGTTGTAGAGCTTCATAGAATATGTGTGGCTGGAACAGAACTCTTCATAGGCTCCTTGTAGTAACTTCTCCTTGAGCTTGGAGGCTCTAGATAAGAAGATCACACCCTGATCATAGATGACTCCATCTTGGACTAAATAGCCCTCATCTTGTAGCTGGTCATCAAGAATCATGCATGGGTGAAGATCCTTGGAATATTCCACCAATATTTGGGATTTCCAATATGGATTCAATCTCCCCAACCATGACAACTCTATAGAAATCTGAAATTAAGCTTCTGTCATATCATCGTTTTCCGCTTTGACATGTTGAATGCCAAAGTCAGATGTTGGAGTAAAGTTACTCCATCTTTGTTGCCCCTCTTGCAGTTGATCTTTCTCAAGGCAAGATTGAATTTCATGGAAGTCAACCTTCTTTTCAAAGGTCTCTTTCTTCCAAAACTTACATAGTTTGGCCCATCCATACAAGACTGTTGGTACCCTCTTGTCATATTCAGAAATATTCCTTGTTTGTAGAGATATAATTTTCTTCCCCAAGACTATGGAGTGGCCATTTGACATCATGCTAATGTCATCATAGATCTCTTAATCATTTTCCAGTGAAGATAACTGAGTGGGACATGTTTTTTTCCAACTCATAGAGTTGATCATATCTCTTTGGAACCCATAAATGGTTCTCAGCGCTATGCTAGCTTCTCCCAAGGCTCCTTCCTTAGCCAAATATGTCACTAGTGCATTAAATTGAGAGAACACTTTATTATTCTTCCAATCAGGGGGTCTCCCTGGTGGAATGCCTCCCTATAAAGAGACATCAAGATTTGAAGTAGACTGTATGAATGAGTGGATTGATGTGTCCCTCCCTTTGCTGTATAGTTCAGTCTCCTTCTCATGAATATAAACCCTTGAAATAAACAAGGGTGCATTCTCCTCATCATTGGATGTTTATCCATCCTTCCTCCTCCTTCCTGGAGAAAGGTGTTATTGCCTAATACTACTGTCACATGATTCTCCTTAGGAACCATTTGCAAAGATGCAAAAGCTCCTTCCCTTGCATAAATAACTTCATGTCCATCCCCATGTGGTGATGGTTCTTCTTCTGAAGTGACAGCGTTATTACTACCCTCTTATTCTTTCTCCTCATCCATATTTGAGAATACCTCATTATCAATGAGACACCTTGGACCTTGGTCTTCCTTTGAAAGAGGGATCTCCATGACTTCCTTTTGAGAAGATATCTCTTCATGCAATGGGGATCCTTCCTTTGGCAAAATATCACCCAAGTTTTGATCCCCTTCAACATAAATATGAAGTGGAGTTGGAGTAACAGATATTTCCAACTCATGCAAGGGTTTTTCATTCTCATTCTTTGCTAGCTCAATCAAAGATGCTTCAGTTTGTTTCACATCAAATCTCTTCACTAATCTCCTAGTGAATCTTGCATAAGTGGATATATTTGCATTATTCAATGAAAATGATTCAAATAACCACCAAGCATAAGCTTTACCTTTAGGATGCAGTGCTACTAATTTAAGGGCTTCCTTTTCTGAAAATTGATGTATATCTAAATATGAGTCTAGCTGATCTATCCAATCCTTGGCTATGCATGTGGAGGATCCATCAAAATTTGGCAGAAAGAATCTACCTCTTCTCCTTCTATTGTACTTGTCGGATCTCCTTTCCTCCTTAAGCTGGAAGAACTCTTGGAAGCTCAAGTCCTCCTTGATTTCCAAGATTTAGATTCATACTCCTGAAGATAATCACTCAAAGTATCCTCCTTTGGTGCCTCTTCTTCCTCCATTTCTCTTGCAGTAAATCTGGGCATAGAATAACGTTGTAGATATGATTGTGTAGTTGAATGCTTGCACATATAAGATGAATAACTGAGGCTTTATTCATGTAAATATCTTCTTGAGGGACCTTCATGTCTTTCCCTCTTAATTTCTTTGGTTTCTCCTTTAAGATCATGCAAAGTTTGGAACAGAGTTTTTGAGAACTCTTTCCCTTTCATTCCTCCAAATAAATGGGTTTTACCCTTGTCTTCCTTGTCTTCAGTGTAATCAATCTTATTCTTCTGTATTTTATTCTCTTGAAAAGACATATTGGCATCTCAATAAGCATAGGTTTTTCCAAGATGATGCTCTGATACCACTGTAATATCCCAAATGGGAAACATGCAGCAATACTAAACAGTCATGCATTAAAATAACGCAGTTCATCTAAGACATAGCAGGAGGCCAATAAAAATGTTCTTCAATAGTATTTACAACAGCAATATAGATGTATAATGAGGCCTATGAGATGCATAGCTAGAAATACAAGATATAAACAGAATAAATTCCCTCAAAAGAGGTGCTGCAACCACATGAATGGACTGAAACTGCCTTGACAGCGTTATTTTATTAGGCTGCAAAATGTTGTTGATTACATGTCAGATCTAGAGCATATATGTGCATAAAAATTCAGATCCATAACAGATCCATGCACTGGAAAGGCTCCTCTTTCAGATCCCCTTGGGGTTTTGAGCATTACACTAAGGATAAACAGTAGATCTGAGATCTAAGAATGCAGATCTATAGAAATATACAAAAATTCTGAAGTATTTAGAAATATGCAGATCAGATCTGAAATATAGAATGTGTAGATCTCCTCCAATGGATCACAAAGTGAAGGGTAGATCCCCAACACTCAGAAACCAACTCTCCAAATAGTGCCCCCAAATTCCCTACAACAACACCTATAGGAATAATGCAGATCTAGAAAAGAAACTGCATTGTAGGGTATAGATAATAGTTGGCCACATGCCAAGATCAATAAATGATGCACAATCACTCCAATACACTTCCCTCAATAGAGTAAAAGACTCCTCCACTGAAAAGGGCACTGAAATGCCCTAGATATGAATAGATCTAGCTTCCACTGTCAAAGACAACCAAACCCTCAATAGGATCTGAGTTGTAGTTGAAAGGAGAAGCTTGGCCTCATGCCAAATAGTGGACTATGCAATATAAGACTCTCCCAAGAGCTACCCAATGGGAATAGGTGGAATTCCTAAACAGGAAATTCCAATGCTAAACAACATTTGCAATCTAGGCTAAATATCCAAAGAAAGATATATGGTATAAACAGAAAATATATCAAAATATCATATCTTCAACAACCCCTCCATGCCGCATCCCCTTCCTTATATATATTAAGAGTTTGTAAACCCTAAACCACCTTCAATGAAATATTCTCTTTCACACAATCCATATCCTTCTAGAACTGTGATGTGCCACATTGATGACCACTCCTCCAAGACAGCATTGTAGATTTGGTCAAGGTTGACCCAGTCAAAATATCCAGCCCCTTTCACACCTAAGGGTGCTTTGCTTACATAGCCAAGATTTAGCCTTTTTCACATTTGGCCTTGATTTATTCTTTATTAGGAGTTTGATGAACCTCCTTTATACATTTATTCTTTAAGAAAAGAAATAAAAACAAAAGTGGATATTCCAATTAGCTTAGGACTAATTAGGAATATTACACCCGCAACACGAACATGTTGCAACTCCTGCACCAATGACAGATCATGTAACGTAGCAGTCGGTCCTGCGACCAAAGAAGCTCGTTCTCCGCGAACTTCAAGAGTCCCCATAGCGCCAGCTGATAGCGTGCCCCAGCATCAGCAACCAGCTTAGTAGGGAGCTCAGGCCAGTCCTGCTCCCTCCACAATAACCTATCATCAAAAGAGGTACCCATCAGTACAGAAAAAACCAAAAATAGGAAAAAATCCAAAAATATTTTCTGCCTTGGCTTTGCGCACCTGACCCTCATAGAGGCGTGCTTAGCACACACCTGTATTTTTCACAGCCATGCTTAAGGCACACTAAAAAATGGGAAATGAGTGCATTAGTGTGCTTATCCCTCGAAAAAGCACACAAGGGGCACACCTTTGCCCTGATCGCCCACACAATCTAGGGAAAAAAACACCTAGAATCCATACAACATAGTCTGTATGGACTCTGACACCATCAAAATGAAAAAATTCAAGTACAGAACGTCATGAAGGTTACCTGGGCATGATCTCATGAATCCCTAGTGCTCAGGCTGACTGCAATGACAAGAAATGCTATGCAGAGTCCTCTGACCTCTCAAAAAATCAACAAGTACAAATGAATTGAATTAGGGCCATATCCACCTATATATTTCCCTTTTCAAAAAATTCTGAAGACCATAATGAGAGATCACAAGGTCTGCTCTCCGAACCAAAATTTGCACCATAATCAACACTCCATGATGAATAGAGGCGATACCACACATTTTCATTCTTGAAAAATTAATTTTCCAGCGCTGGCAGGTATGCCCTCTCTCGTCTTATTTTTTAAAGCTCTTGATTTCTAGTAAATTTTGATAAAGAAGATGCTTTCACTTGAGGTAATTGTTTTTGCAGGAAAATCTCGCAAACCATCCACAATATCATCTCTTGAAATTTTTAGAGCAGGTATCATTCTACCCCCAGCATGATAGATTCCCAAAGAACTATGCATATCCTGAAATCATTTCTCCATCATAAATAAACCATAGGGTCCTCACATTCGACCATGTTTATCATGACCTCACCCTGCACATGATAAACATCCTCGTTGGTCGGTAGAGTCTCCCCTCCATGCCGCTCGTCACCTACAGTAGACCATACATCACAACTGATCTAGGTGGATATTGGTGGCCACCCACCTATTCCACTTGGGGCCCCACCATTGTCTCTTTCAGTTTTTCATTTTCGACACAACTTATTATTTTAGCAGTTTTTTAGGTCCCGAACTTCTAGAGCCGTTTTGCAGCCCTAAACGATGTTTTTTGGGCATCGTTTGTCTGACATAAATGATTATGTTTTGAAATATATATTCACAGTAACAGTTGTATTCCTCAGATATATCCTCCTAACGATGTATCATGTGCATAAAACGGAGGTAGTATGCCAAAGTTACATCCCCGGGAAGTTGAAACACCAATTTACCCAAACGAGGCCCCTAGTTTTGGCGCTTCATCTCCTAGGGTTAGGTTTTTGAATGTTTAGGGTTTTCAATTGTTTCTAAATAATAAATAGGCCCTCGAGCCTCATTTTAACTCAGTTTAGAGGCCTATAGCTGCCACATCTCTTCTCAGAGATAAGCTACTAGCGCCCTAGCTAGATTATTTCCATTCTGTCTGTAAGCAAATTTCAGTTCTTTGATATTAATGAAATGAAGTGTTATTTCAGCTGCATCTTTGTATTTATGGTTATATGTGTATTATGCTGCATTCCTGCATAAATCTAGATCAGTGGTATCAGAGTGGTCTTCTTTTTCTAGATCCTTCTTTGCATGTCCCCAATGAGGTCGGGGTGTAAGGAGTTAGGGCTCGATCTGGTGGAACCTTTGCAAGATCAGCCTTGCAAACCCTGATAGACACCCATGGGGGATGACAATAAAGATGAGGAAGTAAGAGAGCCTATAAAATTATTTCTTGAGGAGGCCCTTGAAAAACAAAGGAACATGATGATGGATAACTTTGCCCAGATCCTTCAACGACTACCCACCGGCGGCGCATCTACATCCAACAGCCACCTTGGAGGCGCGACTCCCTTTAAGGTACAAGTAAACTTTTCCATTCCCATATTTTAGGGTCAAATAGATGCAGATGCTGTAGATAGATGGTTGAATCTATTAGAAGGATATTTCTCGGTTCATGACTTTTCCAACCAGGAGAAGATTATTTTTGCACTCCTCAAAGCTAGCCCCCATGTCAAGAATTGGAGGGAAACCTACTGTGAGAAAAAGGACGAGATAGAACACTCTCTATTCTCAGTCGTACCCACTTGGAATTATTTCTGAGATTCCATCAAGGACCAATACTATCCCATGGGGAGATATGAGGACAGTACATACAATGGACCATGCTGCAGCAAGAAAGGGATCAAGATGTGCATGAGTTGACAAATCTGCTCCATACCCTGTACACAAAGTTGGGTATCGAAGATTCAGAGAAACATTTGGTGCTAAAGTATCGGATTTGTTCGCACAGATACCTTCAAGAGGAAATGGAGTTCCTCGACATCTCCTCATTTGGTACGGCATACCGATATGCTGCCAAGATTGAGTAGAAATTCAAACAGAAGAATCAAGACTTTGGATCAACGAATCAAAAGCAAGGGAAAGGTGCCCCCAAACTATAGAAAAAAGGACAAAGCCAAGGCATGGCAGCCCAAGACAACTTTCCAAAGCCATAAGAAAAGAACAACACTACAAATCCAAATAAGGACATGGGAAAGTGGTGTGAGTTCCATAAGAGCTCCACTCACAACACAAGTGAGTGTCGGGCCAAGTAGTCGTTGGTGGCCAAGATGAGGGCTTCTGAATTAGATGCATGCTCTGACTCTGAATCAGAACCTGACAAGGGGAATGAAAAAGGGAATTATATTATTGATGCAGAGCCCAATGCCACGATTGCTACTACGAAGATCCAGAAGGAGGAACCAAAAGATCCAGAGGAGGCAAAGAATCTCTTCCACTCCCAAATGTGTTTAAAGGGTTCCCCGATATAGTTCATTGTCAACAATGGGAGCCAAAAGAACCACATTTCAGCAGATTTCGTGAAGTGGTTGGGCTTGCCGACCATAGCGCACCCACAACCATACACCATCGGGTGGCTTCACCAAGGACGAGATCTCTGCGTCAGCCAACAGTGTCTCCTTCCCTATAGCATCAAGCACTTCATGGATGAGGCACTGCGTGATGTTGCCCCTATTGATGTTTCTGATGTATTATTAGGCCAACCATACTTATGGAAGCGAAATTCTATGTATGAGTCCTGGCCTCGCACTGTTATTTTTACCTTGGGAAATAAGTTCTAGAGGATACCAGAGGTACCACCGCCCCCCACTCTCTCTTTGGTTACTACAAAACAATGCAGTAAGCTCATTTTCCAAACCAGGAAATTTGTTTTCCTAATGATCTAGCCCCAAGGCAAGAAGAAGACTATGGCCACGACCTCCAGACATGGCTCCTTTGCACGACAACAACAAATGGACAAGGTTGTGGAGGAGTACGAGGACATCCTCACCTCACCCACAGGGGTGCCTCTGCATTGTCAGGTCAAGCACCCCATTGACCTGACCCTAGGTGCACCGCTACCCAATGGACTGATCTATAGGCACTCTATTCTGGAGAATGATGAAATCAAGAGGCAAGTTCAAGAGCTATTGTAGAAAGGTCACATTCGGCCAAGTTCATCACGCTGTGGAAGCCCGATCGTGTTGGTACAAAAGAAGGATGGGACTTGTTGAGTCTCAAATCTGCATCTTTTCCATACACCTTTCTATACCTTTTTCATTCACCTGAACCTTCCCAATTGTCAATATCATTGTATATTAATTGCAAAAGAGCATCTAAAATGGTTTTTAACTATATTTTGTGTCTGCTGTTTGATTTAGATTTTTTCTCATTTAGCTGCGAAATCTTGCCACTTTTCGCAGCTGCTGCAACTTTCCGCGCCATTTTGTGAAAGTCTATGTTACATGTGTCCTCAGGAAAAACAAGCCACATGGGAAAGTCAGAAATGATGTGGACATGGATCGTGTCCTATTGGCTCGAGCAAATTC
Source organism: Pinus albicaulis (assembly GCA_034641835.2). Lineage (NCBI taxonomy): Eukaryota > Viridiplantae > Streptophyta > Pinopsida > Pinales > Pinaceae > Pinus > Pinus albicaulis. The sequence continues at coordinate 1,252,949,289 of CM076582.1, forward strand.
ACTTAAGGAAGCTGCGGTCAAAGGTGGCCAAGTGGAAGTCAACTGTAGAGTCCCACGGTGACAGGACTCTGTTTCTCGTCACGTGAAGATTCATATGGCCGTTTCTGAGTTGCGAGAGACACATCAACACCTGTACACGGCTCCATAGCCGAATCCAACATCCACTCTGCATAGATTTACTCCTCAACGCGGCCATGATCCTAGATCTCTGGACGTAATGGTTTACGTGTTCTCCATCAGCACAAACTTTAGGGAATTAGTTATATTTCCTTTGTTATAAATAATGTGTTTGCATACACATATTAGATTAGTCTCCATTAGCCTCTAGATAGTTCTGTAATGTAATTACGTTGCCACTGTGCCGTAATATCACCTTTCTGTTATGACTGTATTTTAATATATAAGAAGACTCTGTTTCCAAGCGTAATTCGTACTTGAAGTCTGTTGCCAAGGCTGGTGTAGAGGGCCCCTGCACACGCTGAGGTTTTGTGCATTATTTTATAGTTCTTGTTTTATTTCTTTAAGCTCATTGTGCCATAATTCATTCATGTGTTTATACATTGCATCTTTCATGGTATATATGCTTCATTTCTATTTATAATCTTTCATGCTTTACATTTTACTTCTGTCTTTCATGTTTTATGTTATTGTTAACTGATCAGTGTTCTTGTTTCAGGTTATAAATAGGCAGCTCGGGCATTTGCATAACTTTTTGACTAATGACATGGAATTAATATTGTTCCTCATTTTTAATTCTACTTTCTTAGTTTCTGCTAATTTCGCATCGCTTTGTTTATTTTAAATTTCATACATTTGTTTCTATGTAGTTGATTTGATATATTAAATTGCTCATGTCATTTTCAGTTACCTCCGAAAGCCACAGCTGGACTGATGGTGAGGGATTGAAGTATGAATGTGTAGTTTGATATTAGTTTACTTTCTGCAAGTTAGATATATTAAATTTCTCATGACATCTTCAGTTACCTCCGAAAGCCACAGCTGGACTGATGGTGAGGGATTGAATTATAAATGTGTAGTTTGACATTAGTTTACTTTCTGAAAGTTAGATATCAGGATACTCAAGTTGTTTATGGTTACCTCTTGAACAGCAGCAAGAATAATGAGTTTCATGATCAGTAGTTGATTGTTTGTTTGACTAGAGTAGTGATGCAATTTCATTTTCTTTAATTTCATTTTCTTTGAAGAATTAATTTTTTCATTGTGTGTTTTTAAAATTATTTTGAAGTTTGGAAAATCATTAGAAAGACATTTTTGTCTTGAATATTTGTCTCCATACTTGTCTTTTAGAATTTCACAAAAATCCAAAAATGACAAAAAAGTAAGAGATAGGTTATCTTGCACATATAGTGCGCCACACTTCGTCAGCTTACGAATCCTGGATTGACAAATTAAATGTAGCAATTTAGGACACACTAAATTGACCAAACATTTTGGCGCCGTTGCCGGGGAAGTGTAACTAGGTAGCCAATTTCTTAAAAAAAAAAACATAAAATCATAAAAGAAGAGAAAACTTGATAACTTCTTGAAGTATGCTCTCCTCTTGCACCTAGTGTGATCTGGAGGATCAGAAAAGAGAGTTATTGGTTTAGTAATTTCTTAAGTATGCTCTCTTCTTGCACCTAGTGTGACCTGGAAGATCAGAAAGAGAATTATTAGCCCAACTTTTCAAAAATATAAAAAAAAATAAAAAATGACATGCATAGAGCAAGAGATTCTAGGGGAAGGTTTATAGCTAAAGCCAAGAGTTCGATTTTCACAACTCCATCTTCTTCAAGGCATAAACAAGAATCACCACCATCTACCCCTAGCCTTAAGATTTTTGGAATTCAAGGAGCAGCTGAATTAGAGGATTCTCCTATACCACCTACTAAATCTCATTTAGAAAAGGAAGAGACTCCCTCTCATCCTCCCTTGATAGAATAACTAGAGGACTTTAAGGACTCTAAAGAAACTGTCATGGCAGAGGAAATACTACATGGATTTTGAGGTAGAGGTAGAAGAGGAGGAAACAATGGAGACAACAATGGTGAAGGAAATAATGAAAGAAATAGGGAAGGAGACAACTTGTTTGGATTCCTTATAGTTGATGAGGAAACTCATACAACGATGAAAAATATCTCACCATCTGTCCTCCCTAAATTTTATGGATTGCGAAGTGAGGATCCTGAAACATTTCTGTTTGAGTTTGAAGTTGTTTGCCGAACTTATGACTATATGGAAGACTCTCAAAAACTCAAACTGTTTCCTTCAACATTGAAGGGAGCTGCTTTGAAATGGTTCATGGGATTAGCCACTCAATCTATTAGGACTTGGAATGATATGAAACAAATTTTTTTGGATATATACTTGGACTATTGTATGCCCACCAATCACAAGGATGAGGTATTCAAAATGATGCAAAAAGAAGATGAAAATTTGGAAGACTTACTTGAAAGATTTCAATACAACTTGAAAAGAGAAAAGATGAGCAACTTAGATGATGAAACCTTGAAAGCCCTCATATTAAAAGCCATTAGAGATGAATGGATGGATATTTTAAACATGATGGGGAAAGGAGACATTTCTCAACTTCCACTTCGTGACATAACAGAACTATGTGTCCATCTCTCAAGAGGAAAATCTAAAACAGGAAAAGAGCCTAGGGATCCTTCTCTTATTAGGGCTAACAAATCTGCAACTGGATCAGTAAGTAGGGCAGAGATTGGTAATATGCTTGATGAATTCAAAACTAATATCTTAGGGAGCCTTAGTGAACAACTAGACACCCTTAAAATCCAAAACAAGCAGAAAGCAGAAACAGATGCTTTAGCCATCTTTTGTCTGAAATGTAGGAAGACACATGCTTTAAGGGAATGCTCCTTGGATGCAAAAGTTGTAGAAACATGTATGATTTGCTCAGAGAATCATGAGATCAAGGATTGTCCTTCAATTCCTGGACTCAAAGCTGTTTTTCAAGAAGACCCAAATTCAGTAGAATCTCTCTGTTTTGTTGCAAGAAGACCTTGGCGGGGACAACAAACTCAAGGGTTTAACAACCCTATGAATTTTCAAACCCCACCAAATTGGAATCCTTGGCAACAACCTTGGCCCCAACATCAAAATCCATATCAGCCATGGGTACAAGGAATGCAAAATCCTTATGGGATATTTGCTCAATTTTATCAATATCCTCCATCTTTTCAAAATCAACAAGCTCCACAACTTCCAAACCCAAATCCACAACTTTCATTGCCATTTCCACAACAACAACCTTCTCAAAAAAATCCAAATCCTCAACTCATGCTCCCATACCAAAAAAATACAAATCAACTTCCAGCTCAGCCATTGCCAAATCCTAACAATAAAAATCCTCAGAATACTTACATGGTAGAAGGACAAAAATTTCCTACCTATATGATTGTTCCTCTCAACGATGTACAACTCAGATCTGGTAGAGTTTTAGAAAAACCTTCTATAGATGACCTAGAACAGGATACCTCTGAGGAGGACTCTCTTAAGGCCAATAAGGGTTCTGAGGAAGAATCTCTTCAAAACTCAAATATTCAAAAAGAAAAATAAAAGTTAACACCCACAACTCCTATAGTTGAGCAACCTGCATCTTCATCTACACCTCATTTTCCTGAAAGACTACAAATTGACAAGGGGGTGGAAAAAAAAATCTTGTTGCCTAACTATGATTTTCTAGATGAATTGAAGAATGTTTGTATCAAGATTCCTTTGCTACAAGCCATTTGAGAGATTCCTATTCTAGCAAAAACAATAAAGGAGTTGAGTTTCAAAAGACCAGGAAGGAAACTAAAAGACACAAGAAGAATCCACCTGGTAGGAAAAATTGCGGATATTATGATGGGAAAAATTACCATGCAGAAGTATGTAGATCCAGGAAGTCCAATTGTCAAGACACATATAAATGGGATAGAAATTCCAAACACATTGATTGACTTAGGGGCTACTATTAACATTATGAGTAGACAGACTATGGACCAGCTAAAACTTCCTAACCTTCTTTTTACACCTACTTTACTGCAACTTGCAGATCGATCAATTATTAAACCAGATGGTGTATTAGAAGATATTTCGGTCTCCTTAGATTCTTGGGAATATCCAGTAGATTTTATGATTTTGACTCCCAAGAGTAATCTAGGAGGACACCCACTTATCTTAGGAAGACCTTGGCTAGCCACAGCTGATGCTTTTATTAGTTGTAGATCTGGGGATATGTACATTTCTAATGGTAATTTGACAAAGAAATTCAATTTGTATCCTCCAGCAAAAGAAATCACAGAAGTAGGAGATAATGAATGGGTTGATGATGAGGAAATTATACAACCTGTCTTTACCATTTCGGAAGTTAGTGAGGATAGTCAAATTCTGAACACATTAGAAAATTTTGAGACATCTTCAGAATATGACCCCACACAATTTCAGTTGGAATCTGACATAGAATATTTATCATCAAGACAAATGTTTCTTTACTCTATGGAAGAGTTTGGTAGTTCTACCATTGAGATTTTTCCAGGAAAAACATTGAATATCAACAAACATTTGGAAAAGTCACAACAAAAAGAACTAATCAAAATCTTGCAAAAACATTCTACTGCATTTGCATGGGAGTATACTGACATGATAGGTATTGATCCTAAGACTTGCATCCATCATATCTATATTGAGGAAAACAGTAGACCAATCAGACAACCTCAAAGAAGGATGAATCCAAATCTTAGGAGATAGTGAAAGAAGAGCTCCAAAAACTACTCAATGTAAACTTCATTTATCCAATTTCAGATAGCCGATGGGTTTCTCCTGTGGTTATAGTACCTAAAAAGAATGGTAAATGGAGGGTATGCATTGATTACAGGGAATTGAACAAAGCAACTTTGAAGGATCACTTTCCTTTGCCTTTTATCGATCAGGTATTAGACACATTAGCAGGTAAAAAGTACTTTTCATTTTTGGATGGTTTTAGTGGCTATAATCAAATTCAGGTAGCACCTGAAGATCAAGATAAGACCACATTTACTTGTCCATGGGGAACTTTTTCCTACCGAGTGCTTCCTTTTTGGTTATGTAATGCACCAGCAACATTCCAAAGAGCAGTACTAGGAATTTTTTCTGATCTAATCCATGATTGTGTAGAGGTTTATATGGATGATTTTACAGTTTATGGTAATTCATTTGAAGAAGCATTAGAAAATTTGGAAAAAGTTCTTATAAGATGTAAAGAAACAAACCTTTCATTAAGCCATAAAAAATGCTTTATGATGTTTACCGAAGGGATTGTTTTAGGACATCATATTTCAGGAGATGGGATTAAGGTTGATAGATCAAAAGTTGAAGTCATCTCCAAGTTGCCTATTCCAAATTGTCAAAGAGATGTTAGAAGTTTTCTAGGATTTACTGGTTACTATAGAAGATTTATAGAAAACTTCGCTAAAATAGCATCTCCACTCTTTAAATTGCTTACAAAAGACTGTGAATTTAAATGGGATCCTGATTGTCAATCAGCTTTTGAAACTTTGAAAACAAGAATATCTGAAGCACCTATCTTGAGAGGACCAAATTGGAAACTCCTTTTCCATATTTCTACAGATGCTTCAGATACAGCTCTAGGAGCTGTGTTGGGTCAAAAAGATTTAGTTCCTTATGCCATTTATTATACCAGTAAAAATTTGACTCCCACAGAGTTGAACTATACTGTGACTGAAAAAGAGTTTTTAGTTGTTGTTCATGCAATTAATAATTTTAGACATTACATAACAGGCTATGAAACTTTTATTCATACTGACCATTCTGCAATTAGATATTTAATGAACAAACCTGTTACTAATGGCAGAGTGACAAGATGGCTCTTACTTTTGCAAGAATTCAATATTACTGTGTTGGATAGACCAGGAAAACAAAATACGGTAGCTGATTTCTTGTCTAGGATTCAGAATACTAAAGAAGATTCTCCTGTAGAGGATAAGTTTCCTGATGAATACTTGTTTGCAGTAACTATTAAGACTCCTTGGTATGCGGATATTGCTAACTATTTGGTTACAGGGAAACTGCCTTCACATTTATTTCCAAATGAAAAACGAAAAATTATTCAGGAGAGTTCAAAATATTCATGGATTTCTAACGAATTGTTTAAAACAGGGCCAGATCTTGTGATTAGAAGATGCGTCAGGGAAGATGAAATGCCTGATATTCTTAAGGCATGTCATGATGAACCATGCGGCGGACACTTTGCAGACAAAAGGACGGCCTATAAAATCCTCTCTTTAGGATATTATTGGCCTTCCCTCTTCAAAGATGCAAAAAAATATTTCAAAAGTTGTGACAGCTGCCAAAGAGTAGGGAAACCTACCCTTTCGAATGAAATGCCATTGCAAACACAGGTACTCATTGAACCCTTTGAAAAATGGGCTTTAGATTTCATTGGACCTATTAATCCACCATCTAAAAAAAAGAAGTATATCTTGGTTTGTACTGATTATGTTACTAAATGGGTGTTGAAAATGCAGCAATATGATGGAGCTTAGTGAAATGAAGTCGCCTTCACTAAGTGGGCCCGCAGACAAATTCTAGCGCAAAGTCTATTTTTAGACTATGTCTATTTTTAGACATATGGAGCTTGGTTCGGGGATTCCAGTTTGAGATTCTTGGAGCATTGTTCATGTTGGTAAAAATAGATGGGACTCTATTTTTTAGGTCGAAGAGGTCGAAGGCTATTTTTAGACTGCCTCTCCTAAAAATAGGGAAGTCAAATATTATTTATCCTTAATAATATTTGGACTCTAAACAACAGTTTACTCTCTTGGAGCACTTTAGTTCGAGCTACAGAAGTGGCTCATGCATTTGACAGAGGAATCACATGATTCCCAAGGGTTTTATGGCATCAACTTGAGAGTTGACTTGATTCAAGGTGTTCATGAAGTTTGGCAAGTTAATGAACGGATGGTGATTGTATTCTGTTTCTTTTTTAGTTGAACTAGTTGAGATGTAGTTTAATGGCTAATCGATTAGTTATGAGTGGAGTGAATTAAATATTATTTAATTCATTAATTAGTAACTCATTATTCAACTCAAGAACACATCATTTGGGTGATGCACAGTGGGTTGAACAGTAAACAGAAAGGTAGATGAAAGGGTGGAGTTAACTATCAGTGGCGACATCGATTGTGCATGAGATTTGCACCACACTTCGGTTGTCCATGATAATTGTGAATCATTAAGAGAATTGAACCTTGGATCTCTATGTAGGCAGTGAACTGGATTGCACAATGAAATGAGGCAAGTTGAGTGAGTTTTGAACTAGTAACCTGTTCAAAACCAAGCTAGATTGTGTGTAACTTCATGAGATAGTACTGAGTACTTGTGAGGAGTATTGTACTGAGTTTGTTACATGATTTCTCCATTATAATATACACAATAGATGTGGGGTTTTCAGCTATAATCTTTCCCCATAGATACTGTGTTAATGTGTATGATGAATTGATGTGTTATCACTTGATTTTATTTCCGCATGTTTGATGATCTGAGTGGAAGAGATTATGTGTTGCATATGAATTCGAATTGTATGTGATCATGATAGTCTCGGTGGATAATTAATCATTATTCAGCAAATTTCTACAATGAGCAAAAACGACATTAGTATCTGCTACTGAAAATTCAGTTGTTCATTTTCTTTATGAGGATATTTTTACTCGCTTTGGTGTTCCAAGAGAAATTGTAACAGATCAGGGGAGCCAATTCACATCCAATTTGGTGGAGAAGTTGATGGAAGAATACAAAATCAAGCACAGAAGATCTACTCCTTACCATCCACAAGCAAATGGTCAAGTGGAGTCCGCAAACAAAGTTCTTGAAAGTATCATCACCAAAACTGTTCATCTACATAGAAGAGATTGGGCAGAAAGGCTTCCAGAAGCCTTGTGGGCCTACAGAACTACATGGAGGAATACAAAAGGACATTCTCCCTATGAACTTGTTTATGGGAAAGAAGTCTTGCTCCCCATTGAGTTCCAAGTCAAGACCTTCAAGATAGCAGTTCAGTTGGGGATGAATTTATCAGAAGCCCAAAAGCATAGAATGGAGCAATTGAATGAGCTAGATGAAATCAGACAAGAAGCAATTTTAAGAACTGATCTAGTTCAATATCAAAGAGCTAAATGGCATGACAAGTACATCAAAGAGAAGAAGTTTCAAGAAGGAGATTGGGCATTGTTATTTGATTCCAAGTTTAAATATTTTCAAGGAAAATTTCAGACTCATTGGCTTGGGCTATATGAGATTGACAAGATCTTTAGCAAAAATGATAGAATCAGAACCAAACAATCATTCAAACTCTCTGTATTGTATTATTATAGAGATTAAATTTATCATAAACCACTATAAAGAAGGTTTGTGGAAAATGTTCAAAGAAAATTCTGTATTCGAACGATACAGAAGAATTCTTCTTCTCACAAGCCTAGCTTTTGTTCTTTGAATATATATATATATATATATATATATATATATATATATATGTTTGTATAAACGAAAACCAATCACTGATTGGCAGTCTTATACAGAAAATATAGGGTGAAAATCAGGAACACCTGACACTCTATATTTTCCAAAAAAAAAATCTCTCTTTCATTTCACAAGTTTTGTGACCACCCATTCCACTTCATTTCACTTTATTCCACTTCATTTTATCTATTTCATTCCATTTTCACCAATTAAATTATTTTTCATGACCATTTCCATCTAGTCATTTGTCATCCGTTCATGTTCATTCACCCAAATAATAGTTGTGTCAGTTTCCGCAGCTGACATCTGTTTCCGCAGCTGACTAAAGTTTCCGTAGCCAGAAGCAGATTCCGCAGCTACTACTCTGTTTTCAAAATAATGTATAGCCAGATGTTATTTCCATAATCATGAAACCAAATGCAGGTGAGAGGATAAATTATGAAGACATGGAGCATTCAACATACCAATGAGGAGCAACTAATTGAAGACCAAGGAAAAAGGCAAAGATTCCAAGGTATGAGTAAAAATTCATTTCAAATAGCATTGAAAACACATTTTTATATAGTTCTAAACCATAAGCTCCATCCATTATGTGCAATGATTATATTGAAAAACTCCGTAACCCTTTCACGATCTCCATATGATCCTCCTGCATTCATTCTCAAACAGTCCCATAATTAAACCTCCGATATTCACTCATACTCTGATATTCCACCTATGACAATGAGACGTAGTTGATTTGACCACGGCATCTTTTAGCCACATAAAATCTATAGCCGTTGTTTAAACGTGCTTACATTTATTTTGCAGCCACCAAATTTCAAAACACTGACGGATGTGTTATACTCCTCCTATTGTTCTGTTAATCTCACAGTCATATCTCTGTCGTGCTTACGAAACCCCTCTCTGTTCCGCTTCACTCCATTTAATTCTCTGTTACGCTACAGTCTGTATACCCACTCTCTGATATCTACCTACAACCATTGTGCTCATTTCCGTGCATTCAACCGTTCTACTTCCATTGAACCCTCACGCAGCCAAGTTTTTGAAGAGCAGAAAGAAAAATGGGTAAATTGCTAAGAGCATAACCAGAAGGACCTAAATTCATGGAAGGATATCCGCAAGTCAGGGATATATTGAAGAAAGCAAAGTGGCTGCAGTTTATCCAAAAGTTCAGAGGCTACCATAAAGAAGTGACACAAGCATTTGCAAGGTCGTTCAATGGCCTGGAGGTAGAGATTGGATACCTTAAGTTCACGGTGAATGAGGCATCTATAGCTACTGCCACAAAACTTCCTCAAGAGGGTGAAAGATGGTTTAAGAATAAAAGCATTAGTGATGAAGCCTGGAGAATAATCTTACGAAACCAAGGTATGGACATAACTATTTTTAAAAGAGGAATTCATGTTCATGCTTTGAAAGAGGAATGGGCTACTTTGCTGCTATTTGTTCAAAAATTCATTACCTGTGAAGGCCGTTTTGGGTCCATGTATATGTACCATACCAGATTGCTGATGAATTTTCTAGATAATCAAACTCTCAATCTCCCATATTTTCTATTAAATAGTTTGAAGAAAATGTTTGTGACTGTTCAGAAGCATTTAGGGGATGTAGAACTACATCTATATCACCACGGTCTTGTAAAAATTTTGATTGAAAAAGAGTTAAAGGAGAAGAAAGACACATGGGAACAATTTTTGATTAGAAATTTCTTTGAGGAACCTCGGGAAATTCCTGAAGGTAGCACATCAAGAAGGAGTAGGAGAAAAAGAACAAATGATGAAACTCAAAGTACTCCTACTACTGCAATTGAAAGAACCAGTAGGGAAGAGAGATTTTCAAAAAGGAAGAAGAGAGAAACCAAGGGTAAAAAGCCAATAACACCAAAAGAGAGAAAAATTATTGAGGCTATACAGCAAACCCCTTCTTCTGAAGAAGAAGATCATCAAGTTTTATCTGAAAGATTAGTTCATCTTCAAAAATAGTCATCTATGACTAAGAAGACAGAGAAAGGAAAACAAAAACAAAAGGACAGTGGTCCACAGCGTGTGAGAAGAAGTTCCAGACTTAAGGGGAAATTGAGGAAAACGCAAATGAAGGGTCCTCATTTTATTGATTTGGGAGAAGAAACATCTGAACAATCCCCAGCTGACCATAGTCCATCTCACTCTCAGTCAGTTAGTGAACCTTGTTCATTTCATTCTCAGTCAGACATTGAACATAGTCCATCCCATTCTCAGCAAGATGTTGATGTGAGCCCTTCTCAGCCATATTTTGAAGATAACTCTCCTTCACGGCATTTTGGGGACAGCCCAATAAAAATGACACCTGAAATAGACCCCAAGCAGCAAGAAGTATATGATTATATAGAATCTTTGGAAAAAGCAGCTACAGGTCCCAGTACTTCGTCCATTCAGCCTCACACAGTACAAGATGATTTAGTCCAATCACTGAAACAGGAAGTCTTTGAGCTAGAGCTTTTAAATAGACACATTAAAAATGAAAATGAGACATTGAAGGAACAAAGAAAATTGGACAAAATCATACCTTTCAATTTTTATCCTCCAAGAAAAGCAATTCACATAGGAGACAATGAATGGGTTGATGATGAGGACACCATACAACCTGTCTTTACCATTTCGGAAATTAGTGAGGATAGTCAAATTCTGAACACATTAGAAAATTTTGAGACATCTTCAGAATATGACCCCACACAATTTTAGTTGGAATCTGACATAGAATATTTATCATCAAGACAAATGTCTCTTTACTCTATGGAAGAGTTTGGTAGTTATACTATTGAGATTTTTCCAGGAAAAACATTGAATATCAACAAACATTTGGAAAAGTCACAACAAAAAGAACTAATCAAAATCTTGCAAAAACATTCTACTGCATTTGCATGGGAGTATGTTGAGTCTCAAATCTGCATCTTTTCCATACACCTTTCTAGACCTTTTTCATTCACCTGAACCTTCCAAGTTGTCAATATCATTGTATATTAATTGCAAAAGAGCATCTAAAATGGTTTTTAACTATATTTTGTGTCTGCTGTTTGATTTATATTTTTGCTCATTTAGCTGCGGAATCTTGCCACTTTCCGCAGCTGCTGCAACTTTCCGCAACCATTTTGTGAAAGTCTATGTTACAGGTGTCTTCAGGAAAAACGAGCCACATGGGCAAGTCAGAAATGATGTGGACATGGATCGTGTCCTATTGGCTCGAGCAAATTCACCTAAGGAGGCTGCGGTCAAAGGTGGCCAAGTGGAAGTCAACCGTAGAGTCCCACGGTGACAGGACTCTGTTTCTCGTCACGTGAAGATTCATATGGCCGTTTCTGAGTTGCGGGAGACACATCAACACATGTACACGGCTCCATAGCCGAATCCAACATCCACTCTGCATAGATTTACTCCTCAACGCGGCCATGATCCTAGATCTCTGGACGTAATGGTTTACGTGTTCTCCATCAGCACAAACTTTAGGGAATTAGTTATATTTCCTTTGTTATAAATAATGCGTTTGCATACGCATATTAGTTAGTCTCCATTAGCTTCCAGACTGCTCTGTAATATAATTACGTTGCCACTGTGCCGTAATATCACCTCTCTGTTATGACTGCATTTTAATATATAAGAAGACATTGTTTCCAAGTGTAATTCGTACTTGAAGGTTGTTGCCGAGGTTGGTGCAGAGGGCCCCTACACACGCTGAGGTTTTGTGCATTATTGTATAGTTCTTGTTTTATTTATTTAAGCTCATTGTGCCATAAGTCATTCATGTGTTTATACATTGCATCTTTCATGGTATTTATGCTTCATCTCTGTTCATAATATTTCATGCTTTACATTGTACTTCTGTCCATAATATTTCATGTTTTATGTTATTGTTAACTGATCAGTGTTCTTGTTTCAGGTTATAAATAGGAAGCCCAGGCATTTGCATAATCTTTTGACTAATGACATGGAATCAATATTGTTCCGCTGCTAATTTACTTTTCTTAGTTTCTGTTTAATTTCAGTACTGCTTTGTTTATTTCAGTCTTGCACATTTGTTTCAGTAGTTAGATTTAGATATATCAAATTGTTCATGTCATTTTCAATTACCTCCGAAAGCCACAGCTAGACTGATGGTGAGGGATTGAAGTATGATTATGTAGTTTGATATTAGTTTACTTTCTGCAAGTTAAATATATTAAATTGGTCATGTCATTTTCAGTTACCTCCGAAAGCCACAGCTGGACTGATGGTGAGGGATTGAAGTATGATTGTGTAGTTTGATATTAGTTTACTTTCTGCAAGTTAAATATATTAAATTTCTCATGTCATTTTCAGTTACCTCCGAAAGCCACAGCTGGACTGATGGTGAGGGATTGAAGTATGAGTGTGTAGTTTGATATTAGTTTCTTTTTTCTGCAAATTAGATATCAGATTGCTCAAGTTGTTTATGGTTACCTCCGAAAGCCACAGCTGGACTGATGGTGAGGGATCAGAATATAAGTTGATGTAATTTTATTTAGATTTACTTTGTTGCAATTCTTGGATTTCTTTCAGCATAGTTTCTTTTGTGTTTAGACAGCAGCAAGGATAGTTTGGTTTTCATGCTCAATAGTTCACTGTTTGATTTATTAGGCTAACAACACAATTTCATTTCCTTTCAAGTTTTGTCATTTTATGTTTTAAATTCCTTTTGAAGTTTGAAGTTGGTAAATCATTATAAAGGATATCATTGCCTTGAACAATCATAACCATACTTGTTTTTATTTTAGAATTTCCATCTCACATTAGAAAACTAAAAACGACAAAAAGATAAGAAATAGGTCATCTTGCACATATAGTGCGCCACACTTCATCAGCTTACGAATCTCGGATTGATAAATTAATGTAGCAATTTAGGACACACTAAATTGAACCAAAATAGATATCTTACAACTTCTTAGCTGAAGGCGTTCTTTTATTATTTTGTAGCTTCTTTTGTTAGGTTTTTGCTCTGATCCTTCTTAGCTTCTTTTGTCAGGTTTTTGCTCTGATGCTCTTTAATTATTAGTGATTGATATTCTTAAGGCATGCCATGATGAACCATGTGGCGGACACTTTGCAGACAAAAGGACGGCCTATAAAATCCTCTCTTTAGGATATTATTGGCCTTCCCTCTTCAAAGATGCAAAACAATATGTCAAAAGGTGTGACAGCTGCTAAAGAGTAGGGAAACCTACCCTTTCAAATGAAATTCCATTGCAACCACAGGTACTCATTGAACCCTTTGAAAAATGGGCTTTAGATTTCATTGGACCTATTAATCCACCATCTAAGCAAAAGAAGTATATATTGGTTTGTACTGATTATGTTACTAAATGGGTGGAAGCTAAAGCATTAGTGTCTGCTACTGAAAATTCAGTTGTTAATTTTCTTTATGAGGATATTTTTACCCGCTTTGGTGTTCCAAGAGAAATTGTGACAGATCAGGGAAGCCAATTCACATCCAACCTGGTGGAGAAGCTGATGGAAGAATACAAAATCAAGCACAGAAGATCTACTCCCTACCATCCGCAAGCAAATGGTCAAGTGGAGTCTACAAACAAAGTTCTTGAAAGTATCATCACCAAAACTGTTCATCTACACAGAAGAGATTGGGCAGAAAGGCTTCCTGAAGCCTTGTGGGCCTACAGAACTACATGGAGAAATACAACTGGACATTCTCCCTATGAACTTGTTTATGGGAAAGAAGTCCTGCTCCCCATTGAGTTCCAAGTCAAAACCTTCAAGATGGCAGTTCAATTGGGGATGGATCTATCAGAAGCCCAAAAGCATAGAATGGAGCAGTTGAATGAGCTAGATGAGATCAGACAAGAGGCAATTCTAAGAACTGATCTAGTTCAATATCAAA